>CM026886.1:45636125-45706350 GCA_015227895.2 Colaptes auratus | reverse complement strand
TCTGGGGAGACCTCACCTGCAGGGCTGGGGCCTGATATGAGCCCCCAATACAAGAGAGACCTGGAGATGATGGAGAGGCTCCAGAGGAGGCCACAAGTGCTCAGATGCTGCAGAACCTCTGCTGTGGGGCCAGGCTGGGAGAGCTGGGGCTGTTCAGCTGAAGAGAAGGCTCCAGGGAGACCTCATGCTGAAGTTCAGTATCTGCAGGGCACACCTCCAGGCAGGCTGGGGGGGACTGTCCAGAAGGGGCTGTGGGGATAGGGACCAGGGGAATGGTTGGAAGTGGGGCAGGGCGAGTCAGGCTGGGAGCTCAGGAGGAAGTTGTGCAGAGGGAGGCTGGGGAGACACTGGCACGCAGGCTGCCCAGGGAGGTGCTGGAGGCTCCCTGCCTGGAGCCATTCAGGCTCAGCCTGGCTGTGTCCCTGGGCAGCCTGCTCTGGCTGGAGCGTTGTCCTGGCCTGCAGGGGGCTAATGTCCTGGCTAAATCTACGAGTGTCTGAGACCCCCCCTTTGGCCTATGAGCCTCTGAGACACCTCTGAGTGCCCCTGAGGCCTGGGAGACTTTCTGAGGACCCTGTGAGTCCTATGAAAATGAGACCCTCCTGAGTCCTGTGAGCTCTCTGAGACCCCTCTGGGCCTATGAGCTTCTCTGAGACCCAAACGAGTGCTGTGAGCCTCTCGGGCTGCCACTAATCTATTTGCAGGCTGCAGATGCTGGGGCTGGCTGGGGCTACCCAAGGGCACACCTGGGCTTGCCTCCACCTGAGCACTGAGAGGGCCTTGCCAAGGCTGTAAATCCCAGGAGTGGCAGCTTGACTCCTTCACCCCATAAATACCTGCAGCTGGCTTTCTGAATGGCCTAACTGGCTGACTGATCAAACCCAGCATTGCCTATCCGCTGCTGGCTCCTCCACAAGCCACAGGTGGCTTGGCAAAGACGCTGCCTCGCCACACCAACAGCGCAGGACGTGTCCTGGCTGTGCTTCCCCACGGAGCAGTGACAGCAGGAGCAGGGTCAGAGCAGGGTTTCACTGCCTGCCACCTCCCCTCTGGCTGTGGACAATGAGCTGGGGACTGCATCTGCAGGAGATCATAGTGTCACACAATCAACTAGGGGGAAAAGACCTCCAGATGACATCAAGTCCAAGCTGTCACCCAACACCATGACAACTAACCCATGGCTTCAAGTGCCACATCCAGTCCCCCTCTTGAACACCTCCAGGGATGGGGACTCCACCACTTCCTTGGTGGCATCATCCCAACCCAGCTTGGTTGCCTTCTCTAGACCTGCTCCAGCCCCTCAATGTCCTTCCCTGCTCTGATGGCCACACTCTCCGCTGCAGGCCAGGCTGCCCTTGGCCTTCTGGCCCCCTGGGCACACTGCTGCCTCCTCTTCAGCTGCTGTCCCTCAGCACCCCCAGGTCCCTCTCTGCCTGGCTGCGCGCAGGCCACTCTGCCCCAGCCTGTAGCACTGCCTGGGGTTGCTGTGGCAGTGTGTAGCCCCTGGCACTTGGATGTGTTCAATCTCATGCCCTTGGCCCTGCCCATCTGTGCAGCCTGGCAAGGGCCCTCTGCAGAGCTCTCCTGCCCTCTAACAGCTCAACTCCTGCCCCCAGCTGGGTGTCAGCTGCACATTTACTGCTGATGGACTCCATCCCCTCCTCCAGATCATCAATAAAGATGTTGAAGAGCATGGGGCCCAGCACTGATCCCTGGGGGCCACCACTGGTGCCTGGCTGCCAGCTGGCAGTGGCACCATTCACCACCACTCTCTGGGCTCAGCCTCCAGCCAGTTCCTAACCCAGCTCAGAGTGCTGCTGTCCAAGCCAGGGGCTGCCAGCTTGGCAGGGTTTGCTGTGGGGATGGTGGCAAAGGCCTTGCTGGAGTCCAGGCAGACCTCACCCACAGAGATACTTCACAGAAATTAATTTCCATCATCCCCACACACCACCTTTCCCCTGCTTAATCCGCTTCAGCACAGACAGCCGCAGCGGGGCTGTGGAGCAAGAGCACTCCTGCTCATAAATGCACCTTGCTCCCTGTCATAGAAGCCCAGCCTGTATTGGATTGTGGTACAGTCTCAAACTGTGCCAGGGGAGGTTTAGGCTGGAGGTGAGGAGAAAGTTCTTCACTGAGAGAGTGATTGGCCCTTGGGATGTGCTGCCCAGGGAGGTGGTGGAGTCCCCATCCCTGGAGGTGTTCCAGAGGGGATTGGATGTGGCACTTGGAGCCAGGGTTAGTAGTCAGGAGGTGTGTAGGTATTAGGTTGGACTTGATGATCTCTGAGGTCTTTTCCAGCCTGGTTGATTCCATGATTCTATGATTCCCTACCACCACCAGCATGCTGGGGCAAGGGCCACACTTCATGTGACCTGATGTGGCAGCTCAGGCTGGTGGCCTCCTGTTCCTGCCACATCAGTTACACCTCCTGTGCCCACAGGGTCCAACCCAGTAAGGTGGAGACAGGAAACAGCTGTTTAATACCCATAAATCCTGAGCCCTGTAAATCTATCTGCAAAGTCCTTCTCTGCCTCTTCCTCCCTCTCTGCCTGTGGGAGATGCTCCTGTCAGGTAATGTGGGGGGTATCTGAAGGCCTCTTCGGCCTGGCCAGGCCTAATGCCAGGAGGAGAAGGGTTGGGGCAGCCTCAGACCTGGCAGCCTGAAACCAGCCTAGCAGTAAGGGTGGGAGAAAGAGCCCTGGGGGTTTGGGTGTACCCTCAGGGTAGGGAGAAGGGAAGTGCTGGGAGGTCTGGGTGTGCTGTAAGGGACTCTGTGGGCTTTGGGATATCTTTGCCCCTGGCTTTGTAGCTTCTGTAAAAACCAATTGCTTTTCCATTTAAACTTTCCATCACTTTTGCAAATCCTCTGTGTGTTTTTCTTTTGCCCCGTCAGGCCCTGTCTGGCCTCAAACCAGAACTCATGAGATGGATATGTAAACCATCAGCCCTGTCCCATCTCCAGCACCATCATGGGAAGTACCTTCAAGCTATCCCTGGGACAGCAGTGTACCCACCTGACCATGAAGGCCAATGGCATCCTGGGCTGCATTCAGCAGAGTGTGGCCAGCAGAGCTAGGAGGGCTCTTCCCCTCTGCTCTGCCCTGCAAACAACAGTCCAGTTTTGGCCTCCCCACTTCAAGAGAGACAGAGACCTGCTGGAGAGAGTCCAGGGGAGGCTGCAAAGCTGCTGAGGGGCCTGGAGCAGCTCTGCTGTGAGGAACAGAGAGCTTGGGTGAGATGGCTGAGGGGGATCTGATCAATGTCTATAAAGATGAGGGGTGGGGTGAAGATGAAGGCTCCAGGCTCTTCTCAGTGGTGCCCATGACAAGACAAGAAACAAGAGGTCCAAGCTGGAACCCAGGAAGTTCCATCTCAACATAAAGAAATTCTTTGGGTTACTGTGGCAGAGCCCTGGAGCAGGCTGCCCAGAGAGGTTGTGGAGTCTCCTCTGGGACTTTCCAGCTCCACCTGGACATGTTCTGGTAGCAGGGGTGACCGCCATGATCTCTTAAGGTTCCTTTCAACATTCTGTGATTCAAGGCTGGCTACAAGGTTCTTGCTTTAGCACCTCTGTCCCAGTAGCTTGCTTTGAGCCCTGGCTTTCCCAGAACCCCTTTCTATCTTCAGTGCAACAAAGAGGAGCTGGTGCTAGACTGGGGAGGAGCTGGCAAGTCCGTGAGCTAAGACAACTGCCACAGCAAATGCAGGGACAAACGGCTGTGAAGGAGACAGAGTTTCACCAGCCTCAGGGAAGTTTCCCATATTCAGAGTCATGGAAGTGTTTTGGCCTTCACTGAGGCCAATCATTACCACAGATGGATTGGACACACTGAAGTGTTTAGAAAGAAACGAGTCACGGGTGGCAGCTCCACCGGTTACAGCCCTTCAGCTGCTCTGGCGGAGAGAGGAAAGGAGGATTGTGCAAGCAGTGGAAAGTGCTACAGGAAGTATGGGATTCATGTTGTGAAAAGGCTGGGACTGGCAGCACGGCCCCAGAGCAGCTGCCAACACCTTCACAGGACCATGGAATCCCAGAATGGGTTGGGATTGAAGGGACATTAAAGCTCATCCAGTTCCACCCCCATGCCACGGGCAGGGACACCTCCCACCAGCCCAACTTGCTCCAGGCCTCAGCCAGCCTGGCCTGCAACACCTCCAGGCAGGAGGCAGCCACAGCCTCCCTGGGCAACCTGTGCCAGAGTCTCCCCACCCTTATTCTCAACAATTTCTTCCTCCTCTCCACTCTCAATCTCTCTCCCAGCTCAAAGCCATTGTCCCTGGGCCTGGCACTCCCAGCCCTTGTCCCAAGTCCCTCCCCAGCTCTCCTGGAGCCTCCTGGAGATACTGGAAGGCTGCTCTGAGGTCTCCCTGCAGCTGTCTCTTCAGCCCCAACTCTCTCAGCCTGTCCCCACAGGGGAGGTTCTCCAGACTCTGATCATCTTCCTGACCTCCTTTGGACCCTCTCCAAAAGAAAGCCAACCCACAGCCAAAGCACTAAAAAGCTCCTGTGGCATCTTCAAGGATGCTTTAGTGTGCCATGTGCAGCTCAGTTCTAAGTGAATCCCATTTCCCCCAGAGTGAAGTTGCTGAAGTCACTTTTGTAGGTGCCAATCCCAGGACTTCTGCAAGAAACGTGGTAAATATGAGAGGCTGCTGCTGGAGCTGGGGGAGGGTGGGGAGGGAATATTTACAGAATGGCAACGTGGTGTAAATTGGAAGAGACCTCAGGAGATCCCCCAGCCCAAGCCCCTGCTCCAGCAGGGCACCCCCAGCAGCTTGCCCAGCAGCACAGTGCCCAGGGGGGGTTGGAAGCTCTCCACACCAGCAGACTCCACAACCTGCTCCAGGTCACCAGCACCTTCACTGCAAACCCTTGTCACAAGTCCATTCCACAGCTCCAGTCTGACCCTGCTCTGCCTCAGCTTCAAACCATTCCCCTTTGTCCTGTCTCAGACACCCTCAGGCAAAATCTCTCTGCAGCCTTCCTGCAGGATCCCTTCAGGTCCTGGCAGGCAGCTCTGAGGTCCCCCTGGAGCCTTCTCTTCTCCAGACTGAAGAAGAGAAGCTTTCAGATGAGTGACAGCTCTGGAGCAAGTGTTGCTCCCGGTTGTGGGTGCGAGCAGGGCGGGGGGAACAGCAGGGGTGAGAAGGTGGCAGGATGGGCAGCAGGAGCTTACCTTTGGAGAGCACTTGAAATGCATGCCAGGCACTGGGAGCGTGGTCACGTACATGGTGATACAGCGGTACAGGTACAGAGTGCCAACCAGGCAGAAAAACCTTCTGCTGATTATGGACCTAGGAAAGCCACAGAGGTCATTCAAGGCAAACGAAATAGGCAAAAAATAAATCAAATAAGCCCAAACCTGCTCTGGCTGCTTGTGGCACCATCACTACCACCTGAGAAGGCACAGGGACTCCCCCGGCAAACATTCCCACCCTTCCTCGGGCAGAAGCACAGCAACAACCCAACCAACAGCACCCACAGAGAGCTGAAATCACAGAGCCACAGAGCCATCCAGGGAGGCAAAGCCCCTCAGCATCACCAAGTCCAACCCCTGGCCCTACCCTACAAGGCTCACTCCTAACCCACAGAGCCCCAAGCACCACAGCCAAAGCACCTTGAAACACCTCCAGCTTGGGACTCCACCACCTCCCTGGGCAGCCTCTGCCAAGCTCTGACCACCCTTGCTGGGAAAAACCTTTGCCTGGTGTCCAGCCTGAGCCTGCCCTGCTGCAGCCTGAGGCCATGGCCTCTTGTTCATCAGCTGTGAGAAGAGAGCAGCAGCAACCTCTGCACAAGCTCCTCTCAGGGAGCTGCAGAGAGCAGGGAGCTCTGCCCTCAGCCTCCTCTTCTCCACACTAACCATCCCCAGCTCCTTCACCTCTCCTCCTCAGATTTCTTCTCCAGATACAAAGGCTGAGCAGGCTTAGTGCTGAAGACATGAGCAGGGATTTCACAGAATGGTACAGATGGAAGGGACCTCCAAAGCTCATCCAGTCCAACCCCCTGCACTCAGCAGGGACATCCTCCACTGGATCAGGCTGCCCAGAGCCCTGTCCAGCCTCACCTGGAATATCTTGTTCCTCACATCCAATCTCAATCTGCTCTGCTCTAGTTTCAAGCCATTGCCAAAGCTCTCCATAAGCAGCAGAGAGTGAAGAACAGGAGAGGCGCTCACAGGAACAGGAGCCCAGTGAGGTGGTCTCATTCTCATGGCTTTGGATGGTGAAGCAGTGAGTGGTGTAAGAAGAGCTTTGGTGGCATGGGTGATCCCCCTTTAACAACCTAATGGAAGAGTGGAGGCAATTAAGCTAGGTAGACCTTCCTCCTGCTCTGACCTCTGATGGTGTCAGGGTTAGCTATTGCCACATTCCATTCAAAGTCTTAAGATAAAATGTGAGGGCAAGTAATTGCTGGGCAGGATGAGACCTGGCTCCTCACCCACTTTCAGGGCAGACACACAGCTGATGTCTCCCAAGTGCAAGCTCACTGCTGAACCAGCAGCAATGGTCACCAGATGCTGAACTGCAGCCAGGGGCAGGGCTGAACCTTTGCCCAAAGGAGGCACCTTCATAGTTTCAGCCTTCTTGAAACACCTCCTCAGGCTGTGCTGCCACCCAAGGAGAGCTGGAGAGGCTGAGAGCTGGCTGCAGGCAAAGCTCCTGGGGCTCAGGAAGGCCAAGGGCAGGGTCCTGCAGCTGGGCAGCAACAGCAGCAGGCACCAGGACAGGTTAGGAGCTGCCCTGCTGCAGAGCAGCTCCATGGAGCAAGCCCTTGGAGTGCTGGTGGGCAGCAAGGGCTGCAGGGGACAGGAATATGCCCTGGGGGCCGAGAGAGCCAACAGGGTCCTGGGGGGCAGCAAGAAAAGTGTGGCCAGCAGGGCTGGGGAGGTTCTGCTGCCCCTCTGCTCTGCCCTGCTCAGACCACAGCTGCAAGCCTGTGTCCAGTGCTGGGCTCCCCAGCTCCAGAGAGACAGAGACCTGCTGGGGAGAGCCCAAGGGAGAGCCAGGAGGAGGAGTTGGGGACTTGAGCATCTGCCCTGTGGAGAGGCTGAGAGCCCTGGGGCTGTGGAGTCTGGAGAGGAGAAGGCTGAGAGGGATCTGATCAATGTCTGTCAAGAGCTGAGGACTGGGCTCAGGTTGAAGGTGCCAAGCTCTTTGTGGTGGTGTCCAGTGACAGGACAAGGGGTAATGGGCAGAGACCTTCAGAAGTTCCATCGAAATTGAGGAGGAACTCTTTAATTTAAGGGTGCTGGAGGCCTGGAGCCGGCTGCCCAGAGAGGAGAGGTTGTGCAGTCTGCTCGTGTGGAGAGCTTCCAACCCCACCTGGATGTGATCCTGTGTGATGTGCCCTAGGTGACCCTGCTTTGGCAGGGGGTTGGACTGGATGATCTCCAGAGGTCCTTCCCAGCTCCTGGCATTCTGCGACTCTGTAATAATTGCAACTAACAATCTCAGTTCTACCTCAGCCAACAGTGACTGTGAGCAGCAGCATGCAGAGGATTGCTGTGGTTACACTCTGGAGCTGCTCTCCCTGGATTTACCCTTGGGTTTGTAATGCTGCCAGGGATTGCTTTGCTCTGTTCTGTGAGCTCAGAGGTTCCTTCTGTCCCAGTGGCTGTGCCAGGAGGGATTTAGTTGTCATGACTCTTTCCTTGTAGGGGACCTACAAGAAAGCTGGGGACTTTTGCCAAGGGCTGGGAGTGCCAGGCCCAGGGACAATGGCTTTGAGCTGGGAGAGGAGAGCTGGAGAGGGGAGCGGAGGAAGAAATTGTTGAGAGTGAGGCTGGGGAGACTCTGGCACAGGCTGCCCAGGGAGGCTGTGGCTGCCTCCTGCCTGGAGGTGTTTGCAGCCAGGCTGGATGAGGCCTGGAGCAGCCTGGGCTGGTGGGAGGTGTCCCTGCCCACCTGGTGGATGTGGGGCAGGCCTGTGGATGTGGTCTACCTGGCCTTTGACACCGTCCCCCACAGCAAACTCCTGGCCAAGCTGTCAGCCCCTGGCTTGGACAGCAGCACTCTGAGCTGGGTTAGGAACTGGCTGGAGGCTGAGCCCAGAGAGTGGTGGTGAATGGTGCCACCTCCAGCTGGAGGCCAGGTACCAGTGGCGTCCCCCAGGGATCAGTGCTGGGCCCCATCCTCTTTAACATCTGCATTGATGATCTGGATGAGGGGATTGAGACAGTCATCAGCAAATGTGCAGATGACACCAAGCTGGGAGCAGATGTTGGTCAGTTAGAGGGCAGAAAGGGCTCTTCAGAGGGACCTCGACCGACTGGACAGATGGGCAGAGTCCAACAGGATGGCATTCAACAAGTCCAAGTGCCAGGAGCTGCACTTTGGCCACAGCAACCCCAGGCAGAGCTACAGGCTGGGGTCAGAGTGGCTGGAGAGCTCCCAGACAGAGAGGGACCTGGGGGTGCTGATTGACAGCTGCCTGAACATGAGCCAGCAGTGTGCCCAGGTGGCCAAGAAGGCCAATGGCATCCTGGCCTGGATTAGGAATAGTGTGGCCAGCAGGAGCAGGGAGGTCATTGTGCCCCTGGACTCTGCTTTGGTTAGGCCACACCTTTGAGTCCTGTGTCCAGTTCTGGGCCCCTCAGTTTAAGAAGGACATTGAGAGACTTGAAGGTGTCCAGAGAAGGGCAACAAGGCTGGGGAGAGGCCTTGAGCACAGCCCTGTGAGGAGAGGCTGAGGGAGCTGGGGTTGCTTAGCCTGGAGAAGAGGAGGCTCAGGGGAGACCTCATTGCTCTCTACAACTCCCTGAAGGGTGGTTGTAGCCCAGGAAGGGGTTGGCCTCTTCTCTCTAGCAAGCAGCACCAGAACAAGGGGACACAGTCTCAAGCTGCGCCAGGGGAGGTTTAGGCTGGAGGTGAGGAGAGAGTTCTTCACTGAGAGAGTCATTCGCCATTGGGATGTGCTGCCCGGGGAGGTGGTGGAGTCACCGTCCCTGGAGGTGTTCAAGAGGGGACTGGACGTGGCACTTGGTGCCATGGTCTAGTCGTGGGGTCTGTGGTGACAGGTTGGACTCGATGATCTTCAAGGTCTCTTCCAGCCTTAGTGACACTGTGACACTGTGATACTGTATGGAGGTTGGAACTGGGTGGTTTTTAAGGGCCCTTCCAACCATTCTGTGCCTCTGTGATTCTATGTTATTAGCTGGTAGGTAGCAGTGAAACTCAACAGGCCAGTTTTGGGGCTGGCTGGCACTGCTGAGTCAAACCTCCTGCTCTTTACCCTGTGTGGTCTTGCTGGTTTTGCTGAACTGTGTCACAGTACCCCCACATCACATCTTCCATCTGCCTACAGCAGTGCTGAGGGAAGAAATCTCTTAGCAGCTGTGGCTTCCTGCCTTGAGAGTGACTTCCCACAAAAATCTCTTATCCTGCAGCCAGCACAGCTGAAGACTTGTGTTTTGGAGGACCTGTTGCTGATCTGAGCTCCTTTCTCTTTAATGCCTCTCAGGAGGTCCTACACGCTTGAGAAGAGCTCAGATAGCCCTTTGCAATCCCTTTGCACAAACCTAAATAAGCTCACTGCTTTTCATCCTCTGGTGAAGAGATCAAACTATCCTAACCTCAACCCTACCTCAAATGGAAAATGAGTGACTGCTCAAAGCTGATGGAGAGGTGTGGGGATGGAGCACCTCCCCTATGGGACAGGCTGAGGAAGCTGGGAGTGTTCAGCTTGGAGAAGAGAAGGCTCCAGGCAGACCTCAGAGCAACCTTCCAGTACCTGAAGGGGCTACCAGAAGGCTACAGAGAGACTGTTCCCAAAGGCCTGCAGGGACAGGCCCAGGGGCAATGGCTTCAAACCAGAGTAGAGCAGATTGAGATTGGATGTGAGGAAGAAGTTCTGCCCCAGGAGGCTGCTGGAACACTGCAAGAGGTTGCCCACACTCTCTGGAATGTACACACCTGAAAACTGGATAAAAGACCTGAGCAGCTACTGGCTGAGGAGAAGGAAAAGCCCTGGGGCAATGCTGCTCTGAAGGAAAACAGAGGAATACCAGGAGAGAAAAATGACAGAGACAGCCCCATGGAGCCAAAGTAGACCAAGAGGAACCCTCTCTGTGTCCTAAGTGCTGCCTGTGCCACTCATGGAGCTGAAGAGGCTGCTCAGGGGACAGCACAGCCAGCAAGGATGACCTCTCCTCCACGCCAAACTGCAGCAGCCTTCCTCCACAGACTCAAACTGTCTTGGGGGAGTGAGGGATGTGGGAATAGAATTCCTTTCCTCTTCTCTCTCCCTCTTCTCTTACTCTCAATTCTCTCTCTCTCTCTCCTTCTGATCCACCCACTTTATTTGTGTAATAAATAGCTTTGCTGTTGATATTTTGGCCTCGTTTGTGCCTCTGATTTCATGACACAGAATATTCAAAAGAACTGAGGCTCTTTTCCTCTCTGGACCGAGACAATGGCTCTGTGTCTCTGTGACACACAATTTCAGGGTCTGGAAGAGACCTCCAGAGCTCAGCCAGTCCAAGCCCCTGCCAGAGCAGGAGCACCCGGGGCAGCTCACACAGAACACATCCAGGGGGGGTTGGAATCTCTCCACAGAGGGAGACTCCACAGCCCCCCTGGGCAGCCTGCTCCAGGCCTCTGGCACCTCACAGGGAAGAACTTTTCCCTCCTCTTTCCAGGCAACTTCCTCTGCCTCAGCTTCCCCCACTGCCCCTTGTGCTGGCACTGGGCAGCACCCAGCAGAGCCTGGCTCCAGCCTCTGGGCACTCCCCCTGCACAGCTTTGTCCCCAGCAAGGAGCTCACCTCTCAGGCTCCTCCTCTGCAAGCTCCAGAGCCCTCAGCTGCCTCAGGCTCTCCTCCTGAGGAAGATGTTCCACTGTCTGCAGCATCCTTGTGGCTCTGCACTGCACTACCTCAAGCAACTCTCTGTCTTTCTTGAACTTTAGGGCCCAGAACTGGTCACAAGATTCCAGATGTGGCCCAGCAGGGCAGAGGGGGAGGAGAACCTCTCTGACCTCCTCCCCACAGCCCTTCTAATGCAGCCCAGGATGCCCTTGGCATTCTTGGCCACCAGAGCACACTGCTGGCTCCTGGGCATGCTTCCACCCACCAGCTCCCCCAGGTCCCTTTCCTCTCACTGCTCTCCAGCAGATCCATCCCCAACCTATATTGGTGCATGGAGTTGTTCCATCCCATGTGCAAGACTCTACACTTGCCTTTGTTGAACTTCACCAAATTTATCCCCACCCAGCTCTCAGCCTGTCCAGGTCTTGCTGAACGGTAGCACAGCCTTCTGCTGTGTCAGCCACTGCACCCAGCTGGTGTTGACAGCAAACCTGCTGGCAGTGCCCTCTGTGCCCTCAGCCAGGATACTGACAAATACTGATGATTCAGTGATGCTCTGACTGTGACTCGGTGACTGTGACTTGGTGACTGTGACTTGGTGACTCTGTGACTCCGTGATTCTGTGACTGTGATTCTGCGACTCGGTGACTCTGACTGCAACTCTGTGACTTCGTGATTCTGTGATTCTGTGACTCTGTGACTGCGACTCTGTGACTCTGTGATTCTGTGATTCTGTGACTCTGACTGCAACTCTGTGACTTCGTGATTCTGTGATTCTGTGACTCTGTGACTGCGACTCTGTGACTCTGTGATTCTGTGATTCTGTGACTCTGACTGCAACTCTGTGACTCTGTGATTCTGTGACTGTGATTCTGTGACTCTGTGACTGCGACTCTGCGACTCTGCGACTCTGTGACTCTGCGACTCAGTGACTCTGTGATTCTGTGACTGTGATTCTGTGACTGTGACTCTGTGACTCTGTGATTCTGTGACTGTGATTCTGTGACTCTGTGACTGCGACTCTGCGACTCTGCGACTCTGTGACTCTGCGACTCAGTGACTCTGTGATTCTGTGACTGTGATTCTGTGACTGTGACTCTGTGACTCTGTGATTCTGTGACTGTGATTCTGTGACTGTGACTCTGTGACTCTGCGACTCTGTGATTCTGTGACTGTGATTCTGCGACTGTGATTCTGCGACTCGGTGACTCTGACTGCAACTCTGTGACTTTGTGATTCTGTGATTCTGTGACTCTGACTGCAACTCTGTGACTTTGTGATTCTGTGATTCTGTGACTCTGACTGCAACTCTGTGACTCTGTGATTCTGTGACTCTGACTGCAACTCTGTGACTCTGTGATTCTGTGACTCTGACTGAAACTCTGTGACTCTGTGATTCTGTGATTCTGTGACTCTGACTGCAACTCTGTGACTCTGTGATTCTGTGATTCTGTGACTCTGACTGCAACTCTGTGACTCTGTGATTCTGTGATTCTGTGACTCTGACTGCAACTCTGTGACTCTGTGATTCTGTGATTCTGTGACTGTGATTCTGTGACTCTGTGACTGTGACTCTGTGACTGTGACTCTGTGACTCTGCGATTCTGTGACTCTGTGACTGCGACTCTGCGACTCTGCGACTCTGTGACTCTGCGACTCAGTGACTCTGTGATTCTGTGACTCTGCGACTCTGTGACTCTGCGACTCTGTGATTCTGTGACTGTGATTCTGTGACTCTGCGACTGTGACTCTGTGACTCTGCGACTCTGCAACTCTGCGACTGCAACTCTGTGACTCTGTGACTCTATGACTGCGACTCTGTGACTCTGCGACTCTGCGATTCTGTGATTCTGTGACTCTGACTCTGTGACTCTGACTTCAACTCTGTGACTCTGTGATTCTGTGACTGTGATTCTGTGACTCTGACTGCGACTCTGTGACTGTGAGACTGTGACTGTGACTGTCTGACCGCGATTCTATGACTGCGACTCTGCGACCGCGACTCTGTGCCTCTGCGACCGCGACCCTGTGACCGCGACTCTGTGCCTCTGTGACCACGACTCTGTGACCGTGACTCTGTGCCTCTGTGACCGGGACTCTGTGACTGTGACCGAGACTGTGACCGCGACTCTGTGCCTCTGTGACCACGACTCTGTGACCGCGACTCTGTGCCTCTGTGACCGTGACTCTGTGACCACGACTCTGTGCCTCTGCGACGACTCTGTGACCGCGACTCTGTGACTCTGCGACTCTGTGACTCTGTGACTGTGATACTCTTGACTTGGTAACTGTGATTCTGTGAATGTGATTCTGAGACTGATTCTCTGACTGATTCTGTGAGTCTGTGATTTGGTGACTGCGACTCTGTGATTCTGTGACTCTGTGATTCGGTGACTGTGAGTCTGTGATTCGGTGACTGTGACTCTGTGACTGATTCTGTGACTCTGTGAGGCTGTGATTTGGTGACTGTGACTCTGAGACTCTGACTCTGTGACTGTGAGACTCTGTGACTGATTCTGCCACTGTGACTCTGTGACTGATTCTGAGACTGATTCTGTGACTCTGTGACTGTGACTCTGTGATTCTCTGTGACTCTCTCACTGTGATTCTGTGACTCAGATTCTGTGACTGTGACTCTGATTCTGTGATTCGCTGTGATTCTATGACTGTGACTCTCTCTATGATTCTGTGACTGTAACTCTCTCTGTGATTCTGTGACTGTGTCTCTGGGACTGTGTGACTGACTCTGTGACTGTGACCCTTTGACTGTGATTCAGTGACTGTGATTCAGTGACTCTGATTCAGTGACTGATTCTGTGACTCAGTGACCGTGACTCTGTGACTGTTACTTTGTGATTCTCTGTGACTCTGTGATTCTGTGACTGTTACTTTGTGATTCTGTGACTGATTCTGTGACTCTGACACTGTGACTGACTCTGTGACTGTGACTGTGATTCTGTGACTCTGCGATTCTCTGACTGTGACTCTACGAGTCTGTGATTGCTGGCTCCTGCTCCTGCTGTTGCCCACCAGCAGCATTTTTTCTACTCTGGGCACCACCACAGGAAAGACCACAAGCAGCTTTCTGTGCCCTGCACATCAACCACTCTGTGAGTGGCAAGAGGTGCTCCCCAGGGGGTACTTACTTGTATTTGAGGAGGAGCCACTGCACAAACCAGAGCCCAACCAGGATCATGCCATTGATCTCGCAGATGGAGAAGGCCCACTGCACCCGATCAAAGCGGTCAAAGAAGGCGTCGGGCAGGGGAGGCTGCACCTCCTTGGGAGGCAGTCGTTCATGGACCACCGAGATGTCACCGTGGTGAGGACGAAACAAAAGAGGGCGTAAAGGAAAGCCACCAGGGTCTTGCCCCACTCGGCAGGGTACTGCGAGCGCTCGGGCTCGGGCATGGGGATCCTGACCATCTCCTTGCTGTAGCCGTTGGGCAGCCCGTTGGGCGCGGGCGGGCCCTGGGGCCGCCCCGCGTGCCCGTTGGCGTGCCCGTTGCGGTGGGCCTCCATGTGGTGAGCCATCTTCAGGCCCTCGATCAGCTGCAGCAGCCTCTGCCCGCCGTCTGAGGAGACGCGGCAGAGGGGCGTCCGCTGGAAGTCCTCGCGGGTGAGGCGGATCAGGTCCCTGCCGCCACAGCCCCGCAGGGCCTCACAGTACTCGGGCAGGGCGTTCTCCGCCAGCCAGCCGACACCTCCCGCGGCGACCACGACGCCACTTCCTTCATCGCGCCGGGTGGCCGGGGGCATGGGCTTCACGCCGGGCAGCGCACGCCGTGCCTCCAGGCCGCGCCCGAACTCTTCCCTGGCTTCATCCTGACCGAGGAAGAGGCTTGGCGAGAGCAGAGTCCTGGTCCCTGACCACCCCGCACCAGCATCCAGGCGCTGGCATAGGAGAGCCGTCACTTCATATTCGGGTGGGCATCCTTCTGCCTGGGGAGGAGAGAAAGCACAGAGCAGATGTTCGGACAGAGCTCACCAAACAAGTCTTGTTTGAAGAGAAAATCGCTGAAGAAGAGGAGCTAGGCTCTGGCATGGCAAAGACCCACTGGGTGGCAGGGAGTGCACCAAGAAGAGGGTGGCCAGCAGGTCAGGGGAGATTCTTCTCCCACTCGACTCTGCCCTACTCAGGACACAGATGGAGCCCTGGGGCCAGTTTTGAGCTCCCCAGTACCGAGGGACAGGGAACTGCTGCAGAGTCCAGGGCAGGCTGGGAAGCTGCTGAGGGGCCTGCAGCAGCTCTGGGAGGAGCAGAGGCTGAGAGCCCTGGGGCTGAGAGCCTGCAGGAGAGCAGCCCCAGAGGGCAGCTGAGCAATGCTCAGCAAGAGCTGAAGGAGCTGTGGGGAGCAAGAGGCTGGGGCCAGGCTCTGCTGAGTGGTGCCCAGGGCCAGGCCAAGGGGCAAGGGGCACAGAGTGTCAGGCAGGAGGTTGGAGCTGAGCAGGAGGAGAAAGTTGTTTGGGGTGAGGCTGCTGGAGACCTGGAGCAGGCTGCCCAGAGAGGTTGTGGAGTCTGCTGGTGTGGAGAGCTTCCAACCCCCCCTGGGCATTGTGCTGCTGGGCAAGCTGCTGTGGGTGCCCTGCTGGAGCAGGGGGTTTGGGCTGGGTGATATCTAGAGGTCCCTTCCAACTCCAGCCATACTGGTATTCTGGGATTTGAGACTTGTACACACATCAGTGCCCTTTCCATGCTTGCTGCTGCTGTCCCAAGAGCTTTGCCAGCTCTGCATCACAAACACCACTTGGCAAGGGTCAGAAGGACTCCTTCCTGTTCTCTGTTGTTCTGCTAGTACATAGCTCTGGTCCATAACCACTATCCTAACTCCTTTTCAAAATGTCATTATCATGGATTTAAGGGTCTCCAGAGCAGATGTTGTTTGAAATTGCTGTCACCCACCTTCTCTCCCCCTCACAGAGTGGGCGCTCAATGCCACATGTTGCATTACTCACTGAACAGGTGGTCTGGTTTTGGTTTGCAAGGCTCAATCATCTCCTGTATCCTGAAAGCTGTGTAGCTACACACCAGAAGTGATGTAGAGAAGCAAGGTCTTTGGGTCAGCAGGATCAACACCCAAACAGCTTAGCCTGAAATCAAACCAAAGCATTCAGGTTTGCAGGACTCTGGGAGGTGCTGAGCACCTCCTCAGGGGGAATTTTAGAGTTTCACAGCTTCACAGCTTGCACTGGGGTGCAAGAGAGCCTCCAAGGGCACCTTGTCCAGCCCCCTGCAGGCAGCAGGGACAGCTCCAGCCAGAGCAGGCTGCCCAGGGACACAGCCAGGCTGAGCCTAAATGGCTCCAGGCAGGGAGCCTCCAGCACCTCCCTGGGCAGCCTGTGCCAATGTCTCCCCAGCCTCCCTCTGCAGAACTTCCTCCTGAGCTCCAACCTGACCCTGCCCTGCTCCACTTCCAAACCATTGCCCCTGGTCCCCTCCCCACAGCCCCTTCTGAGCAGTCCCTCCCCAGCCTGCCTGGAGGTGCCCTGCAGATACTGAACTGCAGCTCTGAGGTCTCCCTGGAGCCTTCTCTTCTCCAGGCTGAACAGCCCCAGCTCTCCCAGCCAGGCCCCACAGCAGAGGTGCTCCAGCCCACACTGCTCCAACAGGAGACGGTAGAAAAACAAAGTGAAACTCTGAAGAAAAACCAGAAGGACCTAGGGAAGAAAAACCAGAAGGGCCTAGGGAAGAAATTTCTGCACCTAATTAATAATAAACAGAGCTTTGAAAGCATAGAAAAGATCACTTCTGGTACAGAAATGACAGGAAAGCAGGTGGCCCTAGCTGCAAGTCCCAGCTTTGAGCTGTTTGTTCAGTTAACAAACAAAAAATGGTCCTCCTCAGAGCAGGGAGAGGAAGCCAGCACAGAAGTGCTGTCTCCAGGCAGCCACCCCACAGACCAAATCCCGCCCCTAGCAGCTGGCAGCACCACACACCTCAAGTGACCGAAAGAAAGGGCTCCCACATGGGGTTTGCAGGAGTCATCCCCTGCCTTTATCAGCTTAAGGAGTATTTTTAGCCTGATACAAGCCACCAGCTGCTGGAGTTTAGTGCAGGGAGCAAAGCTGCCATTGAGGAACACCAAAACAAGCTGCACTGCTGGCAGGATGGGAGCAGACATGGCACAAAGCAGGCACAGAGCTATGCAGAACGGGACCATGCAGCGTTTTTGCCCTGCAGCCTCCCAGCTGAGCAAGAAATCCAAGGTGCAGGCTTCAGCTGTCTGCCCAGGGCACAAAGCAGCCTTCCTGAAGAAGGTTTTTCCTAGCAAAAATTCTATTAATCTACTTGCCTGGAGGAAAAGGCCCTGGGGGTGCTGGGTGGCAGCAGCTGGAGAGGAGGCAGCAGTGCCCAGGGGGGCAAGAAGGGCAGCAGCAGCCTGGCCTGCAGCAGCACTGGGGTGGGCAGCAGCAGCAGGGCAGGGCTTGTGCCCTGGGCTGGGCACTGGGGAGGCCACAGCTTGAGTGCTGGCTTCAGCTCTGGGCCCTCCCTGCCAGCAGGAGCTGGAGGGCTGGAGCAGGGCCAGAGAAGGGCAAGAGAGCTGGGGAAGGGTGTGGAGGAGAGGGCTGGGGAGGAGCAGCTGAGGGAGCTGGGGGTGTGGAGTGTGGAGCAGAGGAGGCTGAGGGAGACCTCCTTGCTCTCTGCAGCTCCTGAGAGGAGGCTGCAGCCAGCTGGGGCTTGGGCTCTGCTCCCTTGGCTCAAGTGAGAGAAAGAGAGGCAATGGCCTGAAACTGTGCCAGGGGAGGGTTAGGTTGGAAGAAGCCTATGGACAGGAGGACACTGCTGCCCCTGCCCTCTGCTCCTCCTGCCTGCTCCAGGGGCCAGCAGCTGCAGCCAGGCTCCTGATGCCTCCCGGGGTCAGGCCCAGCCTCTCCCTCCTGCTCCCATGCTCTCCGAAGGACTGAACCCACTCACGCCCAGGGAAATCCAAGGCCATCCAGGCTTGGGGTTGTACATTCTCCTATTCATCATTATTCCTCACCCTTGTAAACCTTCCCTGCTACTGCTATATAAATATTTTGTTAAAAAGTTTACTTCTCCTACTTCCAAACTGACTCCAGATTATCTTTTTGGCAGATTTACCTCCTTCTCTTTCCCCCTACCCCTTTTTTATCTTTCTCTCCTTTTTCCTTATCAGGGAAAAGGAGGGGGGGGATTGGGGGGCAGGGGGGGATTCTCAGTTTGCTACCATCTGAGCTCTCAAACTCCAGTTAAGGCTCAAAGCACTACACCCTATGCCTTGAAATCCATGGAGCAGACAGGGATGAAGATGCACATGGCCCCAGATGGACATTTGTGCTGATGAGAGGACACAACTGGGTTTTCTTTCTCCTGTTGCATGTCCTGAGGAGGCTTTTAGCCATGGACTGCTTCATTATTCACAATTCAGTCAGAATTCAGTTCCCCAGCTCTGGACATGGGCAGAGAGCCTGCACTGAATTATGCATGAGAAACCACAACAGAAACTCCATGGAGCTCTGCTCGGCAGCAGAGCAGCTCAGCTCTCCCTTTTCCTCACTGCAGGCACATTAGCACAGGCACATTAGCACAGGGCACCTGATAAGGGCAAGTGCAGGGTCCTGCCCCTGGGGAGGAACAATCTTCTGCACCAGGATAGGTAAGGGGGGACCTGCAGAGAAGCAGTTCCATGAAAGAGGACACCTGGAAGTACCAACCTGGCAGCTTCACCTCTGTGCCTGGAAGCAGGTCCTCCTGGAAGCTGTGCTAAAGCAGATGGAGGCCAGGGAGGTGACTGGAGACAGCCAGCATGGCCTCACCAAGGGCAGGGCCTGCTGACCACTCTCCATTGCTTTCTACAAGGGACTCACTGCAGCAGAGCACAAGGGAAGGGCAATGGAGCTCATCCAGATGCACTTCTGCAAGGCCTCTGGCACAGTGCCCCACAAGGTCCTGCTCTGTAAGCTGGAGAGATGTGGATCTGAGGGGTGCAGAGTCCAGAGCATGAGGCATTGGATGGATGACTGCATGCAGAGGGTCCACAGCTCAAGCTCCAGAGGGAGAGGGGTGACCACTGACTGTCTGTGCTGGGACCAGTGCTGTTCAGTATCTCCATCAAGGATACAAACAGGGAGAGTGAGGCACCCCCAGCAAGCCTGCAGCAGACACCCAGCTGAGTGCTGTGGCTGATGAGAATGAAGGAGCTGGATGGCATCCAGAGGGACCTGGCCAGGCTGCAGAGGGGGCTGAGGAGAACCTCAGGAGGTTCAGCAAGGCCAAGGGCAAGGTCCTGCACCTAGGTCTGGGCAACCCTCAGAATCAATCCAGGCTGGGGGGGATGAGATTGAGAGCAGCCCTGCAGAGAAGGACTTGGGGGTGCTGGGGGGGAGAAGCTGGGCAGGAGCCAGCAATGGGCACTGGCAGCACAGGAGGCCAAGGGCAGCCTGGGCTGCATCCAAAGCAGTGTGGCCAGAGCTGGAGGTTGCTGGAACACTGCAACAGGTTGCCCAGGGAGGTGGTTGAGGCCCCAGCCCTGGAGATATTCAAGGGGAGGCTGGAGAGGCCTCTGGGCAACCTGATCCAGTGGAGGATGTCCCTGCTGAGTGCAGGGGCTTGGACTGGATGAGCTTTGGAGGTCCCTTCCACGGCAGAGCATTCTGTGATTCAGCCTCAGCCAGTGCAGAGCATCAAGTACAGACTAACACTAACCTCTCTACAGCTGACTGTGTTTGAGGGTAGGACCTCACAACCTTAGCCAAGCCACAGTGATTTACACCTCCTGGGCTCTTGCTCTGCATCAGGACCTTGTTTCTGCCTGACCCTGAGCAGATGCCTCCCTGCCACTCCAGCTTCTGCTTTCCAACCTCTGCTTGGCCCTGGGGTTGTTGGAGCTCCCTGTGTACCCCACGAGCTGGGGCACTGGGAAACCTCTCCCACTTTAAACGCTGCAGGCACTCACTCACAGCTCCCCAGACCACTCAGAGAGGAGCCAAGGGGACCTTTAACCCTCATCCTCACCACATAGCTGCTTTGAAGTTCTACCACAAGCTTCTGAATGCTAAAGGACACGCTGCTGAATGCAACATTCATCACCACTCAGGAGCTGGAGACCATCTTCAGCTTACAGCTCATCAGAGAATCGGTTGGGTTGGAAGGGAGCTTCAAGACCATCCAGCTCCTGTCTTTGTTCTCACTCACTTAGTTCCAGTCCCATGCACTCAGCCCTGCTCTGGAGGACAAAACACCACAGACATTCCAGACTGGCTGTGCAAGCAACAGTTCCAACTCAGTTCTGAACATAGGATCACAGAAACTTAGATTGGGTTGGGTTGGAAGGGACCTCAAAGACCATCCAGTGCCAAACCCCTGCCATGGGGGGTTTATTGTTTGGTTTTAAATATATATATTCCACCTGACCACTACAGAATAGAATAGAATAGAATAGAATAGAATAGAATAGAATAGAATAGAATAGACCAGGTTGGAAAAGACCTCAGAGATCACCCAGTCCAACCTATAACCCAGCACCATCTAATCAACCAAACCACGGCACCAAGGGCCTCATCCAGGCTCATCCTAAACACCTCCAGGGATGGGGACTCCACCACCTCCCTGGGCAGCACATCCCAAGGGCCAATTACTCTTTCTAGGAAGAATTTCTTCCTAATATCCAGCCTAAACCTCCCCTGGCACAGCTTGAGACTGTGTCCTCTTGTTCTGGTGCTGCTTGCCTGGGCAAAGAGACCAACCCCCACCTGGCTCCAGCCTCCCTGCAGGGAGTTGGAGAGAGCAGCAAGGTCTCCCCTGAGCCTCCTCTTCTGCAGGCTAAGCAAGCCCAGCTCCCTCAGCCTCTCCTCACAGGGCTGTGCCCCAGACCCCTCCCCAGCTTTGTTGCCCTTCTCTGGACACCTTCCAGCAGCTCAACAGCTTTCCTGACCTGAGGAGCCCAGAGCTGGACACAGGACTCCAGGGCTGGCCTCAGCAGTGCTGAGCACAGGGCACAAGGACTTCCCTGCTGCTGCTGGCCACACTTTTCCTGATGCAGGCCAGGATGCCATTGGCCTTCTTGGCCAGCTGGCACACTGCTGGTTCATGTTCAGCCTACTATATTTTGCCCAAGCTGCCACAGAGGCTTCTGCTCCCGTGGGCTGGCGGGCAGGCTCCGCTCGCTGCGGTCCAGCCAGGAGGCTCTCTGCTGCCGGCGGTGGCGCCGCTCTGCTCTGCCGCCTTTGAACTCCCCGCTGGTCCAGTGCCAGCCCCGAGCAGCTCTCTTGCTGCTCACCATCACCACCAAGGCATTATGGAACCATTTCCAATGCTCTTTCAAGGTCACCCAGAGCAGCCCCCTGCAGCCAGCAGGGACAGCCCCAACCACAGCAGGCTGCTCACAGCCCCACACAGCGTGAGCTGCCCTGCTGCCAGCCCTGGGGCAGCTCCCAGCTCTCTGGACAGCCTGGGCCAGGCTCTCCCCAGCCTCAGCACCAAACACTTCTCCTTCTCTCCACTCTCAAGCTCCCTCTTGCACTCCAAACCATCCCCCCTTGGCCTGGCACAAGAGGCCCTGCTCAGAAGCCTGTCCCCAGCTCTCTGCTGGGCCCTTGGAGCACTGCAAGGCCACCAGAAGCTCTCCCTGCAGCCTTCTCCCCTGCAGGCTGCCCAAGGCCAACTCTCCCAGCCTGGCTCCCAGCAGAGGGCTTCCAGCCCTGCCAGCACTGCTGTGGCCTCCTCTGGCCCTGCTCCAACAGCTCCCTGGCTGTGCTGTGCTGAGGGCTCCAGAGCTGCCCCAGCACTGCTTGGGGGGCTGAGCAGAGGCAAGGTGGCACAGGAGGCACCCAGGAGCCAGAAAGCTTCGGTCCTCAGCGATGATGTTTCTGGGAGCACAGGCTTCATAGTTTCATAGTTTTCAGTCAGGGTTGGAAGGGACCACAAGGATCAGCTAGTTCCAACCCCCCTGCCATGGGCAGGGGACACCCCACACTAGATCAGGCTGGCCACAGCCTCATCCAGCCTGGGCTTAAACACCTGGCTTGGGCCAGGTGCAATCCCAGCCAGGTGCTATCACACCAGCAGCATGGGAATCACTACCCAGCACCTTTTGTAACAGCAGAGTAACTGATAGAGGAGGAATGCTCAAAGGAAGGATAATACCCTGCCACGGACTGTGACTGTCTTAGGCTGTGCCTTTAAGAAAGGGACAGGTACTGGAGCACTCTGGCTGAATGTTTTGGTATAGAAATGAAAACAAAGATATTCTAAACGCATTTCATTGCTAGAATGCAATTTTACATTGCTAGTTTTAGTTCAGTTTGAATCTCAGACAGCTCAGTCTCCCTGTGTCAGTTCCCTCTGCTCCAGCCTGCATGAGCAGCTGCTGTCTTTCCTCTGTGCTGGACGGAGTGGACCTTGAACTAACTGAGCTAACAGAGAAGAAACTGTCAGCTAACAGAATTTCCTCCTTAATAATTACCTTTTCTCTCTCTAACCCTTTTTGGGCAAAAAGGGAGGAGGAGGAAGAAGGGGGGATCGGTGGGGGGACCCCTCCTTCCTGGAGGAGGGAAAGGTCTTCGGTGTTACGTTCTTTGCTGTATATTACAGTATCTGTTGTCAATACTGTGTATCATGTATATATCCATCTGCACCTCATCCTGCTTGGAAATACAGCTTATTCAGCTCTGCTTCTCCCACTGAGTTAGCCATGGTTTCTTTGTGTGGGGGGCAGAACTGAACCTCTCACCACCACAAGGACAGGCCATGGAGGTGGGGCTGTTCAGCCTGGAGAAGAGAAGGCTCCAGGGAGACCACAAAGCATTCCATTCTCAACTGCAATCAGCTGCTCAAGGCCTCATCCAGCCTGGCCTTCAACACCCCCAGGCAGGAGGCAGCCACAGCCTCTGTGGGCAGCCTGTGCCAGAGTCTCACCATCCTCCTACTGAAGAACTTCTTCCCCAGCTCCAGTCTGACCCTGCTCTGCCTCAGCTTCAAACCATTCCCCCATGTCCTATCTCCAGACACCCTCAGGAAAAGTCTCTCTGCAGCCTTCTTGCAGGATCCCCTCAGGTCCTGGCAGGCAGCTCTGAGGTCCCCCTGGAGCCTTCTCTTCTCCAGGCTGCACAGCCCCAGCTCCCTCAGACTGTGCTCACAGCAGAGCTGCTCCAGCCCTTGGATCATCTTTGTGGCCTCCTCTGGACCCTCTCCAGCAGCTCTGTGTCCTTCTCATGCTGGGAATAACAGAACTGGAGGCAGGATTGGAGGTGAGGTCTCAGTGCTGGGGGTCAGGAAGGAAGGGACAGGGCCAGGCTCTGCTCCCTGTGCCCTGGCATAGGCCAAGGGCAATGGATGGAAAGTGCAGGCAAGGAGGTTCCAGCTCAGCATGAAGAGGAACTTCTTGCCTGGGAGGCTCCCAGAGGCCTGGAGCAGGCTGCCCAGAGAGGTTGTGGAGTCTCCTTCTCTGGAGCCTTTGCAGCCCTGTCTGGCTGTGTTCCTGTGTGCCCTGGGCTGGATTCTCTGCTCCTGCTCTGGCAGGGGCTTGGACTGGAAGCTCTGCAGGGGTCCCTTCCAACCCCTCACATCCCATGAGCCAAGCTGACAGAGACCCTCCACACACGAGACATCCCCTGCTCACCCCTTTGCCTCTTCACAGCCCTTCCCACATCTTTGCCCAACTTCCTCCCTCTTCTCTTCCCCGGGCTGGGCAGCACTGCGGGCAGGGCGGAGGCTGGGCAGAGGCTTCCCGCGCAGCACTCCGCGGCAGGAGCAGAGCTTTTGTTTTGACACTACGGAAACGCTGCTGCCAGCGCTGCGGGGGTGGGCAGGATGGGGCGGGGTGGGCAGGGCAGCTCCTGCCTCTGCTTTCGGTTGCAAACAATTCAATCGGCAGGGGACGGCTTTGCTAACCAGGGAGGGACAGCCAGGGTCCAGCACCGGAGCTCCAGCTGGCACCTGCAAGGCACAGAGCTGGGCTGCTCCCTCCGGCAGGAGCAGCTCTGAGCTTGGGGAGGGCAGATTAAGACTGGAGATGGGGAAGGAACTCTTGAGACTGAGGGTGTGGAGACGCTGGCACAGGCTGCCCAGGGAGGCTGTGGCTGCCTCCTGCCTGGAGGTGTTGAAGGCCAGGCTGGATGAGGCCTGGAGCAAGCTGGGCTGGTGGGAGGGGTCCCTGCCCATGGCAGGGGGCTGGAGCTGGATGAGCTTTGAGGCCCCTTCCAACCCAACCCATTCTGTGACTCTATGAATCTACCATCCAAGGACAGCTCTCATTTTAGAAACAAGTTTCTTTTAGGAACAAGTTCTGCCCCAGGAGGCTGCTGGAACCCTGCAGCAGGCTGCCCAGGGAGGTGGTTGAGGCCCCAGCCCTGGAGATATTCCAGGGGAGGCTGGAGAGGGCTCTGGGCAAGCTGATGCAGTGGAGGATGTCCCTGCTGAGTGCAGGGGGCTGGGCTGGCTGAGCCCTGGAGGTGCCTTCCAAGCCAGAGCATTCTGTGGTCTCCAGTAAACCTCTGGAGCTGGACTCCAGGCTGCTCCTGAAGCAGTTGGGATCCTTTGGGATCAGCACACTGAATGCTGTGAGATTCAGCCACGTCCCCAGGCAGCTTGTGCCACTGGCTGAGAACCCTCCCAGGGAAGAAGTTTCTTCTCACATCCAACCTAAACCTGTTGTGAGGTAACTCAAGGCCATTTCCTATTCTCATCCTGGCACTTGTTCCTTGGCAGGAGAGCCCAACCCCACCATGAGGCCTCCTCTCAGGGAGCTGTAGAGGGCAATGAGGTCTCCCCTCAGACTCTTCTCCACACTTAACACCCCCAGCTCCCTCAGCTGGAGCTCTGACTGGATCAGTTTGGAAGTCCCTTCCAACCCAGAGCATTCCCTGAGTCTGTGCTGCATGCCACCACCTCCAAATCCTGAAGCAATCCAACACCTTCAGCAGCAGTGGGATGAGCAGCAGCTGACTCTGGCATGGCTGCAGCAGGATCCTACCTTCAAGGCCCCAACCCCCAAACGTGAGGGCAGAGAAACAAAACTCCATGCACAGGCAGGGATCTCAGCACAACAGCTCTGATCCCAGAGGCTCTGTGCCAGAAAGGTGCAAACAACCACCCCGGAGTGTGAATTTGCACTGGGCAGGGAAAAACCTCAACTACAACTTCATCAGCACTTAAGAGTCCTATCTTTGAGGGAACATGGCTTTGGGCACTTCCAGCCCTCCACCTGCGAAGGGCAGTGTGAAAACACCAAGGAGCCATAGGACTGTTTGGGTTGGAAGAGGCCTCCAAGCTCTCCCAGTCCAACATCAGCCCAACCCCACCCTGGCCACCCAACCATGGCCCCAGGTGCCATGGCCACAGCTTGCTGCAGCACCTCCAGGCATGGGGACTCCACCTCCTCCCTGGGCAGCCTCTGCCAGGCCCTGAGCACTCTCGCACCAAAGACATTGTTCCTCAGCTCCAACCTAACCCTCCCCTGGCACAGTTTCAGGCCATTCCCTCTCTCTCTCACTTGAGCCTAGGGAGCAGAGCCCCAGCCCCAGCTGGCTGCAGCCTCCTCTCAGGAGCTGCAGAGAGCAAGGAGGTCTCCCTCAGCCTCCTCTGCTCCACACTCAGCACCCCCAGCTCCCTCAGCTGCTCCTCCCCAGCCCTCTCCTCCACACCCTTCCCCAGCTCTCTTGCCCTTCTCTGGCCCTGCTCCAGCCCTCCAGCTCCTGCTGGCAGGGAGGGCCCAGAGCTGAAGCCAGCACTCAAGCTGTGGCCTCCCCAGTGCCCAGCCCAGGGCACAAGCCCTGCCCTGCTGCTGCTGCCCACCCCAGTGCTGCTGCAGGCCAGGCTGCTGCTGCCCTTCTTGCCCCCCTGGGCACTGCTGCCTCCTCTCCAGCTGCTGCCACCCAGCACCCCCAGAGCTTCCCAAATCCTTCCACAGGGGAATCTATTCCCACCCCAAGATCTTGGGCTCAAACCACCCAGTGCCTCAGCTGCTTCTTTGCTCCATACAAATAACCCCCATGGCCACCAGTGCTCATGCTGTTCTCCAATGCTGCACAAGGGGTTCCTGGCCTGGAGCAACCCCCACTGCTGCTGGGCTGTGTGCTGGGGAGGCAGCAAGCTCTGGCTGTCATCTCCAGCATAGCTGAGCACAGGGCAGAGCTCCACCTTGAGATCTGGGTCAGCCAGAGCCAGGGCAGAGCTGGAAATAGAGCCCTGTGTCCTCAGGCAACCCCTGAGCCAGCTCCCTGCCTGAGGAGCACAAAACAGCACTGCCCTTGCTCCTGAAAACAGCTCCTGGGGTCCCTACAAACACAGCAGAAGGCCTCCCCACCTGCAGCACTGCCTCCAGCTCTGGGACCCCTAGCACAGGGAGGACCTGGAGCTGCTGGAGAGGCTCCAGAGGAGGCCACCAAGATGAGCAGAGGCTGCAGAACCTCCCCTGTGGGGTCAGGCTGGGAGAGTTGGGGCTGTGCAGCCTGGAGAAATGTTTGCCCCTTAATACCAGGGCAGAGAGTTAGACACAGAACCACGGGGAGGCTGAGAAGGTGCCATGGGACTGTTGCCCCACGGCAGCACTCTGCTGTGCCCTGTAGAAATACTTGTACAGCCCCCCAGGCTCAGGACCATGCTGCATTCTGCTTCAAAAAATCAAACCACTTCTTTCCTGGGAGGTCACAGAACACCAGGCTGCAGCCCACCTGCCTTAGGCCCTGGGCATGGTGCAAAGAAAGGTCTTGCTTGATGCGGGCACTCAAACCTGGGCATGGCAACGAAGCTGCAACACAACCACCTCTGCTTCTCCCTAACTAGAGCATCAAGAAATGGTTTGGGTTGGAAGAGACTTTTCAAGCTCTTCCAGTGCAGCCCCCTGCAGCCAGCAGGGACAGCCCCAACCAGAGCAGGCTGCTCACAGCCCCACACAGCCTGAGCTGCCCTGCTGCCAGCCATGGGGCAGCTCCCAGCTCTCTGGCCAGCCTGGGCCAGGCTCCCCCCAGCCTCAGCACCAAACACTTCTCCTTCTCTCCACTCTCAAGCTCCCTCTTGCACTCCAAACCATCCCCCCTTGGCCTGGCACAAGAGGCCCTGCTCAGAAGCCTGTCCCCAGCTCTCTGCTGGGCCCTTGCAGCACTGCAAGGCCACCAGAAGCTCTCCCCTGCAGCCTTCTCCCCTGCAGGCTGCCCAAGGCCAACTCTCCCAGCCTGGCTCCCAGCAGAGGGCTGCCAGCCCTGCCAGCACTGCTGTGGCCTCCTCTGGCCCTGCTCCAGCAGCTCCCTGGCTGTGCTGAGGGCTCCAGAGCTGCCCCAGCACTGCTTGGGGGGCTGAGCAGAGCACAGCAGAGGGGCAGAATCCCCTCCTGCCCCTGCTGCCCACACTGCTGGGGCTCAGCCCAGGCCAGGCTGGGGCTGGGCTGGCAGCGCTGGGTGCCGGCTCCTGGCCAGCCCTGCACCCCCAGCCTGGGCTGATAGCTGAGGTTGCCCTGACTTGGTTGCAGGTCTTGCACTTGGCCTTGTTGAACCTCATGAGGGTCTCACAGGGCTCCACTTCTGAAGCCTGTCCCAGTCTCTGTGGATGGTTCCAGTCCCTCCAGCAAGTCGACTTCACCACTCAGCTTGGTGCCAACCCACAAGCTGGCTGAGGCTGCCTCCATCCCACTCTCCTTGTCACTGGGGAAGATATTAACTACTCCTGATCCCAGCAGGAAGCCCTGAGGGGCTGCACTCCTAACTGCTTGCCACTTGGACATGGAGCTGGAGTTCAGCAACTCCAACTCTTCTCTTAGCTCTTTCTCACCTAAGTCTCCCCCAACAAGGAGCTGGCAGAGCTGTTTGGGCTAGGACATAACCAGGGGAGCCTCACATTCCATCTCTTGCCAGACACTGCCACAGGAGCAGACAGACCTCTGCCCACCCCACACCACTGCACCACAGCACTGCCAGCCTTGACCAACTGTACCAGGAAAGAGTCTGTTCCTCATGCCCAACCTAAAGCTCCCCTGGTGCAACCTGAGGTAATTTCCTCCTCCTCAGAGTGGAGCAGCACCCCCTCCCTCCCCACACACGGGGGCTGCACGAGCAGGGCCTGCAGAGAACATCACCAGACAGGAAATTTGCTTTGGGGAAAAAAGGGAAGCAACTGTGGCCTGATGTGTCCTCAGGCAGCTCCCCAAACCTTCTCCTGGCTCTGACAGCCTCTCCATTCACAAATATTTCATGTGGGCGAGGGGACAGAAGTTCCGTGGCAGAAGGGCTGATCAAATATGCAGCTCAGCCTACATGACACCCCAGCAGCCCTGGGAAAAAAGGGGCTTGGGAGAGGTTTTATTGCCCATCATTAGTGAAACAAGGCTGGGGCTTGATTGAATTTGATCCCCAGACAAACATGTGCTGCCCTGAAGTGGTTCCTCATCAGCCAAATTGCCAAAGCCTGGCCTCAGAGCCCAGGAGGAAGCCAGCAGCTCCAGGTAAATGGAGGAGCTGAGGTGGCTCACCAAGCAGCTCCCACTGTGGAGGGCTGGAAGGGAGCTCTGGGCATCCCCCAGCCCCAGCCCCTGCTCCAGCAGGGCACCCCCAGCAGCTAGCCCAGCAGCACAGTGCCCGGGGAGGGTTGGAAGCTCTCCACACCAGCAGACTCCACAACCTCTCTGGGCAGCCTGCTCCAGGCCTCCAGCAGCCTCACCCCAAACAACTTTCTCCTCCTGCTCAGATCCAACCTCCTGCCTGACACTCTGTGCCCCTTGCCCCTTGGCCTGGCCCTGGGCACCACTCAGCAGAGCCTGGCCCCAGCCTCCTGCCCCCCACAGCTCCTTCAGCTCTTGCTGAGCATTGCTCAGCTGCCCTCCAGGCTCCACAACCCTGCTTTAGCAGGGGTTTGGGCTGAAGGATCTCCAGAGGTCCCTTCCAACCCCCCCCATGCTGGGGTTCTGTGAAATACAAAACCAGGATCCTCACCCTACTGGGAGCTGAGCCAGAGGGGCTGAAGCCACCCTTCAGTCAGGTCCTCCTGCCCAGCTGCCTGCAGGCACACAGCAGCTCTGAGCTGCTCTGCTGAGGCACACAGAGAAGGTCTCCACAGGGCTCTGCCAGTTCCCCTGGAAAAAGTAAGAGCTGCCCATGGGAGGCCTGCCCCTAGCCTCTGACAGCTCTTTCTTATCTTTCTTCATTTGATTGATTTCAGACACAAACGATTCACAGACCCACAGGATGGGTTGGGTTGTGTTGGAAGGGACGTTAAAGAGCATCCAGTTCCTGCCCCCTGCCATGGGCAGGGAGCCCTCCCACCAGCCCAGGCTGCTCCAGGCCTCATCCAGCCTGGCCTGCAACACCTCCAGGCAGGAGGCAGCCACAGCCTCCCTGGGCAGCCTGGGCCAGAGTCTCCCCAGCCTCACTGACAACAATTTCTTCCTCCTCTCCACTCTCCATCTCTCCTCTCCCAGCTCAAAACCATTGTCCCTGGGCCTGGCACTCCCAGCCCTTGTCCCAGGTCCCTCCCCAGCTCTCCTGGAGCCTCTTCAGGCCCTGCAAGGCTGCTCTGAGGTCTGCCTGGAGCCTTCTCTTCTCCAGGCTGCACAGCCCCAACTCTCCCAGCCTGGCCCCACAGGGGAGGTTCTGCAGCCTCTGCTCATCTCTGTGGCCTCCTCTGGAGCCTCCCCAGCAGCTCCAGGTCCTTCTTGTGCTGGGGGCCCCAGAGCTGGAGGCAGTGCTGCAGGTGGGCTCTGAGCAGAGCAGAGGGGCAGAATCCCCTCCCTGTGCTGCTCTCTCCCTGCTCTGGCTGCAGCTCAGCACTCAGCTGGCTCTGGGCTGCCAGGGACCAGTGCTGGCTCCTGGGGACTCTGTCATCACCTGACACCCCTAAGGCCTTCTCCTGCAGGCTGCTCTCAGCCACTCCTCCCCCAGGCTGTACTGCTGTTCCCATGATGTTTACCACCACCAGCAGCAGCTTTTGTCTCTCAGCATTGCCTCAAGAGGCAGAGCAGCTTTCCAAGCAGTGGTGGCTGCCATCCCAAAGCTCTGCAATAAAATCCACCTGGCTCCATCAACACTGCCTTTCACCCTGGCAGCTAGGATGTGGTCTCACCCCTTTGGACAGTACCTTTTTAACACTCTCTTCCAGGCAGTCTTCAGGTGGCCTTTAAATTGCAGCCAGATGAATGAGCTCTCTCCCCACCCTGCCTTCACCCAGGCACTGCACACAGGGAAGATGTTTGCCAACAGCCCCTGTGCCAGACAGCTGTGCTCTTGTCACCTGGTGAGGGGTGGATTTTTATCATTTAAAAAATAGATCAGGGCTGGGGGAGGGCTGTTCATGTGAATCCAGTAGCTCAGCCAGCAAACAAGGGTGAGCTGTTCTCCCTGGCCAAGGGGGGGTTACTGCAACCTCCCTGCCAGAGCTTCTCAAAAATTCCAGTCCCCAGCAAACAGGTCCACAGGTGGTGTTTTGTGAAGCTGCAAGGAGAACCGAGCCACAGAGTCAGAGAGTGGCTTGGGTTGGAAGGGACATCAAAGAGCATCCAATTCCAACCCCCTCCCACCAGCCCAGGCTGCTCCAGGCCTCATCCAGCCTGGCCTTCAACACCTGCAGGGAGGGACATCCACAGCCTCCCTGGGCAACCTGCGCCAGTGTCTCCCCACCCTCACTCTCAACAGTTTCTTCCTCATCTCCAGCCTAAATCTGCCTTCTTTAAGCTTAACTCTGCCCCTCTCAAGCTTATCCTCCATGTTTAATACTAATCAATCCCAAAGCATCAGGTCTGCAATATAAACAAACTGCATTTCACTGGGTCCAACTTCACTGCTGGGAAGAATGACTACAGTACAACAGTGCTGAGCAAGCTGCTGGGCTGCAGAGGCCTCTTCTCAATGGACCAAACCCCAGGGGCACACAGATCACTGGGAGCAAGGAAGTTGTCCTCCTGCTCATGAAACGCAGCCCAGGAAGAAGGGGGGAAGAAACTGAAGGCAATGAACTGCTCAACTGCAGGATTCTAAGAGTAACTTCAAGTCTCAAAGTGGCTTTTGAAATACAGAATAATTCCAGTTTGGGTTGGGAAAGCCCTTTCAGAGCACCCAGTCCAACCAATCTCTAGCTCTGCCAAGGCTGGGGCTAAGCCATGGCCTTCAGCACCACATCTCAGCTCTTTTGGAGCACCTGCAGTGATGGGGACATACTTTTATCCATAGCTTGTATCCACAGCACCCTGCAAAGAAGAAATGCTGTTTCTCTCCAAGTCAGCAGCCCAGGGAGAATGTCCTGCTGAACATTCTTTAGTTGTGAGGAACTCACTGTTGGCTTCCCTCTACCATGTCCTGGGCAAGGAATACTTAAGAGTCACAGAATGGTCTGGGTTGGAAGGGAACTTAAAAAGCACCCAGCTCCAACCCCCTGCCATGGGCAGGGACACCTCCCACCAGCACAGCTTGCTCAAGGCCTCATCCAACCCAGCCTGGAACACTTCCAGACTTGCAGACTACACAACTCTGCTGGGCAATCTGTGCCAGTGCCTTACCACCCTCAAGGGGAAGAATTTCTTCTTCCTGATGTCCAATCTCAATCACAGCCCAGGTTGCTCTAGGCCCCATCCAACCTAGACTTGAACACCTCCTGGGAGGGAGCATCCATCCAGCCTGGCCTTGAACAGCTCCTGGGAGGGAGCATCCATCCAGCCTGGCCTTGAACACCTCCTGGGAGGGAGCATCCACAACCACTACTGGTTTGTAGGATCCATCTCAGATGGATCTCCAGGATACATGAAAGGCCCCTGGAAGACTCCTTCATCATTTGGTACTGACCAGTGTCAGCTGATTCCTAGGAGTGCTCCAGCAAGAGGAGTTCAGCTGGACCAAGGAGCACCTGGAGAATTTCCATTGTTTTCAAGGCTGACAGAGAGTTAAAAACTCAAAAAGAAAGAAAGGGCAAAACAAGACCAACCCCAGACCCAAGGCTCAGAAAGCTTTGAGGAAAGGAACATTTCAGCCAGGAAAATCCCCACCTTCTTAACTGGCTTTTGCTGTTCTGTTAGGAAGGGCAGCAGAAAAGTCACCCCAAATACCCAGGGATGAAGAGGCTGAGGAGCTGCTGGTGAAGCTCTGTTAGGAAGGGCAGCAGAAAAGAGACCCAAAGGGAAGGGTAGCAGGAACAACCCAAAGCTGCCAGGAGTGGTGAGAGCCAGGAGGAGCAGGGATGAAGAGGCTGAGGAGCTGCTGGTGAAGCTGTGTGAAAGCCACTTCCCCAGACAGGCCCACAGCACATTCTCCCTGGGCTCCTCAGCTGCCTCCCTTTCTCCTGCCACTTCCAAGAGCTCCAGCCTCTGCTCACCTGAACCTAGGCTGCCTGTGTCACTAAGCCTTTTGTCAGAGGCATCCCCTCCCTCCTGCCTTCTGTTCCCACACTCCTCTCCTGTGCTTGGGTGGTGGCCTGGTGGGAACACTCCTTCCTTTTCCTGGCTTTCTGCTGGGCTGGGTGGTGGAACCACCTGGCTGCCCAGTGCCACCAGGCTAAGCCAAGTCCTTCCCCTTTCAGGGGAGGCAGTGAGCTGGCAGAGCAGCTCAGCTGGCTGGTGATACCATGCCTCCAGGTTCTATTTTTAACCAGAGCCATCTCCCCCACTACCTTCTCTGCAAAAAGCAGCTGGAGACAACCAGCTGCTCCAGCAGGCCAATTTTCACAGCACCCCTCCACCACAGGCTGGCAGGAAGCATGCAAGGGGCAGCAGGGGCTCTCCAACACTACCCTGAACCCACAGCTCAAGGGAGCCAGGAGGAATGGGGTTGGCATCCTTCTCCCTGCCCCCTGAGCCCTTGGTGACTCTTAAACACTTGGTTGGTCCAGAGGACTGCCCCTCTGACTGCCCCTCTCCTGGCTTCCAGGCTCACAGACAACCATTGCAGGGCACCCAGTGCCACCACCATCAAACACCAAGGCTGGAGCTAAGCCATGGCCCTCAGCACCACATCTCTGCAGCTGTGGAACACCTCCAGGGATGGGGATTCAGCCACCTCCCTGGGCAGCCTGGGCCAGTGGCTGGGAGCCCTGCCAGGGAAGAAGTTTCTTCTCTTGTCCAGCCTAAAGCCTGGAGGTGTTTCAAAGCTGCAGAGACGTGGTGCTGGTTCAGCACCAGCCTTGGCAGAGCTAGAGAATGGTTGGGCTGGATGAGCTTAAACCCAAACAATTCTGTTTCTCTGATTATCATCTCTGACATGTCCTAAAGCACCTGAATTTGTGTCTGACTACAGAGCTGAGCATTCACTTGAACAGAGACCTAAAGGAACTTCTTCATTGTGCTCCCACCAGCCCAGGTTGCTCAAGGCCTCATCCATCCTGGCCTTCAACACCTCCAAGAAGGGGCAGCCACAGCCTCCCTGCTACAGTGTGCTTGCTGGTTTTTAGGATCCACCTCAGATGGATCTCCAGGCCTGTCAGCAGCTTTGACCTCAGAGAGACCTCCTCTGACAAACTCACATCTCTTGGGGAAAGGTTTGGATTGGTCTTCTCCTCCAGCTCTGGGTAGCTCCTCCACCCTTGGATTGTTCCTCCACCTTTGGGTATCTCCCCCAGCTTTAGGTATCTCCTTCTTCAGCTACTCAGTCTCATGTGTAAGAGAGGTATGCAGCTAACCCTGAGTTCTCTCCTCAGATGGTGGAGGAGCTTTAGAAGGCTCAGCTTCCAGAAGATCAATGTGCAGCCACCCTGCAGAGTTAGCCAAGGAAAAAGGGAACTTTCCTGAGCAGCAAGGGCAGTTCTGAGCTTCCCCAGGCAGGATGGAGACCTGGAGATGCAGAGCACAGGCTGTGGGACAGCATAAAGCAGGCCCTGACCTTGGGGCTGCTTCCTCCAGGCCAGGTTCCAGAGCTGGGCTCCCAAAGGTCTCATCAGAAGCAGGCATCACCAGGGAGACAAACACAAATCTCCTCACAGGACCAGGCAGACCTTTGGCCTCAGAGAGGTGGGCTGAGGGCTCAGCACCTCCAACAGACACAGCCCGAGGAGGGCAAGGCACAACTCTGACGCTGGAGCAGGCAGCTTAAAGGTTTAGCTGGAAGCTTTGAGTCATGCTCCTGGCCGTGGTCAGCCAGAGCAGGTTATGGCCTTCTGGAGCTAAGCTCTCTGTCTGCTGTTCAAGCACCAGGCTGCCAAGCTCAGGAGTGAAGAGCTTCTCCTGTTCTCCACACAGCATGTCCTCAAGTGCTTTGTATTTGCTACCCTTCAAGTCCCTGCCACAGGACAGGCACCGTGCCAGCCCCAGCAACCCAGCCCCAGATGTGGGCAGGACTCCACGGATCACAAGCACCAAATGCCTCTGAGAAATGCATTTCCTACATGCCTAGAGAAGCAGGGGGTGGGCAGGACAAGCCTGCTCTGCAGTTCATTGAACCACAGAACTGTTTGGGTTGGAAAAGGCCTCTCAGATCATCAAATCCAACAGTCAGCCCAACCCCACCATGGCCACCAAACCATGGACACTGGTGCCATGGCCACAGGTTCCTTGAACACCTCCAGGCATGGGGACTCCACCACCTCCCTGGGCAGCCTCTGCCAATCCCTGACCACTCTGGCACCAAAGAAATTGTTCCTCAGCTCCAACCTAACCCTCCCCTAGCACAGTTTCAGGCCATTGCCTCTCCTTCTTTCACCTGAGACTGGGGAGCAGAGCCCAACCCCCACTGGCTGCAGTCTCCCCTCAGCCTCCTCTGAACACTGTGAACACTGAACAACCCCAGGTCCCTCAGCTGCTCCTCCCCAGACCCTTCCCCAGCTTGGTTGCCCTTCTCCAGCCCTTCAATGCCTTCAACCACCTGTCTGAAATCAGTTATTGAAGGAAGGCAAGGCCCACAGCAGCTCTTCCCAGCTCAAACAGATTGGAATCCCAGGATCCCAGGAAGCAAAGCTGAGCCAAGCAGTCCAGCAGCCATAAGCCCATTTACAATTAAGCCTCATTAATGAGTGACAGTATTTACAGGCAGGGAAGCAGCAGGAACTGATATGATTCATCTACTGCTAGGATGCTGCTGCTGTGGCCGGGGGTGAGAAACCCTGCCAGGAACAGGCAGCAGTGCTGGGAGGCAGATCTCAGAAGCTGTCCCCCACTGCAGGCACCAGCACCAGCCCAGAGGGCACCAGCAGCTGCTCCTGGCAGCTGGCAGAGCAGCACAGGGCTCAGCTGCCACTTTCTGCAAAGCTCTTTGGATTGTTTCAGTAAAGAGCTGGAACTCTGATCCCCACCACCCCTCCTTCAAGCCAAAACATAAAGCAAGATCCTTGCTCAGGTGAAATCAGAGCATTATCCAGCTGTAGTTTCTCTAGCATCACAGCAAAGCACCAGCTGACCCCACCAAGCATGCTGTGTTCTTGCCCTCTGCCTCAGTTTAACTACTCTCCCAGGATGGCATCCAGAGGGACCTGGCCAGGCTGCAGCAGCAGCTGAGGAGAACCTCAGGAGGCTCAAGAAGGCCAAGGGCAAGGTCCTGCACCTAGGCCAGAGCAACCCTCGATGCCAGTGCAGGCTGGGGGGGATGAGATTTGAGAGCAGCCCTGCAGAGAAGGACCTGGGGGTGCTGGGGGAGGGGAGAAGCTGGACAGAAGCCAGCAATGGGCACTGGCAGCACAGAAGACCAAGGGCAGCCTGGGCTGCATCCAAAGCAGTGTGGCCAGAGCTGCAGAGAGGGATCCTGCCCCTCTGCTCTGCTCTGGGGCGACCTCACCTGCAGGGCTGGGGCCTGATATGGAGACCTCAGCACAAGAGAGACCTGGAGCTGATGGAGAGGCTCCAGAGGAGGCCACCAGGATGCTCAGAGGCTGCAGAACCTCTGCTGTGGGGCCAGGCTGGGAGAGCTGGGGCTGTTCAGCCTGGAGAAGAGAAGGCTCCAGGGAGACCTCATTGCTGCAGTTCAGTATCTGCAGGGCACCTCCAGGCAGGCTGGGGAGGGACTGCTCAGAAGGGGCTGTGGGGAGGGGACCAGGGGCAATGGTTTGGAAGTGGAGCAGGGCAGAGTCAGGCTGGAGCTCAGGAGGAAGTTCTGCAGAGGGAGGCTGGGGAGACACTGGCACAGGCTGCCCAGGGAGGTGCTGGAGGCTCCCTGCCTGGAGCCATTCAGGCTCAGCCTGGCTGTGTCCCTGGGCAGCCTGCTCTGTCTGGAGCTGTCCCTGAGCCTGCAGGGGGTTGCACAAGATGCCCTTTAGGGTCCCTTCCAGCCCAGTGCAGTCTGTGAAGCTCAGAAGGCATGAAAAGGAGACCCTCTCCCTCCTCATTACCCAGGACAGTAAGCACCACAGATGCACACACAACACCTGGAAGGAACCTTCCTTCTCAGCTGCTGGAGGAAGGGTGTTTCAGGGTGAGAAACCTCTTGAGGAGCTTGTCCAGGCCCTGGGACGGTGTTAATGATTGACCTGGGTGCTGTGAGCGGGGAGCTGATAAGGCTGTGCTTTTTTACGGTCTGCTTTCCTGCTTTGCATAACCAAAGCAGCTCACCAACAAAGGTGGCCTGGGATTATTTGACAGGATAGGAGAATTAATGCTCCTCTAAGCCTGCTTTAAAACCAAACCAAATATCTGTCTCTACAGGCACGTGCCAGGCTTAGCGATACACAGACAGAGTGCAGCCCCACAGCCGGTGCTCTGCGGAACGTGCAACTATGCACAGGCACCACCACAGAATGGCTCAGGTTGGAGGGGACCTCAGGGAGCATCCAGTTCCTGCCCTGCAACACCTCCCACCAACCCAGCTTGCTCAAAGCCCCATCCAGCCTGGCCTTCAACACCCCCAGGCAGGAGGCAGCCGCAGCCTCCCTAGGCAGCCTGTGCCAGAGTCTCAGCACCCTCCTACTGAAGAACTTCTTCCTCAGCTCCACTCTGACCCTGCTCTGCCTCAGCTTCCAACCATTGCCCCTTGGCCTGTCTCAGACACCCTCAGCAAAAGTCTCTCTGCAGCCTTCCTGCAGGATCCCTTCAGCTCCTGGCAGGCAGCTCTGAGGTCCCCCTGGAGCTTTCTCCTCTCCAGGCTGCACAGCCCCAGCTCCCTCAGCCTGTGCTCACAGCATAGCAGCTCCAGCCCTTGTGTCCCATCTTTGTGTCCTCCTCTAGACCCTCTCCAGCAGCTCTGTGTCCTTCTGCTGCTGGGGACACCAGAACTGGAGGCAGGATTGGAGGTTTGGTCTCACAGAACCACCATGGTGGCAGTGTGTCTAAACAGAGAGAGAGGGAGGAGCTGCTGCAGGGTTTTGGTTTCAGTTTTTTCCCCCAAACTCAAGTACAGAACTGTTCAGTGACTCCAAACCCCATTGGAAAGCTCCCAGGTGAACACAGGCAGTGCCAAACAGGTTTAGGAGAAGGTGGCAGTGCCACAAGCACACAGAACCAGGCACTACGGAGCGACAGACCCAAGACACAGCTAATGGATAAAGTGAGGCTCCTCTTTCTGAAGCCTGCTGAGAGGCTTTCTGTGCCCTCCCTGTGACTCACTGTGCTGCTCCACACACCCCACCCTCCCCTGCAACCCAAGCATTCCCCTTTTTGGGTGGGGTGTGACACTGTGACACAGGTGGAGCAAAGCAGCATGTTGCATGGTGCTGCCTCTTCCTACGTGCAGCTCCTCCCAAAGCTCACGTCCAGCCTGCAGCACGCTCCTGCTCTTACTGTTTCATAGAGGTACCAGCTGCAGCTGTGCCCAGGGGATGCTTGGCAGTGATTAGGGTCAAGGAGAGGTGCCCCAGGATGGCAAAAGGGCCAGCAGCTTGTCCCTGACTCTTTGTGCCAAGCTAGTGGTGCTGCCAGGAAACATGAACTCTGATTACCTTGTACCAGTGTGTGCTGGAAACAAACCCTTCAAACCCTGAGACCAGGGAGAGACTCCAAGCTGCCTCAGGGCCTGGCCATGGCAAGACAAGAACCTATCTGGGAGAGCATGCCAGAGCCTGGGCACAGCAGACAGGGGTTGGGTAACTGCTGCACTAGTTGCTGGCAGCCTGGCTGCCTTTTACTGGGGAAACCAAACCTAACTGGAACAAATCAGAAACAGAATAAAACCAAATCAAAATCAAACCAAACCAAAATAGAACCAAACCAAAACCAATGAAAACAGAACCAAAACAAAACCAGACTAAAACCAAACCTAAACCAAATCTAAAACCAAACCAAACCAGAACTGAAACAAAACCAAACCAAACCCGAACTAAACCAAAACAGAACAAACCCAAACTAAACCAAAACAGAACAAACCCAAACTAAACCAAAACAGAACAAACCCAACTAAACCAAAACAGAACAAACCCAAACTAAACCAAAACAGAACAAACCCAAACCAAACCCAAACTAAACCAAAACAGAACAAACCCAAACCAAACCCAAACTAAACCAAACAGAACAAAACCCAAACCAAACCAAACCCAAACTAAACCAAAACAGAACAAAACCAAACCAAACCCAAAGCAGAACAGAAGAAGAACAAACCAAAACCAAGCCAAACCAAACTACAGCAACAAACAGGAAACAAACTCTCTTAAAGCCACCTTTGAGCTCTGACTGTGCCCACGTCCCACTGCTCCTTCCCAAACCCAGCCCCGGGCCCGCGCGCAGCAGCCCAGCGGCCTTGTAAAAGCGAAGAGCTGGGCGGCAGCTACTCACTCAGGGCAAAGCAGGCAGCAGGTCCCAGCAGCCAACTTCTCCTCCTGCCAGCCAGTAGCAGCCACTCAGCTCCGGGCAGGGGGCGAGGGGGACGGCAGCCAGGCCCCTGCGAGCCCCAGCGCTCCGCGCTCCCTCCTCCGCCACTTTGGCACAGCAGCTGCCGGCGCCGAGGATCTCCGCCGCGGTCTCCTGCGGGAGCTCAACTTCTTCTTTCAAATTAAAAGTTGCCGTTCAACCGCCCCGCGGCGGCCAGCCCGGGCTCCGCCTGCGCTCCTCTGCCCTCCGCTCGCCGGGCCCCGCTGCGCAGCGCCTGGGAAGGAAGGGACGGGAGGTGAGCGGGGGACACCGGGGCCACCCGGCACGGCCTCTGCCGCTGTCGCGGTCCCTCCCTCCCTCCCCGGCCACGCCGTCTCGCCCCGTGGAGTGCGTCAGCAGCGGGGGAGAGGAGGTGACCCAGGAGGAGGAGGAAGAGGAGGAGGAGGGCCGGGGCTGCCAGGCTGGCCGGAGGGCGGCCGCTCGGGCTGATGACAGCTAATAACGGCAGCAGCGGGGGGGAACGAACCGGGGTGGATTCAGGGGAGAGGAGCATGAGCCCAGCACGGTGGGGCTGGAAAGAACTTCTGGAGATCGGCCAGCCCCAGCCCTGCTCCAGCAGGGCACCCCCAGCAGCTTGCCCAGCAGCACAGTGCCCAGGGGGGGTTGGAAGCTCTCCACACCAGCAGACTCCACAACCTCTCTGGGCAGCCTGCTCCAGGCCTCCAGCAGCCTCACCCCAAACAACTTTCTCCTCCTGCTCAGCTCCAACCTCCTGCCTGACACTCTGTGCCCCTTGCCCCTTGGCCTGGCCCTGGGCACCACTCAGCAGAGCCTGGCCCCAGCCTCCTGCCCCCCACAGCTCCTTCAGCTCTTGCTGAGCATTGCTCAGCTGCCCTCTGGGGCTGCTCTTCTGCAGGCTCTCAGCCTTTCCGCCAAGCCCCTCAGGATGACCATGTGAACCTGAAAGAGGCAGTGATGGGAGGATGGATTCCTTTTCCAACAGACAGACATAGCAGATGTTAAGTTACACCTCCAAACAAACCCAGCTCCACACCACTTAGAATCACAGAATTGTGCATCTCCAGCATCTGTCTTCAAGCAGTTTCCCACTTCCTATTTTAATACTCAGGGCTGAGGAAACCTGCAGTTTTCAGAGGCTGCAGAACCTCCCCTCTGGGGCCAGGCTGGGAGAGTTGGGGCTATTCAACCTGGAGAAGAGAAGGCTCCAGGCAGACCTCAGAGCAGCCTTGCAGGAGCTGAAGGGCTCCAGGAGAGCTGGGGAGGGACTTGGGACAAGGGCTGGGAGTGCCAGGCCCAGGGACAATGGCTTTGAGCGGGGAGAGTAGAGATGGAGAGTGGAGAGGAGGAAGAAATTGTTGGCAGTGAGGGTGGGGAGAGCCTGGCCCAGGTTGCCCAGGGAGGCTGTGGCTGCCTCCTGCCTGGAGGTGTTGAGGGCCAGGCTGGATGAGGCCCTGAGCAGCCTGGGCTGGTGGGAGATGGAATCATAGAATCACAGAATTCTTAGGGCTGGACGGGACCTCAAGGCTCATCCAGTCCCAACCCCCTGCCATGGGCAGGGACACCTCACACTGCAGCAGCTTGCTCACAGCCACCTCCAGCCTGGCTGCAAACACCTCCAGGCAGGAGGCTGCCACCACCTCCCTGGGCAGCCTGGGCCAGGCTCTCACCACCCTCCTGGGCAACAACTTCTTCCTCACAGCCAATCTCCAGCTCCCCACTTCTACTTTTGCTCCATCCCCCCCAGTCCTAGCCCTCCCCACCCCCTCCAAAGTCCCTCCCCAGCTTGCTTGCAGCCCCCTGCAGCTCCTGCAAGGCCAGCAGAAGGTCTCCTGGGAGCCTTCTCCTCTCCAGCCTGCACAAGCCCAACTCTCTCAGGCTGTCTCCAGAGCAGAGCAGCTCCAGCCCTCTGCTCCTCCTCCTGGCCCTGCTCTGGACCCCTTCCAGCCCCTCCAGAGCCTTCCTGTGCTGGGGGCTGCAGCACTGGAGCCAGAGCTGCAGCTGTGGGCTCAGCAGAGTGGAGCAGAGGGGCAGAATCCCCTCCCTGGCCCTGCTGGCCACACTTCTCTTGCTGCAGCCCAGGCTCTGCTTGGCTCTCTGGGCTGCAAGTGCTCCCTGCTGGCTCCTGCTGAGCTTCTCCTCCCCCAGCACCCCAAGGCCACTTAAAGAAAGCAAGTTCCCCAGCCTGGCAAAGGTGGTTTAGGCCACATCCCGCTGCTGCCATCAGCAGCATCAGTGGTCCCTGAGGGCACACACCCGGCCTTCATCCCAAAAGACACACCAAAGGACGGGAAGCACACAAGGGCCGAGGAAGTTGCCACAATTGCAGGAGGTGGCAGAGGCAAGCAGGAAGGGAAGGCAGGAAGCAGCCCTGGTGAGCAGGGAGAGGGAGCGAGGCCGCCTGGCCGCTCGCCTGGGGCAGCCGGGGCGTTCCGTGTAATTGAGGACAAAACCACAACAGACGGCAGACTGAAGCCACATGTTGGAAAGGCTGCCGGGATGAGCACGGGCTGGCAGAGTGTTTGCCAGCAGCCTACACCACAGCAAGGACTCCAGGCAAGTCACTGCTGATACAGTCCAAGAGTGAAGGCAAAGGGCTATGACATTGCCGGCTTCCAGTCCACAGACCTGCAACGGAGTCAGGGCAAGCTCTGCTATCGGTCCAGGCTGGGGCTGAAAGGCAGGAGAGCAGCCCTGAGGAGAAGGCCTTGGGGTGCAGAGCTGGCCAGGAGCCGGCACCCTGTCCTGGGCTCAGCCCCAGCAGTGTGGGCAGCAGGGGCAGGAGGGGATTCTGCCCCTCTGCTGTGCTCTGCTCAGACCCCCAAGCAGTGCTGGGGCAGCTCTGGAGCCCTCAGCACAGCCAGGGAGCTGCTGGAGCAGGGCCAGAGGAGGCCACAGCAGTGCTGGCAGGGCTGGAAGCCCTCTGCTGGGAGCCAGGCTGGGATGAGGAGGAATTGCTTCAAATTGGAAGGAGCTTGATTGAGATCAGACATTAGGCAGAAATTTTCTTCCCCATGGGGGTGGTGAGGCACTGGAACTGGTTGCCCAGAGAAGCTGTGGAGCCTCCAAGCCTGAAAGTGTTGCAGGCCAGGTTGGATGGGGCCCAGAGCAACCTGGGCTGATGGGAGGTGTCCCTGCCCACGGCAGAAGGGTTGGAACTGGATGATCTTTAAGGTCCCTTCCAACCCAACCTATGCTCTGATTGTTTAGACTCAACTTTAGAGGTGACAGAGTCCTAGCTCTGTAGATGACACTCACATCTACTTTGGGCCAGTACACTCCTCATGGGACAGCAGATGTCACCTGGTGAAGCCAAAGGCCAACTCCATCCCTTCTGGCAACAAATGCATTCTTCCTTGAGAAATCCTCCCTTTTGGGGGCTGCAGGTGTGCAGTTTTCTGCCTGTAGGAGCTCAGTGCCCTCAAGGCACCTCAGGAAGCAGCTCTCTGTTCCCACCAGTGAGGAGGGGCCAGGAGGTAGAAGACAGGAGTGTCTGACAAGTCTCACAGGTAACTACAGCAAGCCTGGGGAAGAGCTTCCCAACCAGTTCAACCATTCTGCATTTGCATCTTGCATGTGCCCAGACAGATACAACTCAAGCCCCTGCAAAGCCCTGAGCAAACGAGAGGAGCCACACTGGATGAACTCCTCCAAAGCAGGTGCAGAAGGATGGCTTTTTGTCCTCCTACACCATTCAGCCAGGACAGATTTAGCCTCAGGGCTAAAAAGAGAGGACAGCCTGCACTGGTGACATCATTTTCTTTCTATAGGGAGTGATGCTCTCCGCTTGGTGGCTGCTGCTCCACTTCCATCTCCAGCCCCCTGCACCTGGCTGTGCTATGAGGATGGCCAGGACCACCCAAAATGCCTGAGTGTGCCCCTGCTGGCCTCCTGCCTGGTGCAAGCCTCATCCCTGGAGGCTTTTAAGGACAGGCTGGAGGTGGCTGTGAGCAAGCTGCTGTAGTGTGAGGTGTCCCTGCCCATGGCAGGGGGCTGGGGCTGGCTGAGCCTTGGGGTCCCTTCCAGCCCTGCCAGCTCTGTGAGTCTCTGCTGGGAACATGAGACACTGCTGCCATTTAAGAGCAGGAGCTGCTGCTGAGCTTCAGAGCTCGTGTTTGTTGGAAATACAAGCACCACAGGGACAGCAAGAGAGCACCCCAGTGCCTCCCAGCCCAGGCTCTGCTCACTCAGGCACTCTCTGCAGCTCAGGGCAGCTTGGCACAGCCAGGGGCTGCTGCTGGCAGGCACAGGCTGCTGGCACAGGCACTGCCAAGGGCTGGGCTGCACACCAAGGGCTCTGCCACAGCTTGGGCCCCACCCTGGGGGGCAGGAGGGCAGAGCTGGCAGCTGTGGGGAGGAGCAGACAGCACAGGGGACCCTCGAGTGCCCCCCAAGGGGTTGCAGCCCACGGAGGGCCTCTTCAGGAGCAAGCTGAGGGGGTGCCCAGGGCCAAGCACCAGCAGGACTCTGTCCCTGCTGCCTTCCATCCCCATCCCTGTGCTCCTGAGCCCAGCTCCTGAGCCTGCTTCCCTTCTGCTGCTGAGGCCAGGCTGGGCCTTGCCCAGTGCCTGCCCCCAGCAGCAGTGGTGCCAGTGGTGCCCTCAGTGCCACCAGGGCTTGGGTCCATGTTGCTTTGTGTCTCTGTGTCTCTGTCCCCTGGCACTGTTCTTCTCTCCAGCCCAGCTGGGGGAGTTTCTCCCCCCCCATCAGTCTCTCTCCCTTCTGCCCTTTCTCTCCCCTGTGGGCAGCAGAGGGCTTCCTGCAGAGCCTCTGGCACTCAGCTGGTGGCCAGCCCAGCCCTGCCCATTGCCAATATCACTCCTGACTGACAGCATTAACATCCTTTGCAACTTCTTCCATGCAAGGCTGTCAAGTGCACACAGCTGCTTTTGAAAGTGAAAAAACCTCATCAAATTTCCTGTAGTGGGGTTCTGATGCACCCCAGAAACACTGAGGGCTGAGTTTAAAATCTGTGAAGTGTTTACTAAAATAATTTCATAGATTCACAGCATGGGTTGGGCTGGAAGGGACCTCAAAGCTCATCCAGCTCCAACCCCCTGCCATGGGCAGGGACACCTCCCACCAGCCCAGGCTGCTCAGGGCCTCATCCAGCCTGGCCTGCAACACCTCCAGGCAGGAGGCAGCCACAGCCTCCTGGGCAGCCTGGGCCAGAGTCTCCCCAGCCTCACTCTCAACAATTTTCTTCCTCCTCTCCACTCTCCATCTCTCCTCTCCCAGCTCAAAGCCATTGTCCCTGGGCCTGGCACTCCCAGCCCTTGTCCCAAGTCCCTCCCCAGCTCTCCTGGAGCCCTTCAGCTCCTGCAAGGCTGCTCTGAGGTCTGCCTGGAGCCTTCTCTTCTCCAGGCTGCACAGCCCCAACTCTCCCAGCCTGGCCCCACAGGGGAGGTTCTCCAGAACTTCCAGGTGAAGTCTCCAACCCCAGGGGTTGTTGTGCAGCACTCCTGAGCTGCAGCAGTCAGGATTCCAGAGAGCAGGAATGCTGTGTCACTACTGTGTGACTCACAGAGCCTGGCCAGAGGAAGCCACACTCCTCCAGTCCCACAAGAAGCCCAACCTGCTAGGAAATTGCATGGAGCTGCTCAGACAAAAGCCCTTCCTCCCACTCTCAGTTCAGGCTGGCTGCAGCAGGTGTGCAGGGAGGAAGGTGCCTTTGGGATCCCCTGCAAGGAGGATGCTCACACAAAGCTGCCAACAGAGCAGGGACTGCTGGCAAGCCAGCTGCCAGCCTGCTCTGCTGCTGCCTCAGAGGGCCACGAAGGATTGGTTTTGTTGCACTTGGAGACGTGGTTAGACTTTGACCTCCAGCCCAGTTTTGCAACCTCCTGCTGTTCTGGCTGCCTGACCTGCTCCTTCCTGGGCAGCTCCCAGTTCACTGCCCCACTGCATCTGATCCCATGGCACAGTCATGGGACTCAAGCCTGTCGCAAGAGGGCTGACACAACCACCCTCTGTGCTCCATGGGACTGAGGAGGGACTTCTGAGGTTGTGAGGGAGGGCTAGGACTGGGGGGGATGGAGCAAAAGTAGAAGTGGGGAGCTGGAGATTGGCTGTGAGGAAGAAGTTGTTGCCCAGGAGGGTGGTGAGAGCCCCTGCAGTGAGCCCCAACTCCACTCCTGCTGCTCAAGCCATACAAGCAGCTTAAAGCTCTACAGTTCTCAAGGTCATCTTGCTCAACATGTTCTTCCTGGGCTCCCAGGGAGTGTCCATCCTTCCCCTGCTTCTGCTTAAACACCTTTCTGGCCCCTTATGTCAGGGGAGATACAGCCAGGTGTCCTCAGTGCTGGCAGGAGCTGGGCTCGCTCTGCAGGGTCTAACCTCCAGCCCCCTCGCCAGAGGTGAGAGGATCGTGGGGTCACAGAGCATTATGGCTTGGAAGAGACCTCCAGTACTCCTCCAGTACAACCCCCTGCCAGAGCAGGACCACTTAGGGCAGGTCACCCAGGGCACATCCAGGGGGTGTTGGAAGCTCTCCACACCAGCAGACTCCACAACCTCTCTGGGCAGCCTGCTCCAGGCCTCCAGCAGCCTCACCCCAAACAACTTTCTCCTCACTCTGGGATGGAATTTCCTGTGACTGAGTTGATGTGCATTACCCCTCACAGGCTATCACTGCCAAGAGCCTGGCTCCATCCTCCTGACCCCCAGCCCTCAGCTATTGATAGGCATTGCTCAGATCCCCTCTCTGCCTTCTCTTCTCCAGGCTCAACAGCCCAGGGCTCTCAGCCTTTGCAGACATTGACCAGGTCCCCTCTGAGCCTCCCCTTCTCCAGAGAGCAGAGTTAAACCCAGGTGGCACACTGTGGCACTGCACTGCAGTGCCATGCAGGAGCAGCTCAGCCACAGCAGAGTTTAACACCACTGTGGTCACATTTGTAACCTTCCCCCAAGGAAGCCCTAACTGCCTTGCCAAAGTCGGTGCCCTCACCTAGAGGGGCACTTCCCACGTGGTAGGGTGGTGGTCACAGGTGACTGCACCCCGTGCCCAGCTGCAGCGCTCCCAGCTCAGGCAGTGCCACTCCTGGGCACTCAGCCACTTGAGTTTGTTCTTTTTTTCCCCTCTGTGGCATGGCAAAACCCTCTGGGCTAAAGAAGTCATCTCCTCAGAACATTGCATCTGCACCACAACATTTCAAGCCAAGTTCTCTGTTAACAGATTTCCTCACCGAATGCTGTCAGGGGACACACAGCACCACTGACTCTTCAAGCCATGAGTTCATTCCTTTGGCATTTGCCCCACACCTTGCTTGAACACTGCTGGAATTCTATTCTGCCCCTCTGCTCAGACCCCCAGCAGTGCTGGGGCAGCTCTGGAGCCCTCAGCACAGCCAGGGAGCTGCTGGAGCAGGGCCAGAGGAGGCCACAGCAGTGCTGGCAGGGCTGGCAAGCCCTCTGCTGGGAGCCAGGCTGGGAGAGTTGGCCTTGGGCAGCCTGCAGAGGAGAAGGCTCTTGAGGTGCTGACGGACGGGAGCAGGCAGTGTGAGTTTGCAGCCCAGAAGGCCAAGGGCAGCTGCATCCAAAGCAGAGCCAGAGCTGGAGAGAGGGATCCTGCCCCTCTGCTCTGCTCTGCAGGGCTGGGGCCAGCTGTGGAGCCCTCAGCACGAGGACCTGGAGCTGATGGGAGAGGGTCCAGAGGGGGCCACGAAAATGATCAGGGGCCTGCAGCAGCTCTGCTCTGAGGCCAGGCTGAGGGAGCTGGGGGTGTTCAGCCTGGAGAAGAGAAGGCTCCAGGCAGACCTCAGAGCAGCCTGCCAGGACCTAAAAGAGGCTACAAAAAGGTTGCAGAGAGGCTGCTCCCAAAGGCCTGCAGGGGCAGGCCCAGGGGCAATGGCTTCAAACCAGAGCAGAGCAGATTGAGATTGGCTGTGAGGAACAAGTTCTGCCCCAGGAGGCTGCTGGAACACTGCAGCAGGTTGCCCAGGGAGGTGGTTGAGGCTCCATGCCTGGAGCTATTCCAGGGGAGGCTGGAGAGGGCTCTGGGCAGCCTGATCCAGTGGAGGATGTCCCTGCTGAGTGCAGGGGGCTGGGCTGGCTGAGCTCTGGAGCTCCCTCCTAAGCCAGAGCATTCTGTGATGCTGTGTCTGGATGATCCCCAGAGGTCCCTTCCAGCCTGCACCACGCTGGAGTTCTGGGAATGCACATTCCATCAGCTGCTGGTGCCAGCTCCCTGGAGGCCTGCCCAGCACCCCCTGGGTTAGTTACAACAGTGAGGCCTGAGACTGCACCAGTGCTGACCTCCACGCCAAGGAGGGACAGAGACAGGAGGGACCTGGCCATTTCCTCCCACTGCCTTCATCTTCAGCAGCAGTGCTGCAGCCTCCAGACCACTCCATGCTCTGCTGATGCTACCTCTTGCTCTTCAAAGCAGTTTCTTAGTGCACTGCAAGGAGCCAACACTGCCCAGCAGAAGGTAAATCAGCATCTTGAAGCAAATAAAGCAGCAGGAAGTTGTGGCCAGGTGGGGGTTGGTCTCTTCTCCCAGGTACCCAGCCCCAGAACAAGAGGACACAGTCTCAAGCTGTGCCAGGGGAGGTTCAGGCTGGAGGGGAGGAGAAAGTTCTTCCCAGCCAGAGAGATTGGCCATTGGAATATGCTGCCCAGGGAGGTGGTGGAGTCCCCATCCCTGGACTGGATGTGGCACTTGGAGCCATGGGTTAGTTGTCAGGAGGTGTTAGGGATTAGGTCACAGGTTGGACTTGATGATCTCTGAGGTCTTTTCCAGCCTCGTTGATACTGTGATTCTATGATTCAGAAAGCAAAGCAGGAGTTAAGAGGAGCTGCTGCTTCCTGCTGGAGGTCACCAGCAGGGTTCCTGGGTGTGGAGGGAGCTTCTTCCTGTCAGAGAGAAACTGAGCCAAGCCTCTGCATCCTGAGGCTTTGCTTGCACACAGAACACAGAGCAGAGACAGCTCCAAGCCCTTGTTTTGCAGTTTTTCTGCAGCACCTGGGGGGGTTGGTTAGTGACCCCAAACACAGGGCCTGCCCTTCTGTTCATGCAATGAGCATCTCCTCCCAGACCCAGACCCTCACATGCCCCACCCAAAGGCTCTCAGAATGAAACACAAAGCAGTCACTCATTACTCACTGCCTCCAACTCACTTTTTCCCCTCTGTAACTGAAGGTCCTGGGTCCAGGTCTGGGCTCCCCAGCTCAAGAAGGACAAAGAACTATTGGAGAGAGTCCAGCACAGGGCCCCAGAGCTGCTGAGGGCACTGGAACAGCTCTCAGCTGAGGAGAGGCTGAGCCCTGGGGCTGGGTAGCCTGGAGAGGAGGAGGCTGAGCCCTGGGGCTGGGTAGCCTGGAGAGGAGGAGGCTGAGCCCTGGGGCTGGGTAGCCTGGAGAGGAGGAGGCTGAGCCCTGGGGCTGGCTAGCCTGGAGAGGAGGAGGCTGAGGGGGATCTGCTCAGTGCCTACAGATACCTCAGGGGTGGCTGTCAGGAGGCTGGGGCCAGGCTCTGCTCAGTGGTGCCCAGGGACAGGACAAGAGGTGCTGGGCATAGACTGGAAGATGGGAAGCTCCCTCTGAACATGAGGAGGAACTTCTTGCCTTGGAGGGTGGCAGAGCCCTGGAGCAGGCTGCCCAGAGGGGTGGTGGAGTCTCCTTCTCTGGAGACATTCCAGCCCCACCTGGATGTGTTCTGTGTGCCCTGCCCTGGGCAATCCCAGGGCAGGGGGGTTGGGCTGGATGATCTCCAGAGGTGCTTTCCAGCCCCCACTACTCTGTGAGTCACTACCAGAGGTTAAGCAGGCTGTCTCAGCCAGCCACCCTCCACCTCCTGACTCATTAATACCATTCTGAGAATTAACACTGCAAATCAAAGATCCACTTCCTCCAGGCCAGGCAAAAAGGGGACAACACAGCAGAGCCACTGAGGAACTACCTGCCAGGGCTTCAGGCCGCTGTGCTGCCAGTGCCCCGTGGCTGTGACCCCTGCTTTGCACAGAGGTGAGCCTCAACACTCAGCACAGGTCCCCAAACAGCCAGGGCCACTGCTGCACCTGGGCTCAAAGGGTGCCCAGATGAATAATGTCTTAAGTTTTGGTGCTGGAGCCAGGGCAGAGGAGGGCAAGGAAGCTGGGAAGGGCCTGCAGAGGAAATCTGAGGAGGAGAGGCTGCAGGAGCTGGGGATGGTTAGTGTGGAGAAGAGGAGGCTGAGGGCAGAGCTCCCTGCTCTCTGCAGCTCCCTGAGAGGAGCTTGTGCAGAGGTTGCTGCTGCTCTCTTCTCACAGCTGATGAACAAGAGGCCATGGCCTCAGGCTGCAGCAGGGCAGGCTCAGGCTGGACACCAGGCAAAGGTTTTTCCCAGCAAGGGTGGTCAGAGCTTGGCAGAGGCTGCCCAGGGAGGTGGTGGAGTCCCCAAGCCTGGAGGTGTTTCAAGGTGCTTTGGCTGTGGTGCTTGGGGCTCTATGGGTTAGGGGTGAGCCTTGTAGGGTAGGGCCAGGGGTTGGGGTTGGTGACCCTGAGGGGCTTTGCCTCCCTGGATGTTTCTGGGGTTCTGTGCTGCTGAATCACGTTTCTTGCTTCTTCCCTGTCCAGACCCAAGAGGGCCTTTGGTAAATCCTTGAGCACTGCAGAGAGCTGGACTCACTTTGCAGCCTGTGACTGGCACTGCTGCAGAAACACAGAGCCTAACCCTGCTTGGCTTCACAGCCTGCCTCCAGAAAACCTCAAGCCTTCAAGTGTTACTTTCTGTGTCTACAGCTCACAAGAGCAGAAAATAGCAAGTGCTGCTCCAGAGCTCAGCAAACCTGCACTTAACCCCAACACAAAGGGCTTCACATTGGGCAAAGCCTCCTAGGAGCACAGCAGAGACTCTTTGGCCTGCCCCTGTGCACACATTTCACCCCCACCCCTTAGGTCAGACCTGGGCTGAGCATGCACAGAGGGGAAGCTCTTGGGAAGTGCTGCTGAAGCCCCAACTCCCCTCCAAAGGCTGTGGGAGATGGGGCAAGCACTCATGCAATCACAGAATCATAGAATCCACCAGGCTGGAAAGGACCTCAGAGACCATCAAGTCCAACCTATCACCCAACACCTCATGACAACTAACCCATGGCTCCAAGTGCCACATCCAGTCCCCTCCTGACCACCTCCAGGGATGGGGACTCCACCACCTCCCTGGGCAGCACATCCCAAGGGTCAATTACTCTGGCTGGGAAGAACTTTCTCCTCACCTCCAGCCTAAACCTCCCCTGGCACAGCTTGAGACTGTGTCCTCTTGTTCTGCTGCTGGGTGCCTGGGAGAAGAGACCAACCCCCACCTGGCTCCAACCTCCCTGCAGGGAGTTGCAGAGAGCAAGAAGGTCTCCCCTGAGCCTCCTCTTCTGCAGGCTGAGCAACCCCAGCTCCCTCAGCCTCTCCTCACAGGGCTGTGCTCCAGGCCCCTCCCCAGCCTCCTTGCCCTTCTCTGGACACCTTCAAAGAGTCAAGGATGACTCTTTGTTTGTCCTGGGGCTGGCTCTGGCTGCCTTGGGAGACTGAGGGCTCACAGGAACAGGATTTCCCCTAAGGGCATGCTCACCACTTCTCCTCCTGCTCCAGGAGCAAACCTGCTTCCTGTCCTGCTTTGCCTCCTCTTCACTTGATCTTCATTGCTAGGACTTGGTTCTCAGTGTGGTAGCTTTCAGCTGGCCTTTGCTGGCTGAGGCCATCCCACCCCTTTCAAGTGGCTCATCCTCTACCTGAGATGCCTGGAGATAGGGCAGGGACCTAGGAAACCGGGAAGAAAGGTTCTCCACTTGGATTCCAGTGCTTGAAGGGGGAAGGCCACCACAGGTAGGGTTTGTCTGGAAGGCTCTCACGGCTGTGAAGTGCAGCAGGGCTCTTGTGCAACACTTCTCACTTCAGATGAAGGCCAGCAGCTGACAGAATCATGGAAGCATGGAATTGCCAGAGCTGGAAGGCACCTCAAGGCTCAGCCAGCCCCAACCCCCTGCCATGGGCAGGGACACCTCACACTGCAGCAGCTTGCTCACAGCCACCTCCAGCCTGGCTGCAAACAACCTCCAGCCAGGAGGCTGCCACCACCTCCCTGGGCAGCCTGGGCCAGGCTCTCACCACCCTCCTGGGCAACAACTTCTTCCTCACAGCCAATCTCCAGCTCCCCACTTCTACTTTTGCTCCATCCCCCCCAGTCCTGTCCCTCCCTCACCCCCTCCAAAGGCCCTCCCCAGCTTGCTTGGAGCTCTCTGAACTTGGGGCTGCTGCCCCCAACTCTTCCCCATGGCTCTTCAAACATAACTCTGCTGCTGAAGTGCAGATGTTCTTTTGGACTGGAGCCATGCTGGAAAGGCTTCCCAGGGCTGTGCTCCAGACCCCTCCCCAGCTTCACTGCCCTTCTCTGGACATGTTCAAGTGTCTCAATGTCCTTCTTAAACTGAGTCTCTGAGCACTGCCACGCTGCATGCATCCAGCACTGGTAAAAGAGCCACTCTCCTCAAACCTAAAGGGTGGTGTGGTGGCTTGGAAATTCCAACCCCCAGCAGTACCTTTGCCAGAGCAGCTCAGCTGGAAGCAAATGGAGCTGTATTTCCAAGCAGAACTCCAATCTGCAATGGAATGCACTGAAGCTGTACAAAATACACAGGACTGACAATATTGGCAGGCAACTGCAATTCATAAACAGCACCAAGATCCACCTGGCAAAGACCAGGGGAGCTGCAACAGCTTCTCCCTTCCCTACCTCCTTCCCTAACCCCCCTGTACACAAAAGGGACAAGAGACAGAGCAGAGCAGTTGTTGTTAAGAGCAGTCACAACAAAGCAGGGCAGCCAAAGTCAAGCAGAAGCCAGATTAGGCTCTCCCAGAGGGAAGAAAGAAAGAGAGTCTGTTTGTACCACTGGTTTCAGTCTGGTATCTTCTGTGGGACTCTTCAGAACTATCATTTAGTTTCCTTGCTACACCCAGAGCTGATTTAGTTCCACTTCACTACTTTCTGTTCAAGAGGTGTGAAAAGTTTTAGCCCAAAACTCCCACAGGTGCTCCTCCAGCTCATGGCACAACCCCAATGGCTGTGCCTCTGCCAGGGTGACAGTGGTGTGACTCTGGGGGTGCTCAGGGCTGTGAGTGCAGCTCACCAGCAAAGTCCTCCCTCCACAAAAGACTGCCACCAAAAAAGGTGAAATGAAGCATTTGGGGAGCAGGAGCTGCTGGCTGGGGAGCCAAAGCTGCTGGCTGGGGAGCAGGAGCTGCTGGGGGGAGATTTTTAGCCCAGTCAACACCAAAAGCTGCTGTTTGTGCCTTTTGGTGTGATTCCCCAGGGGTCAGGACTGGGCCCAGTCTTGGTCAACATCTTCAGCAGTGACCTGGATGAAGGGACAGAGTGGAGCCTCCCCCAGCTGCCTGCTGGCACAGCACTGGCAGCAGAGGCTGACAGCCCTCAGGCTGTGCTGCCAGCCAGAGCTGGGCAGGCTGCAGGGCTGGGCAGGGGAACCTGCTGGAGGTCACCAAGGGCAAGGGTAGGGTCCTGCCCCTGGGGAGGAACAACCTCCTGCAGCAGGACAGGGGAGGGGAGACCTGCTGGGAAGCAGCTGCAGGGAGCAGGACCTGGGAGTGCTGGGGGCCAACAAGTTGCCCATGAGCCAGCAAGGTGCCCAGGAAGGCCAAGGGTATGCTGGGGGGCACCAAGAGGAGTGTGGGCAGCAGGTCACAGGTTTCTTAACACAGGTGATGAAGGTGGCAACATGGAGAGATGATCTACTGGGCCTCATACTAATGAAGAAGCAAGAAGAGGTGAGGGATGTGGAGGCTGGGGCAGCCCTGACTGCAGTGAGCACGAGATGGTGGAGTTCAGGACTCTGAGAGGAAGGAGCTGGAGATAAAAGCTGCATCACAGGCCTGGCATCTTCAGAGCTGTGCTTGAAGAATCCCATGGGATAGCCTTGGAGAGAAGAGGGGTCCAGAAGAGCTGTTGTCCATCCCAAGGAGCAGATAACCAAGCTGAGGTGGAAGGAGGCTTGCAGGGAGCAGCAATCCTTTCCTAGCAACCCCAAGTACAAATCAAGTGCAGCAGGAAGGGGAGGTGACCCAGGAGGGCTCTGGGAACACTGATCGTGCAGGGAAAGAGTAGAGAGAGCCAAAGCCCATGTGGAGTGGCATCTGGCAAGGGACATGAAAGGTGACCATGAGGCTGACCTCAGGAACCTCAAGTTCCTCAGAGCACAGGGGGAGTCCCTTAGTAGAAGAGAATCAGAGCAGGGAACAGTAACCTGGGCACCAGTCCATGGGAGCAGATGAGCTGGACCCAGGGGTGCTGAGAGAGCTGGCTGGGGTCATTGGGATGTGAGGAACAAGTTCTGCAGCAGGAGGCTGCTGGAAGACTGCAGCCGGTTGCCTGGGGAGGTGGTTGAGGCCCCAGGCCTGGAGGTGGAGTTGATGAAGCAGTGTCTGGGCAGGGTGGTTGTGCTGGCAGATGCAGAGCAGACACAAGTAGCTGCATGGAACTGAAGAGGGCATGGGCCTGGTTTGGATCACTGACAACATTCCCAGAACATCTGGGGCCTACAAAAAGGATGGAGAGAGACTGTTTGCAGAGGCCTGCAGGGACAGGGACAATGGCTGTGGAGGATGTCCCTGCTGAGTGCAGAGGGGCAGGAGAGGGGATTCTGCCCCCTTGGCTCTGCTCTGCTCAGACCTCACCTCCAATCCTGCCTCCAGCTCTGCTGTCCCCAGCAGCAGAAGGACACAGAGCTGCTGGAGAGGGTCCAGAGGAGGCCACAAAGATGCTCCAAGGGCTGGAGCAGCTCTGCTGTGAGCACAGGCTGAGGGAGCTGGGGCTGTGCAGCCTGCAGAGAAGGCTCCAGGGGGACCTCAGAGCTGCCTGCCAGGAGCTGAAGGGATCCTGCAGGAAGGCTGCAGGGATACTTTTCCTGAGACAGGCCAAGGGGCAATGGTTTGAAGCTGAGGGAGGGCAGGGTTAGACTGGAGGTGAGGAAGAAGTTCTTCAGTAGGAGGCTGGGGAGACTCTGGCACAGGTTGCCCAGGGAGGCTGTGGCTGCCTCCTGCCTGGGGGTGTTGAGGGCCAGGCTGGATGAGGCCTTGAGCAGCCTGGGCTGGTGGGAGGTGTCCCTGCTCAGGGCAGGGGGTTGGAACTGGATGGTCTTTGAGGTTCTTTCCAACCCAACTCATTCTACGAGTCTGTGACATGGTTTAGCACCAGACTTTGTAGTTCAGTAATGGTTGGAGCTGATCTTAGAGGCTTCTCCCAACCCCAAGGATTCTGTGACTGAGTGCTGAGGAGCTCTGCTTGCTCAGCCTGTCTCCAGCATCCAACATTGGAGCACAGCTTTCCAGGGCTTGCAGGGGAAGCTGCCTGCAGGAAACTCACTGTTAAATGTTTCTTAGTGGTTGCCATCCTAATTCTAACCTCTGGGCATTTTTAGGACCACTTCAAAAAACACAATGAACAAAAAAGACCAAAACCCAAGAGACCAAACAGTCCACATAAGGACTTCCTCCCCTTCCTCCTTGTGCTACTTCAAAAGTCCTCCTGAGACTCAAGGATTTCTTTGCTTTTAAATCACCTTTGAACTTCTTGTCCTGGATGCATTTGATCACACCACAGCCTTGGGCCTGGCCATGCAGGAAAGCCTCTAGGGAAGGAAGGGGCTGTGGATTCCCGTGGGAAATCCCAGCCTCCAGGACAAACACCAGGCTTGCACCACAGGAGAGCTGGGTTGGCTGTTAGAGCAGACTTCTTCAGGCTGCCCCAGCTCTGAGCAGCCTGGGCTAGTGTGAGCTGTCCCTGCCCATGGCAGGGGGGTTGGAACTGGATGATCCTTGAGGTCCATTCCAGCCCTGACAATTCTGTGATTCTCTGAATCCCTATTCCTGGAGGTGTTTCACAGCCACAGAGATGTGGTGCTGAGGGTCATAGCTTGGTGGAGACCACAAATTCTTTGCTCATGCTACTGAAGGGTTTCCAAAGAGCTCTTCTGTGTTTTTCAAGGAGCAGCCTCCTCCTTTAAGAAACAATATTCCATGGGTGTAGATTTCAGCACAGAGGTCTGAGATGCTTCCAAAGCTGCCATCTACACAGTCCTCAGCTAAAAGGTGAAGGCTGAACCTCTCTCATACAGCTTGGAGTGATTCCCACACATCCTTTTCCTGGATTCCAGGGAGAAGAGTTCAGCAGAGCCTTCTCCACATCCCCTCCTCAGGAAACTGCAGAGAACGATCAGGTTGCCCCTCAGCTTCCTCTCTCCTAAGGAGACAAACCCAGGGGCTCAGCTGCTCCTCTCAGGACCTTGCCAGCCCTTCCCCAGCTTGCCTGCCCCACTCTGAACTTGTCCTCCAGTCCCTTCCCCAGGCTGGTTGCTCTCCTCTGGACCCTCTCCAGCACCTCAAGATCTCTCTTGCAGTGAGGGCCCAGAGCTGCACACAGTGCTTGAGGTGAGACCTCCCCAGTACAGAATTCCATCCCTGCTCCTGCTGGCCACACTGTTTCTGATCCAGGCCAAGCTGCCATTGGCCTTCCCTGCCCCCTGGGCACACTGCTGGCTCATGTTCAGCTGCTGTCACCCAGCACTGCCAGGTCACTCCAGCCACTCCCCCCCAGTCTGTAGCACTGCCTGGGGTTACTGTGGCCAAAGTGCAGGAGCCTGCACTTGGCCTTGTTAAATCTCATCCTGCTGGCCTCAGCCCATCCACCCAGCCTGGCCAGGTCCCTCTGAAGTGTCCTCCTTCAGTGGCACAAAGTCTAGCTGGAGGCCAATGTTGTTGAAGGTCTTCACCCATAACCTGGGTGATGTGCAGAGCTGCCTGATAACACAAAGCTAAGAGGAGTGGTTGAGACACCAGGAGGTCACATTGCCACTTGGATAGGCAAAAGGGCTGTTTTGGTGGCAGTCTTTTGTGGAGGGAGGACTTTGCTGGTGAGCTGCACTCACAGCCATGAGCACCCCCAGAGTCACACCACTGTCACCCTGGCAGAGGCACAGCACCTCTGTAGCACCACTCCCAAAGCTGCCACAATCAGAGTACCACAGAAGTGTCTGGGCTGCAAAAGCCCTCTGAGCTCACCCAATCCAACCAGCAACCCAAGCCCCCCATGGGCACTGAACCATGGCCCCAAGTGCCACACCCACACATGTCTGGAACAGCAGCAGGGATGGGGACCTCAGCACCTCCCTGGGCAGCCTGCCCCCACACCAGCCAAGTGCTTCTCCTGCCTAAGCAGTTTCTGCTTTCCTCCCCATCGTCCATGCAGAAAAGAGGGAACTGAAAGTTAAGCCTGACTTAATCAAGTCCTGCTGACTACTGCTGCACACAGGCTTGGCTTTTTCTGTCCCTCCAGAAGAAGGCTTTGTCCTGCCCCCTGCCCACCCCACGCACGCCTTCAGCAGCCACAGGCAACCCATTGTTTGGCTGTAGCTGGGCAGCAGCCCTGGCAGGAGGCAGCTAAGTGCCCCCAGAAGCAGAGAGCTGTGTGCACAATACCTGTGGGGGGCAGCCGCCGGGGGCCAGCCGCTGCTCTGGCACAGCTGGGGGCAGCGGCGCCCACGGGTGCCAGCCAGCCATGGCAGTGCCTGCAGACGCCCAGGTGCCCACAGGAGCCTTGTGCCTCCCAGGGCAGCAGCTGCCCAGGAGCAAACCTCGTGCAGAGGATCCACTGCCTCTGGGGCAGGAAGCCCAGAAACAGCTCAGGACCACACCTCGGAGCCCTGCCCAGCCTCGGCAGCACCGCAGCACCTCCCAGCCAGGCAAACTGCTGCCGGCCCGGCCTGACACCCCCGGGCAGGGCACTGCTGCTCCCTCCGCCGGGCGGGCACCCCCCTGGGCAGGGCACCGCTACCCCCTCCGCCCGGCGGGCACCCCCCTGGGCACGGCACTGCTGCCCCCTCCGCCCAGCCGGACACCCTCTGGGCAGGGCACCACTGCTCCCTCTGCCGGGCAGGCTCCTGCTCCAGCCTCCTGCTGCAGCAGCTGCAATGCCAGCAGTGGCTGGCAGCTGGGCAGCAGCAAAGGCAAAGCCAAGCAGGCTGCAGCAGGGCCTGCTCCAGTGTGAGCTGCAGGAGAGCAAAGATTCCCCTGCTGCCAGCCCGCCAGGCACCAGCGGGGCCCCAGGGAGCTCTTCCCAACCCCCAGAGCAGGCGGCCAGGGCCCAGGGGAGCACACAGCTCCTGGCGTTGGAAAAGCTCTCTGAGATCACCGAGTCCACCCTGCAACCCAACCCCACCATGGCCTTCATCAACCCAGCCTGCAACCCAACCCCACCATGGCCTTCATCAACCCAACCTGCAACCCAACCCCACCATGGCCTTCATCAACCCAACCTGCAACCCAACCCCACCATGGCCTTCATCAACCCAGCCTGCAACCCAACCCCACCATGGCCTTCATGAGTCCAACCTGCAACCCAACCCCACCATGGCCATCATGAGTCCAACCTGCAACCCAACCCCACCATGGCCTTCATCAGCCCAACCTGCAACCCAACCCCACCATGGCCTTCATCAGCCCAACCTGCAACCCAACCCCACCATGGCCATCATGACTCCAACCTGAACCCAACCCCACCATGGCCACTAAACCATGTCCCCAGGTGCCACGGCCACATGGAACACATTCCAGGGCTGGGGACTCCACTACCTCCTGGCAGCCTGTGCCAGTGCCTGACCATCTGCCCTAGTTGTGCTTGAAGGCACTTCCCAGAAGAGTGCAGAAGAGTTTGGAGACAGCACACACCAGTTCAAGATCTCTCTCATAGCAGTGCCAAGGCTATCCAGTTTGGGTGGCATCATTCACCTGCCTGAGGGTAGGGAGGCTCTGCAGAGGGACCTGGCCAGGCTGCATCCATGGGATGAGGTTAAACAAGGCCAAGTGCTGAATGCTGCACTTGGGTCACAACAACCCTGCGGGAGGTATAAATCTGTGCCTCCCTAGACAGCAGAGTGCTTTTGAGAAGGTTCTCTTGAAGCATGTCCATAAAATCTCTTGGTCCCACGCTCTGACCTCCTGCCACCCAGCTGGCATCTCAGGCAGGCTGCTGGCATCAGCTCTCCTGCCACTGTCAAGTGACAATTTACCAGGCATTGCAAACTTTGACTCTGCAGTGGAGAGCTGTGCCAAACTCTAAAAGCCCTGTGTGTACACCAGCAAGGCTTGGGGAGGCTTCGGGACCTGCCCAGGGAAGAAGCAGCTTCAGCTAAAGCCACCTGTCCTGTCCTTCCCCCCCTCTGCTGATGCTCTCCTGCAGAGCTCAGTGTGCTGACAATATGTGGATGGATGCTTCCTTGGGTAGAACACTGCCTGGCTGGGCCCAAAGAGTCCCCAGGAAGCCTCTGCAGAGGGACCTGGCCAGGCTGCATCCATGGGATGAGGCCAATGGGATGAGGTTCAACAGGGCCAAGAGCTGAGTGCTGCACCTGGGGCACAACAACCCCAGAAAGGCTCCAGGCTGGGGCAGAGGGGCTGGGAGGTGCCCAGCAGGAAAGGCCCTGGGGGTGCTGGGTGGCAGCAGCTGGAGAGGAGGCAGCAGTGCCCAGGGGGGCAAGAAGGGCAGCAGCAGCCTGGCCTGCAGCAGCACTGGGGTGGGCAGCAGCAGCAGGGCAGGGCTTGTGCCCTGGGCTGGGCACTGGGGAGGCCACAGCTTGAGTGCTGGCTTCAGCTCTGGGCCCTCCCTGCCAGCAGGAGCTGGAGGGCTGGAGCAGGGCCAGAGAAGGGCAAGAGAGCTGGGGAAGGGTGTGGAGAAGAGAGCTGGGGAGGAGCAGCTGAGGGAGCTGGGGGTGTGGAGTGTGGAGCAGAGGAGGCTGAGGGAGACCTCCTTGCTCTCTGCAGCTCCTGAGAGGAGGCTGCAGCCAGCTGGGGGGTGGGCTCTGCTCCCAAGGAAAATGTGACAGGATGAGGCAATGGCCCTAAACTGCCCCAGGGCAGGTTTAGGTTGGACATCAGAAGAAACTTCTTCCCTTTTCTGGGCTCTCAGCCACTGGCCCAGGCTGCCCAGGGAGGTGGCTGAAACCCCATCCCTGGAGGTGTTTCAAAGAGGCAGAGATGTGGTGCTGAGGGCCATGGCTTAGCTCCAGCCTGGGCAGAGCTAGACACTGGATGCTCTAAAAGGGCTTTCCCAACCCAAAGGGTTCTGTGATGTTATAGAGCTCATGGTTTAATACACAAGTCAGCTGTGGTGTTGAGGAGTGGGAGAAAAAATATGGATTGAAGTTGCCTGAAGGGATTTTGAGTAGGGAGTGAGAATTCTAAAGGCTGTCAGCACATCTGCAGGTAAGGCCCAGAGCTGCCCTTGACTCACAGAATGCTCTGGCTTGGAAGGGAGCTCCAGAGCTCAGGCAGGCCAACCCCCTGCACTCAGCAGGGACATCCTCCACTGGATCAGGCTGCCCAGAGCCCTCTCCAGCCTCCCCTGGAATAGCTCCAGGGCTGGGGCCTCAACCACCTCCCTGGGCAACCTGCTGCAGTGTTCCAGCAGCCTCCTGGGGCAGAACTTGTTCCTCACATCCAATCTCAATCTCTCTTCCCCAGCTTAAAGCTCCTGTCCCTTGCCCTGTCCCTGCAGGCCTTTGGGAACAGTCCCTCTGCAGCCTTCTGGTAGCCCCCTGAGGTACTGGCAGGCTGCTCTCAGGTCTGCCTGGAGCCTTCTCTCCTCCAGGCTGAAAGGAAGTTGTGTCAGATCTCTGTAATGAAGATGCAAGCAGTAACTGCATATAATAATGAGAGGTTAAAAAGCAGCTGGCTGGGAGGGGGAAAGAAAGGAAGAGCACCAGCAAGCAGCACCTAAGACGCTTGCAGCAGCCGAGCCTCTGTGAAGCCTGCAGATTTAGCTTGGGTGAGAACTTCAGCCCTGAGCCCAGCAGCTGCTGGCAGACTGTCTCCTCGTGGTCTGCAGACACTTCTCAGGTGAGCTTCAGCGTTCTGGGCAGCAAGCAAGCCACTGAGCAATGCCTCCTGCCTGTGGAGGAGCGAGGCTGGGAAGCCCCTGGGTTCCAGGCCCGCTCGCTCCTTTCCCCTCTGGATTTCCTGGCGTATTGTTTTGACTGCAGTGGTGGCAGAGGCTGCAAAGGCTGCAGCGCGGCCTGCCCTACCCAGCAGCCAGGCCAGCCCCAGGGTGGGGCTATGGTAGCTGGCAGCAGAGGGAGAGAGCTGCAGCTGCAGCAGAGTTGCCATGGGAGCCCAGGCTGCCTCACTGTCTCTGGGCTCCCTGGCTGCCTCGGGAGGGAAGGGCTCAGCAGATGGCACAGGGGAAAAACAAACCCCAGACACCTCAAAAGGATTCCAGCAAGGTTTAGGCTTTCAAATCCAATTTGGTGCCAGCTCCTGGCTCCAGAGGGACAGCAAACAATATTGATCTGTAGGCCAGGCTGGCTGCCTGTAAATGCACTGCCAGGCTGCTCTCCCTGCCAGCAGGCCCCAGCTACTCCTTCCACTGCCTTCTGCTAAATTTAGCCTGAGCAGGCTCACAGAGGACCATCACAGGCCTGCCAGAGGCAGCAAAGAGGGGCAGGGTTTTCCTCCTGCCTCCTCTATACAGCAGCAGGCACCTCACAGCAAGGCAGGGGAGCACTCAGAGCTCAGGAGAGAGCAGCAGAGGGTTGCAGCAGCCTGAGTGCACTCACACAGCCATTGTGCGGCTCACCAAAGGCACAGCCTTGGGACGGAGCCTGCTGAGCCTCTCTCCACACTGCAGACATTCCTGTGGCTACAAAGCTGCAGGGGCAGCACAGGAGCTGAGCCCCCCACACACTCACCCAGGCTTTGCTTGTCACCCCACTCACAGAGTCACAGAATCCTTTCATTCCAAAAGGACCTTTCAGCTCATCCACTCCAACCAGTCTCTGTCTCTGCCCAGGCTGGGGCTAAGCCATGGCCCTCAGCACCACAGCTCTGCCTCTGGGAAACACCTCCAGGGATGGGGACTCCACCACTGCCCTGGGCAGCCTGGGCCAGTGGCTGAGAGCCCAGAAGGGGAAGAAGTTTCTTCTGATCTCCAGCCTAAACCTGCCCTGGGGCAACTTGAGGCCATTTCCTCTCCTATCACCTAAGACTAGGGAGCAGAGCCCAAGCCCCAGCTGGCTGCAGCCTCCTCTCAGGAGCTGCAGAGAGCAAGGAGGTCTCCCTCAGCCTCCTCTGCTCCACACTCCACACCCCCAGCTCCCTCAGCTGCTCCTCCCCAGCCCTCTTCTCCACACCCTTCCCCAGCTCTCTTGCCCTTCTCTGGCCCTGCTCCAGCCCTCCAGCTCCTGCTGGCAGGGAGGGCCCAGAGCTGAAGCCAGCACTCAAGCTGTGGCCTCCCCAGTGCCCAGCCCAGGGCACAAGCCCTGCCCTGCTGCTGCTGCCCACCCCAGTGCTGCTGCAGGCCAGGCTGCTGCTGCCCTTCTTGACCACCTGGGCACATGTTGGTTAAGTCCAGCATGGATCTTTAAACATCTCCTGCTCTGAGTCTTTCTTCTCTACACAAACCCCATGGAGTGCTTCAATGTTTGATTTCTTTTTCCTCCTCTTTTAGAGCTGCCAATTCCTTCCTCAACTGTCAAACCAGCTCTGATTCAAAGGACATTACTCCACCTCCACCCTCCCCCACCTCCCAGAGCCACCCACCAGCCCACCACCAGCATCTCCAGGGAGATGTGGTCCTCCTTCACGCACCAGCAAGCAGAGCACCTCTCTTGAGCAAAGGCAATGTTACCATGTAAGACGCCTTCACCCTCTGAGACACCCTGGTGGCATCCTTGGTGCACAGTCCAAGTTTCAGCTCTACCCAAAGATGAGGTCATGCTGAAAATGGAGCTTGCAGGGGAAACATTGATAACTGTCAGTTTTCCATCACAGAGTTCTCTGGGTTGGAAAAGGCCTCTAAGCCCATCCAGCCCAACCATCCACCCAACCCCACCATGGCCACTAAACCATAGCCACAAGTGCCACAGCCACAGGTGTCTGGAACACCTCCTGGGATGGGGACTCCACCACCTCCCTGGGAAAATGCATCACCACCACCTGACCCACAGCCCAGGCACCAGCTTGGCAAGCTGCCAGCCCAACCTACCCAGCTGCCAGCACTCCCCTGAGAGCTCCACACTGCACAGCTCTGGTGGCCACACAGCAAATCACCCAGCAAGTGCTGCTGCCCTCTGCTCTCCGGCAGCGCCTCCTGAGCAGCTGCTTCAATTGCTGCTGTGTGTCTGTCCCCCAGCAGCGACCAAGAAGATGAGGTCGGTGAAGCCAAGAAGCCCCCACCTGACCTGCTGCCCAGCTCCCTGCCCTGTGCACCACACAGCACTGAGGACAGCCAGGAACCAAGTGTCAGAGACTCACGGAATGCTTTGGCTTGGAAGGGACAGAACACCGAACAAACCAGGCTGCAAAAGACCTTTGAGACCACCCAGTCCAACTGCCCCCCCAGCACCAGCTGAACAACTAAACCATGGCACCAAGGGCCACATCCAGCCCCTCTTGACCACCTCAGGGATGGGGACTCCACCACCTCCCTGGGCAGCACATCCCAAGGGCCAATCTCTCTGGCCGGGAAGAACTTTCTCCTCACCTCCAGCCTGAACCTCCCCTGGCACAGCTTGAGACTGTGTCCTCTTGTTCTGGTGCTGGGAGAAGTGACCAACCCCCACCTGGCTAGAACCTCCCTGCAGGGAGTTGGAGAGAGCAAGAAGGTCACCCCTGAGCCTCCTCTTCTCCAGGCTAAGCAACCCCAGCTCCCTCAGCCTCTCCTCACAGGGCTGTGCTCCAGACCCCTCCCCAGCTTTGTTGCCCTTCTCTGGACACCTTCCAGACCTTAAAGATTATCCAATTCCAGCCCCCTGCCATGGGCAGGGACACCTCCCACCAGCCCAGCTTGCTCAAGGCCTGAGCAGAAGGCCCAGAGGGTCTCCCAGAGAGTGAGGGCAGAAGCTGTAGCAGCTGGAGGGTGCTGCAGCAAAGGCTGCTGTGCCTGAGTGCAGGAGGTGAGCACATGCAGAGCTTTATATGCCAGGCCAGCAGCAAGCTCAGACTCAGGCATTGCTAGCAGCAATGCCATGGCTTAACCAATCAAGGCCACCAGGGACCCATATCCTCCACATTGCCAGCCAGCCACAGCTATGAAGCCCTCCAAAGGTGTACCAAATAACCCCCAGCATCCAGTCACCTCCTCCCCTTGGCATTTCACAAGGGGTTGGGGCTGGGCTGGTGCTGGGGGGGGGGGTTAGTATCTGCTCCAGCCAACTGCTGCCCATCTCATGGGGCAACCTGAGGGCTCCAGAACCTCGTAGCCCGGCGTGGAGTTGCATTTCCCTGCCTGCTGTGTCTCTGCACAGGCAGCTTCGGCACCAGCACTGTCACAAGGCAGGGCGTGGGCTCCACCCAGCTACAGCTGGTGGCCATCAGCAGCCTGACAGCACCCAGCCTCAACACCAAGCAGGAAGAGGCACAGACCAGGAGCTGCAGACACTGTGCCCTCAGCTTCAAACAGCCACTGTCAGACTGTTCTTAGCCAGCCAGCTCTGTGAGCTTTGCTCTCTGAGCTGCCACGGGCAGAAACAGGACTGCAAACAGCAAAGTCCTCCTTGGAAGCCTCTCGAGTTTCAGAGGCAAGAGACTGCAGCAAGCAGCTCCAGGCAGTGCCAGGCTGGAGGAGGAAGGGATTTAAGGAACAGAAGGCTTCCTGGGTTACTTTCAGGCTCAGGTGCTCCAAAGCCAATGTCCTTCCTTGGGGCAAAAGAAAATATCCTCCTACCAAGGAGGGAAAAAACCACCCCTGAGGAGACAGCAGCAGCTTAACTCTACACTGGATCAGGGCTCTGGATGTCAGCCAGGAGGCATCCATGTGCTTGGGACCCCAGGAGTTTGCAACACACCTTGCCAGCAACTGAGACAAAGCACAGAATGGCAGAATGGGGTTGGCTTGGAAGGAACCTTAAGGAACACCCAGCTCCACTCCCCTGCCATGGGCAGGGACACCTCCCACCAGCACAGCCTGCTCCAGGCCTCAGCCAGCCTGGCCCTCAACACCTCCAGGCAGGAGGCAGCCACAGCCTCCCTGGGCAGCCTGGGCCAGGCTCTCCCCACCCTCACTGCAAAGAATTTCTTCCTCCCCCCCCATCTCCATCTCTCCTCTCCCAGCTCAAAGCCATTGTCCCTGGGCCTGGCACTCCCAGCCCTTGTCCACAGTCCCTCCCCAGCTCTCCTGGAGCCCTTCAGGTCCTGCAAGGCTGCTCTGAGGTCTCCCTGGAGCCTATTCCAGGATTGGAAACATCCCAGTGATCTTTCAGTGGCCTTCTGCTAAGATTGTCCACCGAGTGCTGCAGGTAGAGGGCTGTGTGGAGCCAGGCCGGCAGGGGCGGGGCCAGGCCGGCAGGGGCGGGGCCAGGCCGGCAGGGGCGGGGCCTAAGCTAAGAGCCAAGGGAAAGAACCAGCAGATCCTCTAGGAAGCTCCGAAATTCCAACCACCCTGAAGGAAATCTGCCACGGTTTTTTGTTCCAGCTGTCAGAAGACACAGTGCCCACAGCTGCAGGCCAGAGGACACAAACACATGCCAGGGGAGGAGCACTGAGTGCTGCCAGCGCTGCCCACTGCCCCTGGCACCCACCCAGCACCATCATTAACTCAAAGCAAAAGGGACGCCTGGCCCTGCAAGTCACAGGGCAGAACCTGCCCCAGTTCAGGTCACATCTGACAGCAGTCAGAGTAAAGACAGTGTTGAAGGGAGAACACAAAACACAGGGGCTTGGAAGTGCAGGACTCATGGACTTACCCAAGCCTGCTTTGCTGCCCAGGGCCCTGGACTCATCAGGGGAGAAGCTCAGGAGGAGTGCAGGAGTCAGAGCTCAAGAGTGCTGCTGCTGGCTGCTCCTCACTCAGTTGAGAGTCACTGCTGAAAGAAACACAAACCCAATTAGCATTAATTACTGCCATGCATCACTTCTGAAGAAGCAGAGATAGGACACTGCTGCTAAAATATTCATTGAATCCCACAATGGGTTGGGTTGGAAGGGACCTAAAAGCTCATCCAGCTCCAGCCCCCTGCCATGGGCAGGGACACCTCCCACCAGCCCAGGCTGCTCGGGCCTAACCCAGCCTGGCCTTCAACACCTCCAGGCAGGAGGCAGCCACAGCCTCCCTGGGCAACCTGTGCCAGAGTCTCCCCAGCCTCACTCTCAACAATTTCTTCCTTCTCACCCAGCTGGCAAGCAGGAGACCCCAGGAGAACAGCACTGCACAGAGCCCCAGCATGGGGAGGGCTGGAAGGGACCTCTGGGCATCCCCCAGCCCAAGCCCCTGCTCCAGCAGGGCACCCACAGCAGCTTGCCCAGCAGCACAGTGCCCAGGGGGGGTTGGAAGCTCTCCACACCAGCAGACTCCACAACCTCTCTGGGCAGCCTGCTCCAGGCCTCCAGCAGCCTACCCCAACAACTTTCTCCTCATGCTCAGCTCCAACCCTCCTCTGACACTCTGTGCCCCTTGCCCCTTGGCCGGCCCTGGGCACCACTCAGCAGAGCCTGGCCCCAGCTCCTGCCCCCCACAGCTCCTTCAGCTCTTGCTGAGCATTGCTCAGCTGCCCTCTGGGGCTGCTCTCCTGCAGGCTCTCAGCCCCAGGGCTCTCAGCCTTTGCTGCTCCCAGAGCTGCTCCAGGCCCCTCAGCAGCTCTGCAGCCTGCCCTGGGCTCCCAGCACTTCCCTGCCTCTGGAACTGGGGAGCCCAGGACTGGAACCAGGGCTCCAGATGTGGCCTGACCAGGGCAGAGAAAAGGAGGACAACCTCCCACAATCTGCTGGCCACACTCTTATGAATGCAGCCCAGGAGTCTATTGTCTTTCCTGGCCACCAGGGCACCTTGCTGGCTCATGGGCAACTTGTTGGCCCCCAGCACTCCCAGGTCCTGCTCCCTGCAGCTGCTTCCCAGCAGGTCTCCCCTCCCCTGTCCTGCTGCAGGAGGTTGTTCCTCCCCAGGGGCAGGACCCTACCCTTGCCCTTGGTGACCTCCAGCAGGTTCCCTCTGCCCAGCCCTGCAGCCTGCCCAGCTCTGGCTGGCTGGCAGCACAGCCTGAGGGGTGGCAGCCTCTGCTGCCAGTGCTGTGCCAGCAGGCAGCTGGGGGAGGCTCCACTCTGTCCCTTCATCCAGGTTCTGTTTGCTGAAGCAGAACTGACTCCAAATTAGCAACTGGGGGAAGCCAGCAGCCTGCACTGGGCAGTTTTGGTTTCTTTGAGCCCCTTTTGCTGTATCTGGGACTTCAGCAAATTGATTCTGGGGCTTCCTGCTGCATTTGCATCTCATCTTCTAAATAAATCCATCAAAGGGCTTCAAGGAAGGTGCAGGCAGGCACCCCCTGAACACCCACAGCCCAGCACTCCTACCTTCCTCTGTGACAAGCTGGCAATCAAATGCCCTTTGAGCCCCTGGCAGAGATGCCTGGGAAGTGTTCTGCTGTCCTGCCCTCTAGTAGCAATGAGCTGATTGTCCCCAGGAACACCCAGCAGCAGTCTCCAATAGGGGAAGCCCTCACTGCCTCCAGGAAGCCCTCACTGCATTGAGGAAGCCCTCAGTGCCAGGAGCCACTGCAGTGCTCACTGCTGCCAGCAACCCCCTCCCATCCCCTGGGCACTCACTCATCTGCCAGGCCTTGTGAAGCCCCCAGAGCCATCCCCGTGCTGGGAGCTGCTGCCAGCAGGGCAGCTGCAGGCCCCAACCCATCCCTGTTCCCGGAGGGAAGGCTCCCCAAAGCCCCAGGAGGTGGTGCAGCACTGCTGCTGCCCAAAGTAAACACATTTTTGACCAGCACATCATGACTCAGCACCAACTGCTGGGCACCACCAGCCCTCCCGAGGTGCTCCCTGCCAGATGTGGCCTATCACTTTCTGCTCTGAAGCCACACAGCCACCATGAGGTGCCAGAGACAGCAGGGAGACACTGACAAGACAGGAGAAGACTCCTGTCCTCCCCAGGCAACACTGAGGGCACAACTGCAGGGCTGGGCACAGGTGGCACTTCCTGGGGCTTTGGTAATGCTCTGAGATCTCCTCAAGAAAAGGCCTGGAGCAGCAATGGGGTGGGCAGCAGGAGCAGGGCAGGGATTGTCCCCCTCAAACTCAGCACTGGGGAGACCACACTATGAGTCCCAGGTTCAGTCTGAGGCCTCTCACTGCCAGAAGGAACTTGAGGGCTGGAGCAGGGCCAGAGAAGGGCAAGAGAGCTGGGGAAGGGTGTGGAGAAGAGGGCTGGGGAGGAGCAGCTGAGGGAGCTGGGGGGGTGGAGTGTGGAGCAGAGGAGGCTGAGGGAGACCTTAGAAGAAATTTCTTCACTGAGAGGATTCTCAACCACTGGAACAGGAAACGAGGGGAGGAGGCTGAGGGATGCCCAGGGCCAAGCCTTTTCTTCCCTAGCCCAGCAGGGCTCTGTCCCTGCTGCCTTCCATCCCCATCCCTGTGCTCCTGAATCCAGCTCCAGAACCTGGTTCCCAAGTGCTGCTGAGTCCAGGCTGTGCCTTGCCCAGTGCCTGCCCCAGCAGCAGTGGTGCCACCAGCCCAGGCTGCTCCAGGCCTCATCCAGCCTGGCCCTCAACACCTCCAGGCAGGAGGCAGCCACAGCCTCCCTGGGCAGCCTGGGCCAGAGTCTCCCCACCCTCACTGCCAACAACTTCTCCCCTCTCCACTCTCCATCTCTCCTCTCCCAGCTCAAAGCCATTGTCCCTGGGCCTGGCCCTCCCAGCCCTTGGCCACAGTCCCTCCCCAGCTCTCCTGGAGCCCTTCAGGTCCTGCAAGGCTGCTCTGAGGTCTGCCTGGAGCCTTCTCTTCTCCAGGCTGCACAGCCCCAATTCTCCCAGCCTGTCCCTGACCCCAGCAGGCACAGGGACAGCTCCAGCCACAGCAGGCTGCCCAGGGACACAGCCAGGCTGAGCCTGAATGGCTCCAGGCAGGGAGCCTCCAGCACCTCCCTGGGCAGCCTGTGCCAGTGTCTCCCCAGCCTCCCTGCACTACTCCTCCTGAGCTCCAGCCTGACTCTGCCCTGCTCCACTTCCAAACCATTGCCCCTGGTCCTATCCCCACAGCCCCTTCTGAGCAGTCCCTCCCCAGCCTTCTCTGTTGGTTCCCTTTAGGTCCAGGTCCTTCCTATGTTGGGGCTCCATATCAGGCCCCAGCCCTGCAGGTGAGGTCTCCCCAGAGCAGAGCAGAGGGGCAGGATCCCTCTCTCCAGCTCTGGCCACACTGCTTTGGATGCAGCCCAGGCTGCCCTTGGCCTCCTGTGCTGCCAGTGCCCATTGCTGGCTCCTGCCCAGCTCCTCCCCCCAGCACCCCCAAGGCCTTCTCTGCAGGGCTGCTCTCAGTCTCATTGGTCCCCAGGCTGCAAGTGCCCATTGCTGGCTTGGTCTAGAGGGATCAGAGCACCACCAGAAAGAGCACTGCTAGCATGTAAAAAACAACCACTGAAAACTACCACATGGCACAACCCCCCTTGACAACTGCTGCCCCTGCCCATTGCTGCTGAGCAGCTCCACATGGCACCAACAGCTGAGTCCTGCTGGGTTGGATTTGTTCCTGGAGCTGCTCCCTTTCAGTCCCCAATGCAAGCAAGACACTGATGTGCCAGCAGCAAAGGCCCTTGGAAGCAGCAGTATCACAAAATCAGGGAATCACAGAATGCTTTGGGTTGGAAGGGAGCTTAAAGAGCACCCAGTGCCAAGCCCCTGCCATGGCCAGGGACACCTCCCACCAGCACAGCTTGCTCCAGGTCTGACCCAGCCTGGCCTTGGACACCTCCATACACCACAAAGGGCTGTTACAGGCAGGGGAGGTTTAGGTTAGCTATCAGGAAGCACCTCCTCACAGAAAGGCTGCACTGCACTGGATTAGGCACTGGAATGGACTGCCCAGGGAGGTGGTGCAGTCACCATCACTGGAGGTCTTCAAGGCTGGCTGTGGCACTTGGCAGGGTTTAGCTGATGTGGTGGTGCTAGGGCAGAGGCTGGACTTGATGATCTCAGAGGTCTGTTCCAGCCTCAGTAATTCTGTGATTCTGAGAGAGCTGGGCAGGGAGCAAGGGAATGAAAGCCACCAAGGGCAAGGGCAGAGGCTGGCAGCTGGGGAAGAAGAAGCCCAGGCAGCAGGAGAGGTTGGGCACTGAGCTGCTGGAGAGCAGTGAAGGGGACAAGGAGCTGGGGGGGCTGGGGGAGGGGAGGCTGAGCAGGAGCCAGCAAGGAGCTCTGGTGGCCAAGAAGGCCAAGGGCATCCTGGGCTGCATTCGAAGGGCTGTGGGGAGGAGGTCAGAGAGGTTCTGCTGCCCCTCTGCTCTGCCCTGCTGAGGCCACAGCTGGAATCTGGTGTCCAGCACTGGGCCCTCAGCTCAGGAAGGAGCTGAGGGAAGTGCTTGAGAGAGTCCATCCCAGAGGCACAGAGCTGCTGCAGGCAGGGGAAGATCTTCCTCAGGAGCAGAGCCTGAGGCAGCTGAGGGCTCTTCAGCTTGCAGAGGAGGAGCCTGAGAGGTGAGCTCCTTGCTGGGGACAAAGCTGTGCAGGGGGAGTGCCCAGAGGCTGGAGCCAGGCTCTGCTGGGTGCTGCCCAGTGCCAGCACAAGGGGCAGTGGGGGAAGCTGAGGCAGAGGAAGTTGCCTGGAAAGAGGAGGGAAAAGTTTCCCTGGGAGGTGCCAGAGGCCTGGAGCAGGCTGCCCAGGGGGGCTGTGGAGTCTCCCTCTGTGGAGAGATTCCAACCCCTCCTGGATGTGTTCTGTGTGAGCTGCCCTGGGTGCCCCTGCTCTGGCAGGGGCTTGGACTGGCTGAGCTCTGGAGGTCCCTTCCAGCCCCTAATGCTCTGTGATTCTGTGAGACCTTCCAGTCCAACCACTAAGCCAGCACTGCCAGGTCACCTCTAACCCATGGCCCTTGGCACCACAGCTACAAAGATTTGAAGCCCCTCCATGGATGTGCTCCACCACTGCCCGGGCAGCCTGTTCCACACCTTGACAACCCTTCTGGGAAGAAATTGTTCCTCATGTCCAACCTAAACCTCCCCTGGTGCAACTTGAGGCCATTCCCCCTTGTCACCAGGGAGAAGATCAGTAGGAAGCTCCCTTGCAGTGTTCCATTTACACATCACCACTGCTGCAGACAGAGGTTGGATGATAAAAGCAATCTCCAGCTACCTTGTCCACAACAATTCCTTCTCCACAGGCTGCTAAAGGACACAGCAACTCTGTTAGTCCAAGGAAGTCATTGGCTACCACAGAGAGCCCCAAGGACCATTGTCACTCTCCTGTGAAGACACACATGGGGTCATAGAGTGGTTTGGCTTGGAAGGGACCAGGTCCAGCCATGGAGCAGCTGACTCCCAGGTGGTGGTTCAGCAAGGAGATCTCCAGGATGAGAGCCCAGAAGTCAGTGAGGTTCTAAAAGAGCTTTACAAAGCTGAGAGATCGGGAGTTGTGCAACATTGAGGAGAGAGGGCCGAAGGGAAAGGGACCTGGGTGGTCCCTCTTGGTAGCCAAGCAGCTCAGCAGGGTGGGGGGCAGGCAAAGCAAGCCAACAGGATGCTGGGTGGCATCCACAAGGGCATCACCTGAAGGGACAGAGGTCATTGTTAGGAAGAAGTTGTTCCCAGCAAGAGAGATTGGCCATTGGAATGTGCTGCCCAGGGAGGTGGTGGAGTCAGCACCACTAGAGGTGTCTAGGAAGAGCCTGGATGAGGCACCTGGTGCCATGGTTTAGTTGATGAGATGGTGCTGGGAGATAGGTTGGGCTGGATGATCTCAAAGGTCTTTTCCAACCTGGTTAATTCTGTTCTACTGTTCCACTCTGCTCAGTGTTGCCCAAGCCACACCTGGAGCTCTGCCTGCACTTTTGGTCCCTGCTGTACAAAAAAAGATGTGGACA
>CM026886.1:45497125-45636115 GCA_015227895.2 Colaptes auratus | reverse complement strand
CATCTCTACTCTCCCGCTCAAAGCCATTGTCCCTGGGCTGGCACTCCCAGCCCTTGTCCCAAGTCCCTCCCCAGCTCTCTGGAGCCCTTCAGCTCTGCAAGGCTGCTCTGAGGTCTGCCTGGAGCCTTCTCTTCAGGTTTGAATAGCCCCAACTCTCCAGCCTGGCCCAGAGGGGAGGTTCTGCAGCCTCTGAAAACTGCAGGTTTCCTCAGCCCTGAGTATTAAAATAGGAAGTGGGAAACTGCTTGAAGACAGATGCTGGAGATGCAACAATTCTGTGATTCGAAGTGGTGTGGAGCTGGGTTTGTTTGGAGGTGTAACTTAACATCTGCTATGTCTGTCTGTTGGAAAAGGAATCCATCCTCCATCACTGCCTTTCAGGTTCCCATGGTCATCCTGAGGGGCTTGGCGGGAAAGGCTGAGAGCCTGCAGAAGAGCAGCCCCAGAGGGCAGCTGAGCAAGCTCAGCAAGAGCTGAAGGAGCTGTGGGGGGCAGGAGGCTGGGGCCAGGCTCTGCTGAGTGGTGCCCAGGGCCAGGCCAAGGGGCAAGGGGCACAGAGTGTCAGGCAGGAGGTTGGAGCTGAGCAGGAGGAGAAAGTTGTTGGGGTGAGGCTGCTGGAGGCCTGGAGCAGGCTGCCCAGAGAGGTTGTGGAGTCTGCTGGTGTGGAGAGATTCCAACCCCCCCGGGGCACTGTGCTGCTGGGCAAGCTGCTGGGGGTGCCCTGCTGGAGCAGGGCTGGGGCTGGCCGATCTCAGAAGTCTTTCCAGCCCCACCGTGCTGGGCTCATGCTCCTCTCCCCTGAATCCACCCGGTTCGTTCCCCCCCGCTGCTGCCGTTATTAGCTGTCATCAGCCGAGCGGCCGCCCTCCGGCCAGCCTGGCAGCCCCGGCCCTCCTCCTCCTCTTCCTCCTCCTCCTGGGTCAACTCCTCTCCCCCTGCGGGACGCACTCCACGGGGCGAGACGGCGTGGAGGGGAGGGGAGGGGGGACCGCGACAGCGGCAGAGGCCGTGCCGGGTGGCCCCGGTGTCCCCCGCTCACCTCCCGTCCCTTCATTCCCAGGCGCTGCGCAGCGGGGCCCGGCGAGCGGAGGGCAGAGGAGCGCAGGCGGAGCCGGGGCTGGCCGCCGCGGGGCGGTTGAACGGCAACTTTTAATTTGAAAGGAAGAAGTTGACTCCCGCAGGAGACCGCGGCGGAGATCCTCGGCGCCGGCAGCTGCTGTGCCAAGGTGCGGAGGAGGGAGCGCGGAGCGCTGGGGCTCGCAGGGGCCTGGCTGCCGTCCCCCTCGCCCCCTGCCGGAGCTGAGTGGCTGCTACTGGCTGGCAGGAGGAGGAGAGTTGGCTGCTGGGACCTGCTGCCTGCTTTGCCCTGAGTGAGTAGCTGCCGCCCAGCTCTTCGCTTTTACAAGGCCGCTGGGCTGCTGCGCGCGGGCCGGGGCTGGGTTGGGAAGGAGCAGTGGGACGTGGCACAGTCAGAGCTCAAAGGTGGCTTTAAGAGAGGTGTGTTTCTGTTTGTGGCTGTAGTTTGGTTTGATTGGTTTTGTTTGTTCTTCTTCTGTTTGCTTTGGGTTGGGTTGGGTTTTGTTCTCTGTTTGGTTTAGTTGGGTTTGGTTTTGTTTGGTTTGTTCTGTTTGGTTAGTTTGGTTTGGTTTGGGTTGTTCTGTTTTGGTTAGTTTGGGTTTGTTTGGGTTTGTTCTGGTTTGGTTTAGTTGGGTTTGTTCTGTTTTCTGTTTGGTTAGTTCGGGTTTGGTTTGGTTTTGTTTCAGTTTGGTTTGGTTTGGTTTTAGATTTGGTTTAGGTTTGGTTTTAGTCTGGTTTGTTTTGGTTCTGTTTTCATTGGTTTTGGTTGGTTCTATTTTGGTTTGGTTTGATTTTGATTTGGTTTTATTCTGTTTCTGATTTGTTCCAGTTAGGTTTGGTTTCCCCAGTAAAAGGCAGCCAGGCTGCCAGCAACTAGTGCAGCAGTTACCCAACCCCTGTCTGCTGTGCCCAGGCTCTGGCATGCTCTCCCAGATAGGTTCTTGTCTTGCCATGGCCAGGCCCTGAGGCAGCTTGGAGTCTCTCCCTGGTCTCAGGGTTTGAAGGGTTTGTTTCCAGCACACACTGGTACAAGGTAATCAGAGTTCATGTTTCCTGGCAGCACCACTAGCTTGGCACAAAGAGTCAGGGACAAGCTGCTGGCCCTTTTGCCATCCTGGGGCACCTCTCCTTGACCCTAATCACTGCCAAGCATCCCCTGGGCACAGCTGCAGCTGGTACCTCTATGAAACAGTAAGAGCAGGAGCGTGCTGCAGGCTGGACGTGAGCTTTGGGAGGAGCTGCACGTAGGAAGAGGCAGCACCATGCAACATGCTGCTTTGCTCCACCTGTGTCACAGTGTCACACCCCACCCAAAAAGGGGAATGCTTGGGTTGCAGGGGAGGGTGGGGTGTGTGGAGCAGCACAGTGAGTCACAGGGAGGGCACAGAAAGCCTCTCAGCAGGCTTCAGAAAGAGGAGCCTCACTTTATCCATTAGCTGTGTCTTGGGTCTGTCGCTCCGTAGTGCCTGGTTCTGTGTGCTTGTGGCACTGCCACCTTCTCCTAAACCTGTTTGGGCGCTGCCTGTGTTCACCTGGGAGCTTTCCAATAGGGTTTGGAGTCACTGAACAGTTCTGTACTTGAGTTTGGGGGAAAAAACTGAAACCAAAACCCTGCAGCAGCTCCTCCCCCTCTCTCTGTTTAGACACACTGCCACCATGGTGGTTCTGTGAGACCAAACCTCCAATCCTGCCTCCAGTTCTGGTGTCCCCAGCAGGAGAAGGACACAGAGCTGCTGGAGAGGGTCTAGAGGAGGACACAAAGATGGGACACAAGGGCTGGAGCTGCTATGATGTGAGCACAGGCTGAGGGAGCTGGGGCTGTGCAGCCTGGAGAGAAGAAAGCTCCAGGGGGACCTCAGAGCTGCCTGCCAGGACCTGAAGGGATCCTGCAGGAAGGCTGCAGAGAGACTTTTGCTGAGGGTGTCTGAGACAGGCCAAGGGGCAATGGTTGGAAGCTGAGGCAGAGCAGGGTCAGAGTGGAGCTGAGGAAGAAGTTCTTCAGTAGGAGGGTGCTGAGACTCTGGCACAGGCTGCCTAGGGAGGCTGCGGCTGCCTCCTGCCTGGGGGTGTTGAAGGCCAGGCTGGATGAGGCTTTGAGCAAGCTGGGTTGGTGGGAGGTGTTGCAGGGCAGGAACTGGATGCTCTCTGAGGTCCCCTCCAACCTGAGCCATTCTGTGGTAGTGCCTGTGCATAGTTAGACGTTCAGCAGAGCACCGGGTGTGGGGCTGCACTCTGTCTGTGTATCACTAAGCCTGGCACGTGCCTGTAGAGACAGATATTTGGTTTGGTTTTAAAGCAGGCTTAGAGGAGCATTAATTCTCCTATCCTGTCAAATAATCCCAGGCCACCTTTGTTGGTGAGCTGCTTTGGTTATGCAAAGCAGGAAAGCAGACCGTAAAAAAGCACAGCCTTATCAGCTCCCCGCTCACAGCACCCAGGTCAATCATTAACACCGTCCCAGGGCCTGGACCAGCTCCTCAAGAGGTTTCTCACCCTGAAACACCCTTCCTCCAGCAGCTGAGAAGGAAGGTTCCTTGCAGGTGTGTGTACATCTGTGGTGCTTACTGTCCTGGGTAATGAGGAGGGAGAGGGTCTCCTTTTCATGCCTTCTGAGCTTCACAGACTGCACTGGGCTGGAAGGGACCCTAAAGGGCATCTGTGCAAGCCCCTGCAGGCACAGGGACAGCTCCAGCCAGAGCAGGCTGCCCAGGGACACAGCCAGGCTGAGCCTGAATGGCTCCAGGCAGGGAGCCTCCAGCACCTCCCTGGGCAGCCTGTGCCAGTGTCTCCCCAGCCTCCCTCTGCAGAACTTCCTCCTGAGCTCCAGCCTGACTCTGCCCTGCTCCACTTCCAAACCATTGCCCCTGGTCCCCTCCCCACAGCCCCTTCTGAGCAGTCCCTCCCCAGCCTGCCTGGAGGTGCCCTGCAGATACTGAACTGCAGCTCTGAGGTCTCCCTGGAGCCTTCTCTTCTCCAGGCTGAACAGCCCCAGCTCTCCCAGCCTGGCCCCACAGGGGAGGTTCTCCAGCATCTGAGCATCCTGGTGGCCTCCTCTGGAGCCTCTCCATCAGCTCCAGGTCTCTCTTGTGCTGAGGTCTCCATAGCTGGCCCCAGCCCTGCAGGTGAGGTCTCCCCAGAGCAGAGCAGAGGGGCAGGATCCCTCTCTCCAGCTCTGGCCACACTGCTTTGGATTCAGCCCAGGCTGCCCTTGGTCTTCTGTGCTGCCAGTGCCCATTGCTGGCTTCTGTCCAGCTTCTCCCCCCACCAGCACCCCCAGGTCCTTCTCTGCAGGGCTGCTCTCAAATCTCATCCCCCCAGCCTGCATTGGCATCGAGGGTTGCTCTGGCCTAGGTGCAGGACCTTGCCCTTGGCCTTCTTGAACCTCCTGAGGTTCTCCTCAGCTGCTGCTGCAGCCTGGCCAGGTCCCTCTGGATGCCATCCTGGGAGAGTAGTTAAACTGAGGCAGAGGGCAAGGACACAGCATGCTTGGTGGGGTCAGCTGGTGCTTTGCTGTGGTGCTAGAGAAACTACAGCTGGATAATGCTCTGATTTCACCTGAGCAAGGATCTTGCTTTATGTTTTGGCTTGAAGGAGGGGGGGGGGGATCAGAGTTCCAGCTCTTTACTGAAACAATCCAAAGAGCTTTGCAGAAAGTGGCAGCTGAGCCCTGTGCTGCTCTGCCAGCTGCCAGGAGCAGCTGCTGGTGCCCTCTGGGCTGGTGCTGGTGCCTGCAGTGGGGGACAGCTTCTGAGATCTGCCTCCCAGCACTGCTGCCTGTTCCTGGCAGGGTTTCTCACCCCCGGCCAGAGCAGCAGCATCCTAGCAGTAGATGAATCATATCAGTTCCTGCTGCTTCCCTGCCTGTAAATACTGTCACTCATTAATGAGGCTTAATTGTAAATGGGCTTATGGCTGCTGGACTGCTTGGCTCAGCTTTGCTTCCTGGGATCCTGGGATCCCAATCTGTTTGAGCTGGGAAGAGCTGCTGTGGGCCTTGCCTTCCTTCAATAACTGATTTCAGACAGGTGGTTGAAGGCATTGAAGGCTGGAGAAGGGCAACCAAGCTGGGGAAGGGTCTGGGGAGGAGCAGCTGAGGGACCTGGGGTTGTTCAGTGTTCACAGTGTTCAGAGGAGGCTGAGGGGAGACTGCAGCCAGTGGGGGTTGGGCTCTGCTCCCCAGTCTCAGGTGAAAGAAGGAGAGGCAATGGCCTGAAACTGTGCTAGGGGAGGGTTAGGTTGGAGCTGAGGAACAATTTCTTTGGTGCCAGAGTGGTCAGGGATTGGCAGAGGCTGCCCAGGGAGGTGGTGGAGTCCCCATGCCTGGAGGTGTTCAAGGAACCTGTGGCCATGGCACCAGTGTCCATGGTTCGGTGGCCATGGTGGGGTTGGGCTGACTGTTGGATTTGATGATCTGAGAGGCCTTTTCCAACCCAAACAGTTCTGTGGTTCAATGAACTGCAGAGCAGGCTTGTCCTGCCCACCCCCTGCTTCTCTAGGCATGTAGGAAATGCATTTCTCAGAGGCATTTGGTGCTTGTGATCCGTGGAGTCCTGCCCACATCTGGGGCTGGGTTGCTGGGGCTGGCACGGCGCCTGTTCTGTGGCAGGGACTTGAAGGGTAGCAAAAACAAAGCACTTGAGGACATGCTGTGTGGAGAACAGGAGAAGCTCCTCACTCCTGAGCTTGGCAGCCTGGTGCTTGAACAGCAGACAGAGAGCTTAGCTCCAGAAGGCCATAACCTGCTCTGGCTGACCACGGCCAGGAGCATGACTCAAAGCTTCCAGCTAAACCTTTAAGCTGCCTGCTCCAGCGTCAGAGTTGTGCCTTGCCCTCCTCGGGCTGTGTCTGTTGGAGGTGCTGAGCCCTCAGCCCACCTCTCTGAGGCCAAAGGTCTGCCTGGTCCTGTGAGGAGATTTGTGTTTGTCTCCCTGGTGATGCCTGCTTCTGATGAGACCTTTTGGAGCCCAGCTCTGGAACCTGGCCTGGAGGAAGCAGCCCCAAGGTCAGGGCCTGCTTTATGCTGTCCCACAGCCTGTGCTCTGCATCTCCAGGTCTCCATCCTGCCTGGGGAAGCTCAGAACTGCCCTTGCTGCTCAGGAAAGTGCCCTTTTTCCTTGGCTAACTCTGCAGGGTGGCTGCACATTGATCTTCTGGAAGCTGAGCCTTCTAAAGCTCCTCCACCATCTGAGGAGAGAACTCAGGGTTAGCTGCATACCTCTCTTACACATGAGACTGAGTAGCTGAAGGAGGAGATACCTAAAGCTGGGGGAGATACCCAAAGGTGGAGGAACAATCCAAGGGTGGAGGAGCTACCCAGAGCTGGAGGAGAAGACCAATCCAAACCTTTCCCCAAGAGATGTGAGTTTGTCAGAGGAGGTCTCTCTGAGGTCAAAGCTGCTGACAGGCCTGGAGATCCATCTGAGGTGGATCCTAAAAACCAGCAAGCATACTGTAGCAGGGAGGCTGTGGCTGCCCCTTCTTGGAGGTGTTGAAGGCCAGGATGGATGAGGCCTTGAGCAACCTGGGCTGGTGGGAGCACAATGAAGAATTTCCTTTAGGTCTCTGTTCAAGTGAATGCTCAGCTCTGTAGTCAGACACAAATTCAGGTGCTTTAGGACATGTCAGAGATGATAATCAGAGAAACAGATTTGTTTGGGTTTAAGCTCATCCAGCCCAACCATTCTCTAGCTCTGCCAAGGCTGGTGCTGAACCAGCACCATGTCTCTGCAGCTTTGAAACACCTCCAGGCTTTAGGCTGGACATGAGAAGAAACTTCTTCCCTGGCAGGGCTCCCAGCCACTGGCCCAGGCTGCCCAGGGAGGTGGCTGAATCCCCATCCCTGGAGGTGTTCCACAGCTGCAGTGATGTGGTGCTGAGGGCCATGGCTTAGCTCCAGCCTTGGTGTTTGATGATGGTGGCACTGGGTGCCCTGCAATGGTTGTCTGTGAGCCTGGAAGCCAGGAGAGGGGCAGTCAGAGGGGCAGTTCTCTGGACCAACCAAGTGTTCAAGAGTCACCAAGGGCTCAGGGGGCAGGGAGAAGGATGCCAACCCCATTCCTCCTGGCTCCCTTGAGCTGTGGGTTCAGGGTAGTGTTGGAGAGCCCCTGCTGCCCCTTGCATGCTTCCTGCCAGCCTGTGGTGGAGGGGTGCTGTGAAAATTGGCCTGCTGGAGCAGCTGGTTGTCTCCAGCTGCTTTTTGCAGAGAAGGTAGTGGGGGAGATGGCTCTGGTTAAAAATAGAACCTGGAGGCATGGTATCACCAGCCAGCTGAGCTGCTCTGCCAGCTCACTGCCTCCCCTGAAAGGGGAAGGACTTGGCTTAGCCTGGTGGCACTGGGCAGCCAGGTGGTTCCACCACCCAGCCCAGCAGAAAGCCAGGAAAAGGAAGGAGTGTTCCCACCAGGCCACCACCCAAGCACAGGAGAGGAGTGTGGGAACAGAAGGCAGGAGGGAGGGGATGCCTCTGACAAAAGGCTTAGTGACACAGGCAGCCTAGGTTCAGGTGAGCAGAGGCTGGAGCTCTTGGAAGTGGCAGGAGAAAGGGAGGCAGCTGTGGAGCCCAGGGAGAATGTGCTGTGGGCCTGTCTGGGGAAGTGGCTTTCACACAGCTTCACCAGCAGCTCCTCAGCCTCTTCATCCCTGCTCCTCCTGGCTCTCACCACTCCTGGCAGCTTTGGGTTGTTCCTGCTACCCTTCCCTTTGGGTCTCTTTTCTGCTGCCCTTCCTAACAGAGCTTCACCAGCAGCTCCTCAGCCTCTTCATCCCTGGGTATTTGGGGTGACTTTTCTGCTGCCTTCCTAACAGAACAGCAAAAGCCAGTAAGAAGGTGGGGATTTTCCTGGCTGAAATGTTCCTTTCCTCAAAGCTTTCTGAGCCTTGGGTCTGGGGTTGGTCTTGTTTTGCCCTTTCTTTCTTTCTTTTTGAGTTTTTAACTCTCTGTCAGCCTTGAAAACAATGGAAATTCTCCAGGTGCTCCTTGGTCCAGCTGAACTCCTCTTGCTGGAGCACTCCTAGGAATCAGCTGACACTGGTCAGTACCAAATGATGAAGGAGTCTTCCAGGGGCCTTTCATGTATCCTGGAGATCCATCTGAGATGGATCCTACAAACCAGTAGTGGTTGTGGATGCTCCCTCCCAGGAGGTGTTCAAGGCCAGGCTGGATGGATGCTCCCTCCCAGGAGCTGTTCAAGGCCAGGCTGGATGGATGCTCCCTCCCAGGAGCTGTTCAAGGCCAGGCTGGATGGATGCTCCCTCCAGGAGCTGTTCAAGGCCAGGCTGGATGGTGCTCCCTCCCAGGAGCTGTTCAAGGCCAGGCTGGATGGATGCTCCCTCCCAGGAGCTGTTCAAGGCCAGGCTGGATGGATGCTCCCTCCCAGGAGCTGTTCAAGGCCAGGCTGGATGGATGCTCCCTCCCAGGAGCTGTTCAAGGCCAGGCTGGATGGATGCTCCCTCCCAGGAGGTGTTCAAGGCCAGGCTGGATGGATGCTCCCTCCCAGGAGCTGTTCAAGGCCAGGCTGGATGGATGCTCCCTCCCAGGAGGTGTTCAAGGCCAGGCTGGATGGATGCTCCCTCCCAGGAGCTGTTCAAGTCTAGGTTGGATGGGGCCTAGAGCAACCTGGGCTGTGATTGAGATTAGACATCAGGAAGAAATTCTTCTCCTTGAGGGTGGTAAGGCACTGGCACAGGTTGCCCAGCAGACTTGTGTAGTCTGCAAGTCTGGAAGTGTTCCAGGCTGGGTTGGATGAGGCCTTGAGCAAGCTGTGCTGGTGGGAGGTGTCCCTGCCCATGGCAGGGGGTTGGAGCTGGGTGCTTTTTAAGTTCCCTTCCAACCCAGACCATTCTGTGACTCTTAAGTATTCCTTGCCCAGGACATGGTAGAGGGAAGCCAACAGTGAGTTCCTCACAACTAAAGAATGTTCAGCAGGACATTCTCCCTGGGCTGCTGACTTGGAGAGAAACAGCATTTCTTCTTTGCAGGGTGCTGTGGATACAAGCTATGGATAAAAGTATGTCCCCATCACTGGAGGTGCTCCAAAAGAGCTGAGATGTGGTGCTGAAGGCCATGGCTTAGCCCCAGCCTTGGCAGAGCTAGAGATTGGTTGGACTGGGTGCTCTGAAAGGGCTTTCCCAACCCAAACTGGAATTATTCTGTATTTCAAAAGCCACTTTGAGACTTGAAGTTACTCTTAGAATCCTGCAGTTGGGCAGTTCATTGCCTTCAGGTTCTTCCCCCCTTCTTCCTGGGCTGCATTTCATGAGCAGGAGGACAACTTCCTTGCTCCCAGTGATCTGCGTGCCCCTGGGGTTTGGTCCATTGAGAAGAGGCCTCTGCAGCCCAGCAGCTTGCTCAGCACTGTTGTACTGTAGTCATTCTTCCCAGCAGTGAAGTTGGACCCAGTGAAATGCAGTTTGTTTATATTGCAGACCTGATGCTTTGGGATTGATTAGTATTAAACATGGAGGATAAGCTTGAGAGGGGCAGAGTTAAGCTTAAAGAAGGCAGATTTAGGCTGGAGATGAGGAAGAAACTGTTGAGAGTGAGGGTGGGGAGACACTGGCACAGGTTGCCCAGGGAGGCTGTGGATGTCCCTCCCTGCAGGTGTTGAAGGCCAGGCTGGATGAGGCCCGGAGCAGCCTGTGCTGGTGGGAGGGGGTTGGAATTGGATGCTCTTTGAGGTCCCTTCCAACCCAAGCCACTCTCTGACTCTGTGGCTCTGTTCTCCTTGCAGCTTCACAAAACACCACCTGTGGACCTGTTTGCTGGGGACTGGAATTTTGAGAAGCTCTGGCAGGGAGGTTGCAGTAACCCCCCCTTGGCCAGGGAGAACAGCTCACCCTTGTTTGCTGGCTGAGCTACTGGATTCACATGAACAGCCCTCCCCAGCCCTGATCTATTTTTAAATGATAAAAATCCACCCCTCACCAGGTGACAAGAACACAGCTGTCTGGCACAGGGGCTGTTGGCAAACATCTTCCCTGTGTGCAGTGCCTGGGTGAAGGCAGGGTGGGGAGAGAGCTCATTCATCTGGCTGCAATTTAAAGGCCACCTGAAGACTGCCTGGAAGAGAGTGTTAAAAAGGTACTGTCCAAAGGGGTGAGACCCCATCCTAGCTGCAAGGGTGAAAGGCAGTGTTGATGGAGCCAGGTGGATTTTATTGCAGAGCTTTGGGATGGCAGCCACCACTGCTTGGAAAGCTGCTCTGCCTCTTGAGGCAATGCTGAGAGACAAAAGCTGCTGCTGGTGGTGGTAAACATCATGGGAACAGCAGTACAGCCTGGGGGAGGAGTGGCTGAGAGCAGCCTGCAGGAGAAGGCCTTGGGGGTGTAGGGTGATGACAGAGTCCCCAGGAGCCAGCACTGGTCCCTGGCAGCCCAGAGGCAGCTGAGTGCTGAGCTGCAGCCAGAGCAGGGAGAGCAGCAGCACAGGGAGGGGATTCTGCCCCTCTGCCCTGCTCTGCTCAGAGCCCACCTGCAGCACTGCCTCCAGCTCTGGGGCCCCCAGCACAAGAAGGACCTGGAGCTGCTGGAGAGGCTCCAGAGGAGGCCACCAAGATGAGCAGAGGCTGCAGAACCTCCCCTGTGGGGCCAGGCTGGGAGAGTTGGGGCTGTGCAGCCTGGAGAAGAGAAGGCTCCAGGCAGACCTCAGAGCAGCCTTGCAGGAGCTGAAGGGCTCCAGGAGAGCTGGGGAGGGACTTGGCCAAGGGCTGGGAGTGCCAGGCCCAGGGACAATGGCTTTGAGCTGGGAGAGGAGAGATGGAGAGTGGAGAGGAGGAAGAAATTGTTGGCAGTGAGGGTGGGGAGAGCCTGGCAGAGGCTGCCCAGGGAGGCTGTGGCTGCCTCCTGCCTGGAGGTGTTGAAGGCCAGGCTGGATGAGGCCCCTGAGCAGCCTGGGCTGGTGGGAGGTGTCCCTGCCCATGGCAGGGGGTAGGAACTGGATGCTCTTTAAGGTCCCTTCCAACACAACCCAACCCATCCTGTGGGTCTGTGAATCGTTTGTGTCTGAAATCAATCAAATGAAGAAAGATAAGAAAGAGTTATCAGAGGCTAGGGGCAGGCCTCCCCATGGGCAGCTCTTACTTTTTCCAGGGGAACTGGCAGAGCCCAGTGGAGACCTTCTCTGTGTGCCTCAGCAGAGCAGCTCAGAGCTGCTGTGTGCCTGCAGGCAGCTGGGCAGGAGGACCTGACTGAAGGATGGCTTCAGCCCCTCTGGCTCAGCTCCCAGTAGGGTGAGGATCCTGGTTTTGTATTTCACAGAACCCCAGCATGGGGGGGGTTGGAAGGGACCTCTGGAGATCCTTCAGCCCAAACCCCTGCTAAAGCAGGGTTGTGGAGCCTGGAGGGCAGCTGAGCAATGCTCAGCAGGAGCTAAAGGAGCTGTGGGGGGCAGGAGGCTGGGGCCAGGCTCTGCTGAGTGGTGCCCAGGGCCAGGCCAAGGGGCAAGGGGCACAGAGTGTCAGGCAGGAGGTTGGATCTGAGCAGGAGGAGAAAGTTGTTTGGGGTGAGGCTGCTGGAGGCCTGGAGCAGGCTGCCCAGAGAGGTTGTGGAGTCTGCTGGTGTGGAGAGCTTCCAACCCCCGCTTGGGCACTGTGCTGCTGGGCAAGCTGCTGGGGGTGCCCTGCTGGAGCAGGGGCTTGGGCTGGGGGGGGTCTCCAGAGCTCCCTTCCAATCCTCCACAATGGGAGCTGCTTGGTGAGCCAGCTCAGCTCCTCCATTTACCTGGAGCTGCTGGCTTCCTCCTGGGCTCTGAGGCCAGGCTTTGGCAATTTGGCTGATGAGGAACCACTTCAGGGCAGCACATGTTTGTCTGGGGATCAAATTCAATCAAGCCCCAGCCTTGTTTCACTAATGATGGGCAATAAAACCTCTCCCAAGCCCCTTTTTTCCCAGGGCTGCTGGGGTGTCATGTAGGCTGAGCTGCATATTTGATCAGCCCTTCTGCCACAGAACTTCTGTCCCCTCGCCCACATGAAATATTTGTGAATGGAGAGGCTGTCAGAGCCAGGAGAAGGTTTGGGGAGCTGCCTGAGGACACATCAGGCCACAGTTGCTTCCCTTTTTCCCCCAAAGCAAATTTCCTGTCTGGTGATGTTCTCTGCAGGCCCTGCTCGTGCAGCCCCCGTGTGTGGGGAGGGAGGGGGTGCTGCTCCACTCTGAGGAGGAGGAAGTTACCTCAGGTTGCACCAGGGGAGCTTTAGGTTGGGCATGAGGTACAGTTGGTCAAGGCTGGCAGTGCCATGGTGCAGTGGGGTGGGGTGGGCAGAGGTCTGTCTGCTCCTGTGGCAGTGTCTGGCAAGAGATGGAATGTGAGGCTCCCCTGGTTATGTCCTAGCCCAAACAGCTCTGCCAGCTCCTTGTTGGGGGAGACTTAGGTGAGAAAGAGCTAAGAGAAGAGTTGGAGTTGCTGAACTCCAGCTCCATGTCCAAGTGGCAAGCAGTTAGGAGTGCAGCCCCTCAGGGCTTCCTGCTGGGACCAGGAGTAGTTAATACCTTCCCCAGTGACAAGGAGAGTGGGATGGAGGCAGCCTCAGCCAGCTTGTGGGTGGCACCAAGCTGAGTGGTGAAGTCGACTTGCTGGAGGGACTGGAACCATCCACAGAGACTGGGACAGGCTTCAGAAGTGGAGCCCTGTGAGACCCTCATGAGGTTCAACAAGGCCAAGTGCAAGACCTGCAACCAAGTCAGGGCAACCTCAGCTATCAGCCCAGGCTGGGGGTGCAGGGCTGGCCAGGAGCTGGCACCCAGCGCTGCCAGCCCAGCCCCAGCCTGGCCTGGGCTCAGCCCCAGCAGTGTGGGCAGCAGGGGCAGGAGGGGATTCTGCCCCTCTGCTGTGCTCTGCTCAGCCCCCCAAGCAGTGCTGGGGCAGCTCTGGAGCCCTCAGCACAGCCAGGGAGCTGCTGGAGCAGGGCCAGAGGAGGCCACAGCAGTGCTGGCAGGGCTGGAAGCCCTCTGCTGGGAGCCAGGCTGGGAGAGTTGGCCTGGGGCAGCCTGCAGGGGAGAAGGCTGCAGGGAGACCTCAGAGCAGCCTTCCAGTACTTGAAGGGCTCCAGGAGAGCTGGGGAGGGACTTTGGACAAGGGCTGGGAGTGCCAGGATGAGGAGGAATCTGAGCAGAGCCTCTTGTGCCAGGCCAAGGGGGGATGGTTTGGAGTGCAAGAGGGAGCTTGAGAGTGGAGAGAAGGAGAAGTGTTTGGTGCTGAGGCTGGGGAGAGCCTGGCCCAGGCTGGCCAGAGAGCTGGGAGCTGCCCCAGGGCTGGCAGCAGGGCAGCTCAGGCTGTGTGGGGCTGTGAGCAGCCTGCTCTGGCTGGGGCTGTCCCTGCAGGCTGCAGGGGGCTGCACTGGAAGAGCTTGAAAGGTCCCTTCCAACCCAAACCATTTCTTGATGCTCTAGTTAGGGAGAAGCAGAGGTGGTTGTGTTGCAGCTTCGTTGCCATGCCCAGGTTTGAGTGCCCGCATCAAGCAAGACCTTTCTTTGCACCATGCCCAGGGCCTAAGGCAGGTGGGCTGCAGCCTGGTGTTCTGTGACCTCCCAGGAAAGAAGTGGTTTGATTTTTGAAGCAGAATGCAGCATGGTCCTGAGCCTGGGGGGCTGTACAAGTATTTCTACAGGGCACAGCAGAGTGCTGCTGTGGGGCAACAGTCCCATGGCACCTTCTCAGCCTCCCCCTGGTTCTGTGTCTAACTCTCTGCCCTGGTATTAAGGGGCAAACATTTCTCCAGGCTGCACAGCCCCAACTCTCCCAGCCTGGCCCCACAGGGGAGGTTCTGCAGCCTCTGCTCATCTTGGTGGCCTCCTCTGAAGCCTGTCCAGCAGCTCCAGGTCCTCCTTGTGCTGGGGGTCCCAGAGCTGGAGGCAGTGCTGCAGGTGGGGAGGCCTTCTGCTGTGTTTGTAGGGACCCCAGGAGCTGGTTTCAGGAGCAAGGGCAGTGCTGTTTTGTGCTCCTCAGGCAGGGAGCTGGCTCAGGGGTTGCCTGAGGACACAGGGCTCTATTTCCAGCTCTGCCCTGGCTCTGGCTGACCCAGATCTCAAGGTGGAGCTCTGCCCTATGCTCAGCTATGCTGGAGATGACAGCCAGAGCTTGCTGCCTCCCCAGCACACAGCCCAGCTGCAGTAGGGGTTGATCCAGGCCAGGAACCCCCTGTGCAGCATTGGAGAACAGCATGAGCACTGGTGGCCATGGGGGTTATTTGTATGGAGCAAAGAAGCAGCTGAGGCACTGGGTGGTTTGAGCCCAAGATCTTGGGGTTGGGGATAGATTCCCCTGTGGAAGGATTTGGGAAGCTCTGGGGGTGCTGGGTGGCAGCAGCTGGAGAGGAGGCAGCAGTGCCCAGGGGGGCAAGAAGGGCAGCAGCAGCCTGGCCTGCAGCAGCACTGGGGTGGGCAGCAGCAGCAGGGCAGGGCTTGTGCCCTGGGCTGGGCACTGGGGAGGCCACAGCTTGAGTGCTGGCTTCAGCTCTGGGCCCTCCCTGCCAGCAGGAGCTGGAGGGCTGGAGCAGGGCCAGAGAAGGGCAAGAGAGCTGGGGAAGGGTGTGGAGAAGAGGGCTGGGGAGGAGCAGCTGAGGGAGCTGGGGGTGTGGAGTGTGGAGCAGAGGAGGCTGAGGGAGACCTCCTTGCTCTCTGCAGCTCCTGAGAGGAGGCTGCAGCCAGCTGGGCTTGGGCTCTGCTCCCTAGGCTCAAGTGAGAGAAAGAGAGGCAATGGCCTGAAACTGTGCCAGGGGAGGGTTAGGTTGGAGCTGAGGAACAATGTCTTTGGTGCCAGAGTGGTCAGGGCCTGGCAGAGGCTGCCCAGGGAGGAGGTGGAGTCCCCATGCCTGGAGGTGCTGCAGCAAGCTGTGGCCATGGCACCTGGGGCCATGGTTGGGTGGCCATGGTGGGGTTGGGCTGATGTTGGACTGGGAGAGCTTGGAGGCCTCTTCCAACCCAAACAGTCCTATGGCTCCTTGGTGTTTTCACACTGCCCTTTGCAGGTGGAGGGCTGGAAGTGCCCAAAGCCATGTTCCCTCAAAGATAGGACTCTTAAGTGTTGATGAAATTGTAGTGGAGGTTTTTCCCTGCCCAGTGCAAATTCACACTCCGGGGTGGTTGTTTGCACCTTTCTGGCACAGAGCCTCTGGGATCAGAGCTGTTGTGCTGAGATCCCTGCCTGTGCATGGAGTTTTGTTTCTTCATCTCTGCCCTCACGTTTGGGGGTTGGGGCCTTGAAGGTAGGATCCTGCTGCAGCCATGCCAGAGTCAGCTGCTGCTCATCCCACTGCTGCTGAAGGTGTTGGATTGCTTCAGGATTTGGAGGTGGTGGCATGCAGCACAGACTCGGGGAATGCTCTGGGTTGGAAGGGACTTCCAAACTGATCCAGTCAGAGCTCCAGCTGAGGGAGCTGGGGGTGTTAAGTGTGGAGAAGAGTCTGAGGGAAGACCTCATTGCCCTCTGCAGCTCCCTGAGAGGAGGCCTCATGGTGGGGTTGGGCTCTCCTGCCAAGGAACAAGTGCCAGGATGAGAATAGGAAATGTCCTTGAGTTACCTCACAACAGGTTTAGGTTGGATGTGAGAAGAAACTTCTTCCCTGGGAGGGTTCTCAGCCAGTGGCACAAGCTGCCTGGGGACATGGCTGAATCTCACAGCATTCAGTGTGCTGATCCCAAAGGATCCCACCTGCTTCAGGAGCAGCCTGGAGTCCAGCTCCAGAGGTTTACTGGAGACCACAGAACGCTCTGGCTTGGGAGGCACCTCCAGAAGCTCAGCCAGCCCAGCCCCCTGCACTCAGCAGGGACATCCTCCACTGGGTCAGGCTGCCCAGAGCCCTCTCCAGCCTCCCCTGGAATAGCTCCAGCCATGGAGCCTCAACCAGCTCCCTGGGCAGCCTGCTGCAGTGTTCCAGCAGCCTCCTGGGGCAGAACTTGTTCCTAAAAGAAACTTGTTTCTAAAATGAGAGCTGTCCTTGGATGGTGGATTCATAGAGTCACAGAATGGGTTGGGTTGGAAGGGGCCACAAAGCTCATCCAGCTCCAACCCCCTGCCATGGGCAGGGACACCTCCCACCAGCCCAGGCTGCTCCAGGCCTCAGCCAGCCTGGCCCTCAACACCTCCAGGCAGGAGGCAGCCACAGCCTCCCTGGGCAGCCTGTGCCAGGGGTCTCCACACCCTCAGTCTCAAGAGTTCCTTCCACATCTCCAGTCTTAATCTGCCCTCCCCAAGCTCAGAGCTGCTCCTGCCGGAGGGAGCAGCCCAGCTCTGTGCCTTGCAGGTGCCAGCTGGAGCTCCGGTGCTGGACCCTGGCTGTCCCTCCCTGGTTAGCAAAGCCGTCCCCTGCCGATTGAATTGTTTGCAACCGACAGCAGAGGCAGGAGCTGCCCTGCCCACCCCGCCCCATCCTGCCCACCCCCGCAGCGCTGGCAGCAGCGTTTCCGTAGTGTCAAAACAAAAGCTCTGCTCCTGCCGCGGAGTGCTGCGGGGGAAGCCTCTGCCCAGCCTCCGCCCTGCCCGCAGTGCTGCCCAGCCCGGGGAAGAGAAGAGGGAGGAAGTTGGGCAAAGATGTGGGAAGGGCTGTGAAGAGGCAAAGGGGTGAGCAGGGGATGTCTCGTGTGTGGAGGGTCTCTGTCAGCTTGGCTCATGGGATGTGAGGGGTTGGAAGGGACCTCTGCAGAGCTTCCAGTGCAAGCCCCTGCCAGAGCAGGAGCAGAGAATCCAGCACAGAGCACACAGGAACACAGCCAGACAGGGCTGCAAAGGCTCCAGAGAAGGAGACTCCACAACCTCTCTGGGCAGCCTGCTCCAGGCCTCTGGGAGCCTCCCAGGCAAGAAGTTCCTCCTCATGCTGAGCTGGAACCTCCTGGCCTGCACTTTCCATCCATTGCCCCTTGGCCTATGCCAGGGCACAGGGAGCAGAGCCTGGCCCTGTCCCTTCCTTCCTGACCCCCAGCACTGAGCCCTCACCTCCAATCCTGCCTCCAGTTCTGTTATTCCCAGCATGAGAAGGACACAGAGCTGCTGGAGAGGGTCCAGAGGAGGCCACAAAGATGATCCAAGGGCTGGAGCAGCTCTGCTGGAAGCACAGGCTGAGGGAGCTGGGGCTGTGCAGCCTGGAGAAGGCTCCAGGGGGACCTCAGAGCTGCCTGCCAGGACCTGAGGGGATCCTGCAAGAAGGCTGCAGAGAGACTTTTCCTGAGGGTGTCTGGAGATAGGACATGGGGGAATGGTTTGAAGCTGAGGCAGAGCAGGGTCAGACTGGAGCTGGGGAAGAAGTTCTTCAGTAGGAGGCTGGGGAGACTCTGGCACAGGCTGCCCAGGGAGGCTGTGGCTGCCTCCTGCCTGGGGGTGTTGAAGGCCAGGCTGGCTGAGGCCTTGAGCAGCTGATTGCAGTTGAGAATGGAATGCTCTGAGGTCTCCCTGGAGCCTTCTCTTCTCCAGGCTGAACAGCCCCACCTCCATGGCCTGTCCTTGTGGTGGTGAGAGGTTCAGTTCTGCCCCCCACACAAAGAAACCACGGCTAACTCAGTGGGAGAAGCAGAGCTGAATAAGCTGTATTTCCAAGCAGGATGAGGTGCAGATGGATATATACATGATACACAGGATTGACAACAGCTACTGTAATATACAGCAAAGGACGTAACACCGAAGACCTTTCCCTCCTCCAAGAAGGAGGGGTCCCCCCACCTATCCCCCCTTCTTCCCCCTCCTCCCTTTTTGCCCAAAAAGGGTTAGAGAGAGAAAAGGTAATTATTAAGGAGGAAATTCTGTTAGCTGACAGTTTCTTCTCTGTTAGCTCAGGTAGTTCAAGGTCAACTCCGTCCAGCACAGAGGAAAGACAGCAGCTGCTCATGCAGGCTGGAGCAGAGGGAACTGACCCAGGGAGACTGAGCTGTCTGAGATTCAAACTGAACTAAAACTAGCAATGTAAAATTGCATTCTAGCAATGAAATGCGTTTAGAATATCTTTGTTTTCATTTCTATACCAAAACATTCAGCCAGAGTGCTCCAGTACCTGTCCCTTTCTTAAAGGCACAGCCTAAAAGGGTCACAGTCCGTGGCAGGGTATTATCCTTCCTTTGAGCATTCCTCCTCTATCAGTTACTCTGCTGTTACAAAAGGTGCTGGGTAGTGATTCCCATGCTGCTGGTGTGATAGCACCTGGCTGGGATTGTACCTGGCCCAAGCCTGTGCTCCCAGGAACATCATCCCTGAGGACCGAAGCTTTCTGGCTCCTGGGTCCCTCCTCCCTGCCTCTGCTCAGCCCTCCCAAGCAGCCCCCAAGCAGTGCTGGGGCAGCTCTGGAGCCCTCAGCACAGCACAGCCAGGGAGCTGCTGGAGCAGGGCCAGAGGAGGCCACAGCAGTGCTGGCAGGGCTGGAAGCCCTCTGCTGGGAGCCAGGCTGGGAGAGTTGGCCTTGGGCAGCCTGCAGGGGAGAAGGCTGCAGGGAGAGCTTCTGGTGGCCTTGCAGTGCTCCAAGGGCCCAGCAGAGAGCTGGGGACAGGCTTCTGAGCAGGGCCTCTTGTGCCAGGCCAAGGGGGGATGGTTTGGAGTGCAAGAGGGAGCTTGAGAGTGGAGAGAAGGAGAAGTGTTTGGTGCTGAGGCTGGGGAGAGCCTGGCCCAGGCTGGCCAGAGAGCTGGGAGCTGCCCCAGGGCTGGCAGCAGGGCAGCTCAGGCTGTGTGGGGCTGTGAGCAGCCTGCTGTGGCTGGGGCTGTCCCTGCTGGCTGCAGGGGGCTGCTCTGGGTAACCTTGAAAGAGCATTGGAAATGGTTCCATAATACCTTGGTGGCTGATGGTGAGCAGCAAGAGAGCTGCTCGGGGCTGGCACTGGACCAGCGGGGAGTTCAAAGGCGGCAGAGCAGAGCGGCGCCACCGCCGGCAGCAGAGAGCCTCCTGGCTGGACCGCAGCGAGCGGAGCCTGCCCCGCCAGCCCACGGGAGCAGAAGCCTCTGTGGTAGCTTGGGCAAAATATAGTAGGCTGAACATGAACCAGCAGTGTGCCAGCTGGCCAAGAAGGCCAAGGGCATCCTGGCCTGCAGCAGGAAGAGTGTGGCCAGCAGCAGCAGGGAAGTCCTTGTGCCCTGTGCTCAGCACTGCTGAGGCCACCCCTTGAGGCCTGTGTCCAGCTCTGGGCTCCTCAGGTCAGGAAAGCTGTTGAGCTGCTGGAAGGTGTCCTGAGAAGGGCAACAAAGCTGGGGAGGGGTCTGGGGCACAGCCCTGTGAGGAGAGGCTGAGGGAGCTGGGGTTGCTTAGCCTGGAGAAGAGGAGGCTCAGGAGAGACCTTCTTGCTCTCTACAACTCCCTGCAGGGAGGCTGTAGCCAGGTGGGGGTTGGTCTCTTCTCCCAGGCAGCCAGCAGCAGAACAAGAGGACACAGTCTCAAGCTGTGCCAGGGGAGGTTTAGGCTGGATATTAGGAAGAAATTCTTCCCAGAAAGAGTAATTGGCCCTTGGGATGTGCTGCCCAGGGAGGTGGTGGAGTCCCCATCCCTGGAGGTGTTTAGGATGAGCCTGGATGAGGCCCTTGGTGCCGTGGTTTGGTTGATTAGATGGTGCTGGGTTATAGGTTGGACTTGATGATCTCTGAGGTCTTTTCCAACCTGGTCTATTCTATTCTATTCTATTCTATTCTATTCTATTCTATTCTATTCTATTCTATTCTGTAGTGGTCAGGTGGAATATATATATTTAAAACCAAACAATAAACCCCCCATGGCAGGGGTTTGGCACTGGATGGTCTTTGAGGTCCCTTCCAACCCAACCCAATCTAAGTTTCTGTGATCCTCTGTTCAGAACTGAGTTGGAACTGTTGCTTGCACAGCCAGTCAGGAATGTCTGTGGTGTTGTGTCCTCCAGAGCAGGGCTGAGTGCATGGGACTGGAACTAAGTGAGTGAGAACAAAGACAGGAGCTGGATGGTCTTGAAGCTCCCTTCCAACCCAACCGATTCTCTGATGAGCTGTAAGCTGAAGATGGTCTCCAGCTCCTGAGTGGTGATGAATGTTGCATTCAGCAGTGTGTCCTTTAGCATTCAGAAGCTTGTGGTAGAACTTCAAAGCAGCTATGTGGTGAGGATGAGGGTTAAAGGTCCCCTTGGCTCCTCTCTGAGTGGTCTGGGGAGCTGTGAGTGAGTGCCTGCAGCGTTTAAAGTGGGAGAGGTTTCCCAGTGCCCCAGCTCGTGGGGTACACAGGGAGCTCCAACAACCCCAGGGCCAAGCAGAGGTTGGAAAGCAGAAGCTGGAGTGGCAGGGAGGCATCTGCTCAGGGTCAGGCAGAAACAAGGTCCTGATGCAGAGCAAGAGCCAGGAGGTGTAAATCACTGTGGCTTGGCTAAGGTTGTGAGGTCCTACCCTCAAACACAGTCAGCTGTAGAGAGGTTAGTGTTAGTCTGTACTTGATGCTCTGCACTGGCTGAGGCTGAATCACAGAATGCTCTGCCGTGGAAGGGACCTCCAGAGCTCATCCAGTCCAAGCCCCTGCACTCAGCAGGGACATCCTCCACTGGATCAGGTTGCCCAGAGGCCTCTCCAGCCTCACCTGGAATAGCTCCAGGCATGGAGCCTCAACCACCTCCCTGGGCAACCTGTTGCAGTGTTCCAGCAACCTCCAGCTCTGGCCACACTGCTTTGGATGCAGCCCAGGCTGCCCTTGGCCTTCTGTGCTGCCAGTGCCCATTGCTTGGCTCCTGCCCAGCTTCTCCCCCCCAGCACCCCCAAGTCCTTCTCTGCAGGGCTGCTCTCAATCTCATCCCCCCCAGCCTGGATTGATTCTGAGGGTTGCCCAGACCTAGGTGCAGGCCCTTGCCCTTGGCCTTGCTGAACCTCCTGAGGTTCTCCTCAGCCCCCTCTGCAGCCTGGCCAGGTCCCTCTGGCTGGATCCCATCCTCATCAGCCACAGCACTCAGCTGGGTGTCTGCTGCAGACTTGCTGGGGGTGCCTCACTCTCCCTGTTTGTATCCTTAATGGAGATACTGAACAGCACTGGTCCCAGCACAGACAGTCAGTGGTCACCCCTCTCCCTCTGGAGCTTGAGCTGTGGACCCTCTGCATGCAGTCATCCATCCAATGCCTCATGCTCTGGACTCTGCACCCCTCAGATCCACATCTCTCCAGCTTACAGAGCAGGACCTTGTGGGGCACTGTGCCAGAGGCCTTGCAGAAGTGCATCTGGATGAGCTCCATTGCCCTTCCCTTGTGCCCTGCTGCAGTGAGTCCCTTGTAGAAAGCAATGGAGAGTGGTCAGCAGGCCCTGCCCTTGGTGAGGCCATGCTGGCTGTCTCCAGTCACCTCCCTGGCCTCCATCTGCTTTAGCACAGCTTCCAGGAGGACCTGCTTCCAGGCACAGAGGTGAAGCTGCCAGGTTGGTACTTCCAGGTGTCCTCTTTCATGGAACTGCTTCTCTGCAGGTCCCCCCTTACCTATCCTGGTGCAGAAGGTTGTTCCTCCCCAGGGGCAGGACCCTGCACTTGCCCTTATCAGGTGCCCTGTGCTAATGTGCCTGTGCTAATGTGCCTGCAGTGAGGAAAAGGGAGAGCTGAGCTGCTCTGCTGCCGAGCAGAGCTCCATGGAGTTTCTGTTGTGGTTTCTCATGCATAATTCAGTGCAGGCTCTCTGCCCATGTCCAGAGCTGGGGAACTGAATTCTGACTGAATTGTGAATAATGAAGCAGTCCATGGCTAAAAGCCTCCTCAGGACATGCAACAGGAGAAAGAAAACCCAGTTGTGTCCTCTCATCAGCACAAATGTCCATCTGGGGCCATGTGCATCTTCATCCCTGTCTGCTCCATGGATTTCAAGGCATAGGGTGTAGTGCTTTGAGCCTTAACTGGAGTTTAAGAGCTCAGATGGTAGCAAACTGAGAATCCCCCCCTGCCCCCCAATCCCCCCCCTCCTTTTCCCTGATAAGGAAAAAGGAGAGAAAGGAAAAAAAGGGGTAGGGGGAAAGAGAAGGAGGTAAATCTGCCAAAAAGATAATCTGGAGTCAGTTTGGAAGTAGGAGAAGTAAACTTTTTAACAAAATATTTATATAGCAGTAGCAGGGAAGGTTTACAAGGGTGAGGAATAATGATGAATAGGAGAATGTACAAACCCAAGCCTGGATGGCCTTGGATTTCCCTGGGCTTGAGTGGGTTCAGTCCTTTGGAGAGCGTGGGAGCAGCAGGAGAGGCCGGGCCTGACCCCGGGAGGCATCAGGAGCCTGGCTGCAGCTGCTGGCCCCTGGAGCAGGCAGGAGGAGCAGAGGGCAGGGGCAGCAGTGTCCTCCTGTCCATAGGCTTGTTCCAACCTAACCCTCCCCTGGCACAGTTTCAGGCCATTGCCTCTGTTTCTCTCACTTGAGCCAAGGGAGCAGAGCCCAAGCCCCAGCTGGCTGCAGCCTCCTCTCAGGAGCTGCAGAGAGCAAGGAGGTCTTCCTCAGCCTCCTCTGCTCCACACTCCACACCCCCAGCTCCCTCAGCTGCTCCTCCCCAGCCCTCTTCTCCACACCCTTCCCCAGCTCTCTTGCCCTTCTCTGGCCCTGCTCCAGCCCTCCAGCTCCTGCTGGCAGGGAGGGCCCAGAGCTGAAGGCAGCACTCAAGCTGTGGCCTCCCCAGTGCCCAGCCCAGGGCACAAGCCCTGCCCTGCTGCTGCTGCCCACCCCAGTGCTGCTGCAGGCCAGGCTGCTGCTGCCCTTCTTGCCCCCCTGGGCACTGCTGCCTCCTCTCCAGCTGCTGCCACCCAGCACCCCCAGGGCCTTTTCCTCCAGGCAAGTAGATTAATAGAATTTTTGCTAGGAAAAAACCTTCTTCAGGAAGGCTGCTTCGTGCCCTGGGCAGACAGCTGAAGCCTGCACCTTGGATTTCTTGCTCAGCTGGGAGGCTGCAGGGCAAAAATGCTGCATGGTCCCATTCTGCATAGCTCTGTGCCTGCTTTGTGCCATGTCTGCTCCCATCCTGCCAGCAGTGCAGCTTGTTTTGGTGTTCCTCAATGGCAGCTTTGCTCCCTGCACTAAACTCCAGCAGCTGGTGGCTTGTATCAGGCTAAAAATACTCCTTAAGCTGATAAAGGCAGGGGATGACTCCTGCAAACCCCATGTGGGAGCCCTTTCTTTCGGTCACTTGAGGGATGTGGTGCTGCCAGCTGCTAGGGGCGGGATTTGGTCTGTGGGGTGGCTGCCTGGAGACAGCACTTCTGTGCTGGCTTCCTCTCCCTGCTCTGAGGAGGACCATTTTTTGTTTGTTAACTGAACAAACAGCTCAAAGCTGGGACTCACAGCTAGGGCCACCTGCTTTCCTGTCATTTCTGTACCAGAAGTGATCTTTTCTGTGCTTTCAAAGCTCTGTTTATTATTAATTAGGTGCAGAAATTTCTTCCCTAGGCCCTTCTGATTTTTTTTTTTTTTCTTCCCTAGGTCCTTCTGGTTTTTCTTCAGAGTTTCAATTTGTTTTTCTACTGTCTCCTGTTGGAGCAGTGTGGGCTGGAGCACCTCTGCTGTGGGGCCTGGCTGAGAGAGCTGGGGCTGTGCAGCCTGGAGAAGAGAAAGCTCCAGGCAGACCTCAGAGCTGCAGTTCAGTATCTGCAGGGCACCTCCAGGCAGGCTGGGGAGGGACTGCTCAGAAGGGGCTGTGGGGAGGGGACCAGGGGCAATGGTTTGGAAGTGGAGCAGGGCAGAGTCAGGTTGGAGCTCAGGAGGAAGTTCTGCAGAGGGAGGCTGGGGAGACACTGGCACAGGCTGCCCAGGGAGGTGCTGGAGGCTCCCTGCCTGGAGCCATTCAGGCTCAGCCTGGCTGTGTCCCTGGGCAGCCTGCTCTGGCTGGAGCTGTCCCTGCTGCCTGCAGGGGGCTGGACAAGGTGCCCTTGGAGGCTCTCTTGCACCCCAGTGCAAGCTGTGAAGCTGTGAAACTCTAAAATTCCCCTTGAGGAGGTGCTCAGCACCTCCCAGAGTCCTGCAAACCTGAATGCTTTGGTTTGATTTCAGGCTAAGCTGTTTGGGTGTTGATCCTGCTGACCCAAAGACCTTGCTTCTCTACATCACTTCTGGTGTGTAGCTACACAGCTTTCAGGATACAGGAGATGATTGAGCCTTGCAAACCAAAACCAGACCACCTGTTCAGTGAGTAATGCAACATGTGGGCATTGAGCGCCCACTCTGTGAGGGGGAGAGAAGGTGGGTGACAGCAATTTCAAACAACATCTGCTCTGGAGACCCTTAAATCCATGATAATGACATTTTGAAAAGGAGTTAGGATAGTGGTTATGGACCAGAGCTGTGTACTAGCAGAACAACAGAGAACAGGAAGGAGTCTTTCTGACCCTTGCCAAGTGGTGTTTGTGATGCAGAGCTGGCAAAGCTCTTGGGACAGCAGCAGCAAGCATGGAAAGCTTGTACAAGGCTCAAATCCCAGAATACCAGTGTGGCTGGAGTTGGAAGGGACCTCTAGATATCACCCAGCCCAAACCCCCTGCTCCAGCAGGGCACCCACAGCAGCTTGCCCAGCAGCACAATGCCCAGGGGGGGTTGGAAGCTCTCCACACCAGGAGACTCCACAACCTCTCTGGGCAGCCTGCTCCAGGCCTCCAGCAGCCTCACACCAAACAACTTTCTCCTGCTCAGATCCAACCTCCTGGCTGCCACTCTGTGCCCCTTGCCCCTTGGCCTGGCCCTGGGCACCACTCAGCAGAGCCTGGCCCCAGCCTCTTGCTCCCCACAGCTCCTTCAGCTCTTGCTGAGCATTGCTCAGCTGCCCTCTGGGGCTGCTCTTCTGCAGGCTCTCAGCCCCAGGGCTCTCAGCCTTTGCTCCTCCCAGAGCTGCTGCAGGCCCCTCAGCAGCTTCCCAGCCTGCCCTGGACTCTGCAGCAGTTCCCTGTCCCTCGGTACTGGGGAGCTCAAAACTGGCCCCAGGGCTCCATCTGTGTCCTGAGTAGGGCAGAGTCGAGTGGGAGAAGAATCTCCCCTGACCTGCTGGCCACCCTCTTCTTGGTGCACTCCCTGCCACCCAGTGGGTCTTTGCCATGCCAGAGCCTAGCTCCTCTTCTTCAGCGATTTTCTCTTCAAACAAGACTTGTTTGGTGAGCTCTGTCCGAACATCTGCTCTGTGCTTTCTCTCCTCCCCAGGCAGAAGGATGCCCACCCGAATATGAAGTGACGGCTCTCCTATGCCAGCGCCTGGATGCTGGTGCGGGGTGGTCAGGGACCAGGACTCTGCTCTCGCCAAGCCTCTTCCTCGGTCAGGATGAAGCCAGGGAAGAGTTCGGGCGCGGCCTGGAGGCACGGCGTGCGCTGCCCGGCGTGAAGCCCATGCCCCCGGCCACCCGGCGCGATGAAGGAAGTGGCGTCGTGGTCGCCGCGGGAGGTGTCCGGCTGGCTGGCGGAGAACGCCCTGCCCGAGTACTGTGAGGCCCTGCGGGGCTGTGGCGGCAGGGACCTGATCCGCCTCACCCGCGAGGACTTCCAGCGGACGCCCCTCTGCCGCGTCTCCTCAGACGGCGGGCAGAGGCTGCTGCAGCTGATCGAGGGCCTGAAGATGGCTCACCACATGGAGGCCCACCGCAACGGGCACGCCAACGGGCACGCGGGGCGGCCCCAGGGCCCGCCCGCGCCCAACGGGCTGCCCAACGGCTACAGCAAGGAGATGGTCAGGATCCCCATGCCCGAGCCCGAGCGCTCGCAGTACCCTGCCGAGTGGGGCAAGACCCTGGTGGCTTTCCTTTACGCCCTCTTTTGTTTCGTCCTCACCACGGTGACCATCTCGGTGGTCCATGAACGAGTGCCTCCCAAGGAGGTGCAGCCTCCCCTGCCCGACGCCTTCTTTGACCGCTTTGATCGGGTGCAGTGGGCCTTCTCCATCTGCGAGATCAATGGCATGATCCTGGTTGGGCTCTGGTTTGTGCAGTGGCTCCTCCTCAAATACAAGTAAGTACCCCCTGGGGAGCACCTCTTGCCACTCACAGAGTGGTTGATGTGCAGGGCACAGAAAGCTGCTTGTGGTCTTTCCTGTGGTGGTGCCCAGAGTAGAAAAAATGCTGCTGGTGGGCAACAGCAGGAGCAGGAGCCAGCAATCACAGACTCGTAGAGTCACAGTCAGAGAATCGCAGAGTCACAGAATCACAGTCACAGTCACAGAGTCAGTCACAGTGTCAGAGTCACAGAATCACAGTCACACAGTCACAGAATCATGAAGTCAGAGTCACAGAATCACAGAGTCACAGAGAATCACAAAGTAACAGTCACAGAGTCACGGTCACTGAGTCACAGAATCAGTCACTGAATCAGAGTCACTGAATCACAGTCACAGAGTCACAGTCACAGAGTCAGTCACACAGTCCCAGAGACACAGTCACAGAATCACAGAGAGAGTTACAGTCACAGAATCATAGAGAGAGTCACAGTCATAGAATCACAGCGAATCACAGAATCACAGAGTCACAGTCACAGAATCTGAGTCACAGAATCACAGTGAGAGAGTCACAGAGAATCACAGAGTCACAGTCACAGAGTCACAGAATCAGTCTCAGAATCAGTCACAGAGTCACAGTGGCAGAATCAGTCACAGAGTCTCACAGTCACAGAGTCAGAGTCTCAGAGTCACAGTCACCAAATCACAGCCTCACAGAGTCACAGAATCAGTCACAGAGTCGCAGTCACCAAATCACAGCCTCACAGAGTCACAGAATCAGTCACAGAGTGACAGTCACTGAATCACAGAGTCACAGTCACTGAATCACAGACTCACAGAGTCACAGAATCAGTCACAGAGTCACAGTCACCGAATCACAGACTCACAGAGTCAGAGAATCAGTCACAGAGTCACAGTCACCGAATCACAGACTCACAGAGTCAGAGAATCAGTCACAGAGTCACAGTCACCGAATCACAGACTCACAGAGTCAGAGAATCAGTCACAGAGTCACAGTCACCGAATCACAGACTCACAGAGTCAGAGAATCAGTCACGGAGTCACAGTCAGCAAATCACAGCCTCACAGAGTCACAGAATCAGTCACAGAGTCACAGTCACTGAATCACAGCCTCACAGAGTCACAGAATCAGTCACAGAGTCACAGTCACCAAATCACAGCCTCACAGAGTCACAGAATCAGTCACAGAGTCACAGTCACCAAATCACAGCCTCACAGAGTCACAGAATCAGTCACAGAGTCACAGTCACCGAGTCACAGACTCACAGTCAGAGAATCTGTCACAGAGTCACAGTCTCCGAATCACAGACTCACAGAGTCACAGAATCAGTCACAGAGTCACAGTCACCAAATCACAGCCTCACAGAGTCACAGAATCAGTCACAGAGTCACAGTCACCGAGTCACAGACTCACAGTCAGAGAATCTGTCACAGAGTCACAGTCTCCGAATCACAGACTCACAGAGTCACAGAATCAGTCACAGAGTCACAGTCACCGAGTCACAGCCTCACAGAGTCACAGAATCAGTCACAGAGTCACAGTCACCGAATCACAGACTCACAGAGTCACAGAATCAGTCACAGTCACCGAGTCACAGCCTCACAGAGTCAGAGAATCAGTCACAGAGTCACAGTCTCCGAATCACAGACTCACTGAGTCACAGAATCACAGAGTCACAGTCTCCGAATCACAGCCTCACAGAGTCACAGAATCAGTCACAGTCACCGAGTCACAGCCTCACAGAGTCAGAGAATCAGTCACAGAGTCACAGTCTCCGAATCACAGCCTCACAGAGTCACAGAATCAGTCACAGAGTCACAGTCACTGAATCACAGCCTCACAGAGTCAGAGAATCAGTCACAGAGTCACAGTCTCCAAATCACAGACTCACTGAGTCACAGAATCACAGAGTCGCAGTCACCGAATCACAGAGTCACAGAATCAGTCAGAGACTCAGTCTCAGAATCACAGTTACCAAGTCAAGAATATCACAGTCACTGAGTCACAGAGTCGCAGAGTCACAGAGTCGCAGTCACAGAGTCACGGTCGCAGAGGCAGAGAGTCGCGGTCACAGAGTCGTCGCAGAGGCACAGAGTCCCGGTCACAGAGTCACGGTCGCAGAGGCACAGAGTCGCGGTCGCAGAGGCACAGAGTCCCGGTCACAGAGTCACGGTCGCAGAGGCACAGAGTCGCGGTCGCAGAGGCACAGAGTCCCGGTCACAGAGTCACGGTCGCAGAGGCACAGAGTCGCGGTCGCAGAGGCACAGAGTCCCGGTCACAGAGTCCCGGTCGCAGAGGCACAGAGTCGCGGTCGCAGAGGCACAGAGTCCCGGTCACAGAGTCACGGTCGCAGAGGCACAGAGTCGCGGTCACAGAGTCGTCGCAGAGGCACAGAGTCCCGGTCACAGAGTCACGGTCGCAGAGGCACAGAGTCCCGGTCACAGAGTCACGGTCGCAGAGGCACAGAGTCCCGGTCACAGAGTCACGGTCGCAGAGGCACAGAGTCGCGGTCGCAGAGGCACAGAGTCCCGGTCACAGAGTCACGGTCGCAGAGGCACAGAGTCGCGGTCACAGAGTCGCGGTCGCAGAGGCACAGAGTCCCGGTCACAGAGTCCCGGTCGCAGAGGCACAGAGTCGCGGTCGCAGAGGCACAGAGTCCCGGTCACAGAGTCACGGTCGCAGAGGCACAGAGTCCGGTCACAGAGTCACGGTCGCAGAGGCACAGAGTCGCGGTCGCAGAGGCACAGAGTCCCGGTCACAGAGTCACGGTCGCAGAGGCACAGAGTCGCGGTCGCAGAGGCACGGTCGCAGAGGCACAGAGTCGCGGTCGCAGAGGCACAGAGTCCCGGTCACAGAGTCACGGTCGCAGAGGCACAGAGTCCCGGTCACAGAGTCACGGTCGCAGAGGCACAGAGTCACGGTCACAGTCTCGGTCACAGTCACAGAGTCCCGGTCACAGAGGCACAGAGTCGCGGTCACAGAGTTGTCACAGAGGCACAGAGTCGCGGTCACAGGGTCGCGGTCGCAGAGGCACAGAGTCGCGGTCGCAGAGTCGCAGTCATAGAATCGCGTTCAGACAGTCACAGTCTCACAGTCACAGAGTCGCAGTCAGAGTCACAGAATCACAGTCACAGAATCACAGAGTCACAGAGTTGCAGTCAGAGTCACAGAGTCGCAGTCACAGAGTCGCAGAGTCGCAGTCACAGAATCACAGAATCGCAGTCGCAGAGTCACAGAGTCGCAGTCACAGAGTCGCAGAGTCACAGAGTCGCAGTCATAGAGTCACAGAGTCACAGAGTTGCAGTCACAGAGTCGCAGAGTCACAGAGTCGCAGTCATAGAGTCACAGAGTCACAGAGTCGCAGTCATAGAGTCGCAGAGTCGCAGTCACAGAATCACAGAATCGCAGTCGCAGAGTCACAGAGTCGCAGTCACAGAGTCGCAGAGTCACAGAGTCGCAGTCATAGAGTCACAGAGTCACAGAGTTGCAGTCGCAGAATCACAGTCACAGAATCACAGAGTCGCAGTCACAGAGTCGCAGAGTCGCAGAGTCACAGAGTCGCAGTCACAGAGTCACAGAATCACAGTCACAGAATCACAGAGTCACAGAGTTGCAGTCAGAGTCACAGAATCACAGAGTCACAGAGTTGCAGTCAGAGTCACAGAATCACAGAGTCACAGAGTTGCAGTCAGAGTCACCGAGTCGCAGAATCACAGTCACAGAATCACAGAGTCACAGAGTCACAGAGTTGCAGTCAGAGTCACCGAGTCGCAGAATCACAGTCACAGAATCACAGAGTCACAGAGTCACAGAGTTGCAGTCAGAGTCACCGAGTCGCAGAATCACAGTCACAGAATCACGGAGTCACAGAGTCACCAAGTCACAGTCACCAAGTCACAGTCACCAAGTCACAGTCACCGAGTCACAGTCAGAGCATCACTGAATCATCAGTATTTGTCAGTGTCCTGGCTGAGGGCACAGAGGGCACTGCCAGCAGGTTTGCTGTCAACACCAGCTGGGTGCAGTGGCTGACACAGCAGAAGGCTGTGCTACCGTTCAGCAAGACCTGGACAGGCTGAGAGCTGGATGGGGATAAATTTGGTGAAGTTCAACAAAGGCAAGTGTAGAGTCTTGCACATGGGATGGAACAACTCCATGCACCAATGTAGGTTGGGGATGGACCTGCTGGAGAGCAGTGAGAGGAAAGGGACCTGGGGGACCTGGTGGGTGGAAGCATGCCCAGGAGCCAGCAGTGTGCTCTGGTGGCCAAGAATGCCAAGGGCATCCTGGGCTGCATTCGAAGGGCTGTGGGGAGGAGGTCAGAGAGGTTCTCCTCCCCCTCTGCCCTGCTGAGGCCACATCTGGAATCTTGTGACCAGTTCTGGGCCCTAAAGTTCAAGAAAGACAGAGAGTTGCTTGAGGTAGTGCAGTGCAGAGCCACAAGGATGCTGCAGGCAGGGGAAGATCTTCCTCAGGAGCAGAGCCTGAGGCAGCTGAGGGCTCTGGAGCTTGCAGAGGAGGAGCCTGAGAGGTGAGCTCCTTGCTGGGGACAAAGCTGTGCAGGGGGAGTGCCCAGAGGCTGGAGCCAGGCTCTGCTGGGTGCTGCCCAGTGCCAGCACAAGGGGCAGTGGGGGAAGCTGAGGCAGAGGAAGTTGCCTGGAAAGAGGAGGGAAAAGTTTTTCCCTGTGAGGGTGCCAGAGGCCTGGAGCAGGCTGCCCAGGGGGGCTGTGGAGTCTCCCTCTGTGGAGAGATTCCAACCCCCCCTGGATGTGTTCTGTGTGAGCTGCCCTGGGTGCCCCTGCTCTGGCAGGGGCTTGGACTGGCTGAGCTCTGGAGGTCTCTTCCAGACCCTGAAATTGTGTGTCACAGAGACACAGAGCCATTGTCTCGGTCCAGAGAGGAAAAGAGCCTCAGTTCTTTTGAATATTCTGTGTCATGAAATCAGAGGCACAAACGAGGCCAAAATACCAACAGCAAAGCTATTTATTACACAAATAAAGTGGGTGGATCAGAAGGAGAGAGAGAGAGAGAATTGAGAGTAAGAGAAGAGGGAGAGAGAAGAGGAAAGGAATTATATTCCCACACCCCTCACCCCCCCAAGACAGTTTGGGTCTGTGGAGGAAGGCTGCTGCAGTTTGGCGTGGAGGAGAGGTCATCCTTGCTGGCTGTGCTGTCCCCTGAGCAGCCTCTTCAGCTCCATGAGTGGCACAGGCAGCACTTAGGACACAGAGAGAGGATTCCTCTTGGTCTGCTTCGCCCAGGCTCCATGGGGCTGTCTCTGTCATTTTTCTCTCCTGGTATTCCTCTGTTTTCCTTCAGAGCAGCATTGCCCCAGGGCTTTTCCTTCTCCTCAGCCAGTAGCTGCTCAGGTCTTTTTATCCAGTTTTCAGGTGTGTACATTCCAGAGAGTGTGGGCAACCTCTTGCAGTATTCCAGCAGGCTCCTGGGGCAGAACTTCTTCCTCACATCCAATCTCAATCTGCTCTGCTCTGGTTTGAAGCCATTGCCCCTGGGCCTGTCCCTGCAGGCCTTTGGGAACAGTCTCTCTGTAGCCTTCTGGTAGCCCCTTCAGGTACTGGAAGGTTGCTCTAAGGTCCCCCTCGAGCCTTCTCTTCTCCAAGCTGAACACTCCCAGCTTCCTCACCCTGTCCCCATAGGGGAGGTGCTCCATCCCAACACCTCTCCATCAGCTTTGAGCAGTCACTCATTTCCCATTTGAGGTAGGGTTGAGGTTAGGATAGTTTGATCTCTTCACCAGAGGATGAAAAGCAGTGAGCTTATTTAGGTTTGTGCAAAGGGATTGCAAAGGGCTATCTGAGCTCTTCTCAAGCTTGTAGGACCTCCTGAGAGGCATTAAAGAGAAAAGGAGCTCAGATCAGCAACAGGTCCTCCAAAACACAAGTCTTCAGCTGTGCTGGCTGCAGGATAAGAGATTTTTGTGGGAAGTCACTCTCAAGGCAGGAAGCCACAGCTGCTAAGAGATTTCTTCCCTCAGCACTGCTGTAGGCAGATGGAAGATGTGATGTGGGGGTACTGTGACACAGTTCAGCAAAACCAGCAAGACCACACAGGGTAAAGAGCAGGAGCTTTGACTCAGCAGTGCCAGCCAGCCCCAAAACTGGCCTGTTGAGTTTCACTGCTACCTACCAGCTAATAACATAGAATCACAGAGGCACAGAATGGTTGGAAGGGCCCTTAAAAACCACCCAGTTCCAACCTCCATACAGTATCACAGTGTCACTAAGGTTGGAAGAGACCTTGAAGATCATCGAGTCCAACCTGTCACCACAGACCCCACGACTAGACCATGGCACCAAGTGCCACATCCAATCCCCTCTTGAACACCTCCAGGGACGGTGACTCCACCACCTCCCCGGGGCAGCACATTCCAATGGCGAATGACTCGCTCAGTGAAGAACTTTCTCCTCACCTCCAGCCTAAACCTCCCCTGGCACAGCTTGAGACTGTGTCCTCTTGTTCTGGTGCTGCTTGCTAGAGAGAAGGGGCCAACCCCTTCCTGGCTACAACCACCCTTCAGGGAGTTGTAGAGAGCAATGAGGTCTCCCCTGAGCCTCCTCTTCTGCAGGCTGAGCAACCCCAGCTCCCTCAGCCTCTCCTCACAGGGCTGTGCTCAAGGCCTCTCCCCAGCCTTGTTGCCCTTCTCTGGACACCTTCAAGTCTCTCAATGTCCTTCTTAAACTGAGGGGCCCAGAACTGGACACAGGACTCAAGGTGTGGCCTAACCAAAGCAGAGTCCAGGGGCACAATGACCTCCCTGCTCCTGCTGGCCACACTGTTCCTAATGCAGGCCAGGATGCCCTTGGCCTTCTTGGCCACCTGGGCACACTGCTGGCTCATGTTTAGGCAGCTGTCAATCAGCACTCCCAGGTCCCTCTCTGTCTAGGAGCTCTCCAGCCACTCTGACCCCAGCCTGTAGCTCTGCCCGGGGTTGCTGTGGCCAAAGTGCAGCACCTGGCACTTGGACTTGTTGAATGCCATCCTGTTGGCCTCTGCCCATCTGTCCAGTCAGTCAAGGTCCCTCTGAAGAGCCCTTTCTGCCCTCTAACTGACCAACATCTGCTCCCAGCTTGGTGTCATCTGCACATTTGCTGATGACTGTCTAAATCCCCTCATCCAGATCATCAATGCAGATGTTAAAGAGGATGGGGCCCAGCACTGATCCCTGGGGCACACCACTGGTGCCTGGCTGCCAGCTGGCTGTGGCACCATTCACCACCACTCTCTGGGCTCAGCCTCCAGCCAGTTCCTAACCCAGCACAGAGTGTTGCTGTCCAAGCCATGAGTTGCCAGCTTGCCAGCAGTTTGCTGTGGGGGACGGTGTCAAAGGCCAGGTATACCACATCCACAGGCCTGCCCCACATCCACCAGGTGGGCAGGGACACTCCCACCAGCCCAGGCTGCTCCAGGCCTCATCCAGCCTGGCCTTCAACACCTCCAGGCAGGAGGCAGCCACAGCCTCCCTGGGCAGCCTGTGCCAGAGTCTCCCCAGCCTCACTGCCAACAATTTCTTCCTTCACGCCCCTCTCCATCTCTCCTCTCCCAGCTCAAAGCCATTGTCCCTGGGCCTGGCACTCCCAGCCCTTGGCAAAAGTCCCCAGCTTTCTTGTAGGTCCCCTACAAGGAAAGAGTCATGACAACTAAATCCCTCCTGGCACAGCCACTGGGACAGAAGGAACCTCTGAGCTCACAGAACAGAGCAAAGCAATCCCTGGCAGCATTACAAACCCAAGGGTAAATCCAGGGAGAGCAGCTCCAGAGTGTAACCACAGCAATCCTCTGCGTGCTGCTGCTCACAGTCACTGTTGGCTGAGGTAGAACTGAGATGGTTAGTTGCAATTATTACAGAGTCACAGAATGCCAGGAGCTGGGAAGGACCTCTGGAGATCATCCAGCCCAACCCCCTGCCAAAGCAGGGTCACCTAGGGCACATCACACAGGATCACATCCAGGTGGGGTTGGAAGCTCTCCACACGAGCAGACTGCACAACCTCTCCTCTCTGGGCAGCCTGCTCCAGGCCTCCAGCACCCTTAAATTAAAGAAGTTCCTCCTCAATTTTCGATGGAACTTCTGAAGGTCTCTGCCCATTACCCCTTGTCCTGTCACTGGACACCACCACAAAGAGCTTGGCACCTTCAACCTGAGCCCAGTCCTCAGCTCTTGACAGACATTGATCAGATCCCTCTCAGCCTTCTCCTCTCCAGACTCCACAGCCCCAGGGCTCTCAGCCTCTCTCCACAGGGCAGATGCTCAAGTCCCCAACTCCTCCTCCTGGCTCTCCCTTGGGCTCTCCCCAGCAGGTCTCTGTCTCTCTGGAGCTGGGGAGCCCTGGCCACAGGCTTGCAGCTGTGGTCTGAGCAGGGCAGAGCAGAGGGGCAGCAGAACCTCCCCAGCCCTGCTGGCCACACTTTTCTTGCTGCCCCCCCAGGACCCCATTGGCTCTCTCGGCCCCCAGGGCACATTGCTGTCCCCTGCAGCCCTTGCTGCCCACCAGCACTCCAAGGGCTTGCTCCATGGAGCTGCTCTGCAGCAGGGCAGCTCCTAACCTGTCCTGGTGCCTGCTGCTGTTCCTGCTCAGCCTTCCTGAGCCCCAGGAGCTTTGCCTGCAGCCAGCTCTCAGCCTCTCCAGCTCTCCTTGGGTGGCAGCACAGCCTGAGGAGGTGTTTCAAGAAGGCTGAAACTATGAAGGTGCCTCCTTTGGGCAAAGGTTCAGCCCCAGCCCCTGGCTGCAGTTCAGCATCTGGTGACCATTGCTGCTGGTTCAGCAGTGAGCTTGCACTTGGGAGACATCAGCTGTGTGTCTGCCCTGAAAGTGGGTGAGGAGCCAGGTCTCATCCTGCCCAGCAATTACTTGCCCTCACATTTTATCTTAAGATTTTGAATGGAATGTGGCAACAGCTAACCCTGACACCATCAGAGGTCAGAGCAGGAGGAAGGTCTACCTAGCTTAATTGCCTCCACTCTTCCATTAGGTTTTAAAGGGAGGTGATCACCCATGCCACCAAAGCTCTTCTTACACCACTCACTGCTTCACCATCCAAAGCCATGAGAATGAGACCACCTCACTGGGCTCCTGTTCCTGTGAGCGCCTCTCCTGTTCTTCACTCTCTGCTGCTTATGGAGAGCTTTGGCAATGGCTTGAAACTAGAGCAGAGCAGATTGAGATTGGATGTGAGGAACAAGATATTCCAGGTGAGGCTGGACAGGGCTCTGGGCAGCCTGATCCAGTGGAGGATGTCCCTGCTGAGTGCAGGGGGTTGGACAGGATGAGCTTTGGAGGTCCCTTCCATCTTTACCATTCTGTGAAATCCCTGCTCATGTCTTCAGCACTAAGCCTGCTCAGCCTTTTGTATCTGGAGAAGAAATCTGAGGAGGAGAGGCTGAAGGAGCTGGGGATGGTTAGTGTGGAGAAGAGGAGGCTGAGGGCAGAGCTCCCTGCTCTCTGCAGCTCCCTGAGAGGAGCTTGTGCAGAGGTTGCTGCTGCTCTCTTCTCACAGCTGATGAACAAGAGGCCATGGCCTCAGGCTGCAGCAGGGCAGGCTCAGGCTGGACACCAGGCAAAGGTTTTTCCCAGCAAGGGTGGTCAGAGCTTGGCAGAGGCTGCCCAGGGAGGTGGTGGAGTCCCCAAGGCTGGAGGTGTTTCAAGGTGCTTTGGCTGTGGTGCTTGGGGCTCTATGGGTTAGGGGTGAGCCTTGTAGGGTAGGGCCAGGGGTTGGACTTGGTGACCCTGAGGGGCTTTGCCTCCCTGGATGGCTCTGTGGCTCTGTGATTTCAGCTCTCTGTGGGTGCTGTTGGTTGGGGTTGTTGCTGTGCTTCTGCCCGAGGAAGGGTGGGAATCTTTGCCGGGGGAGTCCCTGTGCCTTCTCAGGTGGTAGTGATGGTGCCACAAGCAGCCAGAGCAGGTTTGGGCTTATTTGATTTATTTTTTTGCCTATTTCGTTTGCTTTGAATGACCTCTGTGGCTTTCCTAGGTCCATAATCAGCAGAAGGTTTTTCTGCCTGGTTGGCACTCTGTACCTGTACCGCTGTATCACCATGTACGTGACCACGCTCCCAGTGCCTGGCATGCATTTCAAGTGCTCTCCAAAGGTAAGCTCCTGCTGCCCATCCTGCCACCTTCTCACCCCTGCCTGTTCCCCCCGCCCTGCTCGCACCCACAACCGGGAGCAACACTTGCTCCAGAACTGTCACTCATCTGAAAGCTTCTCTTCTTCAGTCTGGAGAAGAGAAGCCTCCAGGGGGACCTCAGAGCTGCCTGCCAGGAGCTGAAGGGATCCTGCAGGAAGGCTGCAGAGACTTTGCCTGAGGGTGTCTGGAGACAGGACAAAGGGGAATGGTTTGAAGCTGAGGCAGAGCTGGGTTAGACTGGAGCTGTGGAATGGACTTGTGACAAGGGTTTGCAGTGAAGGTGCTGGTGACCTGGAGCAGGTTGTGGAGTCTCCTGGTGTGGAGAGCTTCCAACCCCCCCTGGGCACTGTGCTGCTGGGCAAGCTGCTGGGGGTGCCCTGCTGGAGCAGGGGCTGGGGCTGGGGGATCTCCTGAGGTCTCTTCCAATTTACACCACGTTGCCATTCTGTAAATATTCCCTCCCCACCCTCCCCCAGCTCCAGCAGCAGCCTCTCATATTTACCACGTTCTCTGCAGAAGTCCTGGGATTGGCACCTACGAAAGTGACTTCAGCAACTTCACTCTGAGGGGAAATGGAGATTCACTTAGAATCTGAGCTGCACATGGCACACTAAAGCATCCTTGGAAGATGCCACAGGAGCTTTTTAGTGCTTTGGCTCTGGGTTGGCTTTCTTTTGGAGAGGGTCCAAAGGAGGTCAGGAAGATGATCAGAGTCTGGAGAACCTCCCCTGTGGGGACAGGCTGAGAGAGTTGGGGCTGAAGAGGCAGCTGCAGGGAGACCTCAGAGCAGCCTTCCAGTATCTCCAGGAGGCTCCAGGAGAGCTGGGGAGGGACTTGGGACAAGGGCTGGGAGTGCCAGGCCTAGGGACAATGGCTTTGAGCTGGGAGAGAGATTGAGAGTGGAGAGGAGGAAGAAATTGTTGAGAGTAAGGGTGGGGAGACTCTGGCACAGGCTGCCCAGGGAGGCTGTGGCTGCCTCCTGCCTGGAGGTGTTGCAGGCCAGGCTGGATGAGGCCTGGAGCAAGTTGGGCTGGTGGGAGGGGTCCCTGCCCGTGGCAGGGGGGTGGAACTGGATGAGCTTTAATGTCCCTTCAATCCCACCCCATTCTGGGATTCCATGGTTCTGTGAAGGTGTTGGCAGCTGCTCTGGGGCCGTGCTGCCAGTCCCAGCCTTTTCACAACATGAATCCCATACTTCCTGTAGCATTTTCTGCTGCTTGCACAATCCTCCTTTCCTCTCTCCGCCAGAGCAGTTGAAGGGGTGTAACTGGGGGAGCTGCCACCCGTGACTCCTTTCTTTCTAAACACTTCAGTGTGTCCAATCCATCTGTGGTAGTGATTGGCCTCAGTGAAGGCCAAAACACTTCCATGACTGAATATGGGAAACTTCCCTGAGGCTGGTGAAACTCTGTCTCCTTCACAGCCGTTTGTCCCTGCATTTGCTGTGGCAGTTGTCTTAGCTCACGGACTTGCCAGCTCCTCCCCGGTCTAGCACCAGCTCCTCTTTGTTGCACTGAAGATAGAAAGGGGTTCTGGGAAAGCCAGGGCTCAAAGCAAGCTACTGGGACAGAGGTGCTAAAGCAAGAACCTTGTAGCCAGCCTTGAATCACAGAATGTTGAAAGGAACCTTAAGAGATCATGGAGGTCACCCCTGCTAGCAGAACATGTCCAGGTGGAGCTGGAAAGTCTCCAGAGGAGACTCCACAACCTCTCTGGGCAGCCTGCTCCAGGGCTCTGCCACAGTCACACCAAAGAAGTTTCTTTATGTTGAGATGGAACTTCCTGGGTTCCAGCTTGGACCTCTTGTTTCTTGTCTTGTCACTGGGCACCACTGAGAAGAGCCTGGAGCCTTCATCTTCACACCCACCCCTCATCTTTATAGACATTGATCAGATCCCCTCTCAGCCATCTCAGCCCCAAGCTCTCTGTTCCTCACAGCAGAGCTGCTCCAGGCCCCTCAGCAGCTTTGCAGCCTCCCCTGGACTCTCTCCAGCAGGTCTCTGTCTCTCTTGAAGTGGGGAGGCCAAAACTGGACTGTTGTCTCAGCAGGGCAGAGCAGAGGGGGAAGAGCCCTATCTCTGCTGGCCACACTCTGCTGAATGCAGCCCAGGATGCCATTGGCCTTCATGGTCAGGTGGGCACACTGCTGTCCCAGGGATAGCTTGAAGGGTACTTCCCATGATGGTGCTGGAGATGGGACAGGGCTGATGGTGTTACATCCATCTCATGAGTTCTGGTTTGAGGCCAGACAGGGGCCTGACAGGGGCAAAAGAAATAACACACAGGTGGATTGCAAAAGTGATGGAAAGTTTAAATGGAAAAAGCAATTAGTGTTTTACAGAAGCTACAAAGCACAGGGGCAAAGATATCCCAAAGCCCACAGAGTCCCTTACAGCACACCCAGAGCCTCCCAGCACTTCCCTTCTCCCACCTGAGGGTACACCCAAACCCCCCAGGGCTCTTTCTCCCACCCTTACTGCTAGGCTGGTTTCAGGCTGGCCAGGTCTGAGGCTGCCCCAACTCCTTCTCCTCCTGGCATTAGGCCTGGCCAGGCCTAAGAGGCCTTCAGATACCCCCCACAGTTACCTGACAGGGAGCATCTCCCACGGGGCAGAGAGGGAAGGAAGAGGCAGAGAAGGACTTTGCAGATAGATTTACAGGGCTCAGGATTTATGGGTATTAAACAGCTGTTTCCTGTCTCCACCTTACTGGGTTGGACCCTCTGGGCACAGGAGGTGTAACTGATGTGGCAGGAACAGGAGGCACCCAGCCTGAGCTGCCACATCAGGTCACATGAAGTGTGGCCCTTGCCCCAGCATGCTGGTGGTGGTAGGGAATCATAGAATCATGGAATCAACCAGGCTGGAAAAGACCTCAGAGATCATCAAGTCCAACCTAATACCTAACACCTCCTGACTACTAACCCATGGCTCCAAGTGCCACATCCAATCCCCTCTTGAACACCTCCAGGGATGGGGACTCCACCACCTCCCTGGGCAGCACATCCCAAGGGCCAATTACTCTCTCAGTGAAGAACTTTCTCCTCACCTCCAGCCTAAACCTCCCCTGGCACAGTTTGAGACTGTACCACAATCCAATACAGGCTGGGCTTCTGTGTCAGGGAGCAAGGTGCATTTATGAGCCAGGAGTGCTCTTGCTCCACAGCCCCTGCTGCGGCTGTCTGTGCTGAAGCTGGATTTAAGCAGGGGAAAGGTGTGTGTGGGGATGATGGAAATTAATTTCTGTGAAGTATCTCTGTGGGTGAGGTCTGCCTGGGCTCCAGCAAGGCCTTTGCCACCATCCCCCACAGCAAACTGCTGGCCAAGCTGTCAGCCCCTGGCCTGGACAGCAGCACTCTGAGCTGGGTTAGGAACTGGCTGGAGGCTGAGCCCAGAGAGTGGTGGGGAATGGTGCCACAGCCAGCTGGCAGCCAGGCACCAGTGGTGGCCTCCAGGGATCAGTGCTGGGCCCCAGTGTGTTCAATATCTTCATTGATGATCTGGAGGAGGGGATGGAGTCCATCAGCAGTAAATGTGCAGCTGACACCCAGCTGGGGGCAGGAGTTGAGCTGTTAGAGGGCAGGAGAGCTCTGCAGAGGGCCCTTGCCAGGCTGCACAGATGGGCAGAGGCCAAGGGCATGAGACTGAACACATCCAAGTGCCAGGGGCTGCACTTTGGCCACAGCAACCCCAGGCAGTGCTACAGGCTGGGGGGCAGAGGGGCTGAGCGCAGCCAGGCAGAGAGGGACCTGGGGGTGCTGGGGGACAGCAGCTGAAGAGGAGGCAGCAGTGTGCCCAGGGGGCCAAGAAGGCCAAGGGCCTCCTGGCCTGCAGCAGGAAGAGTGTGGCCAGCAGCAGCAGGGAAGGACATTGAGGGGCTGGAGCAGGTCTAGAGAAGGGCAACCAAGCTGGGTTGGGATGATGCCACCAAGGAAGTGGTGGAGTCACCATCCCTGGAGGTGTTCAAGAGGGGACTGGATGTGGCACTTGAAGCCATGGGTTAGTTGTCAGGAGCTGTTGGGTGACAGCTTGGACTTGATGTCATCTTGGAGGTCTTTTCCCACCTAGTTGATTGTGTGACACTATGATCTCCTGCAGATGCAGTCCCACAGCTCAGTGTCCACAGCCAGAGGGGAGGTGGCAGGCAGTGAAACCCTGCTCTGACCCTGCTCCTGCTGTCACTGCTCCGTGGGGAAGCACAGCCAGGGACACGTCCTGCGCTGTTGGTGTGGCGAGGCAGCGTCTTTGCCAAGCCACCTGTGGCTTGTGGAGGGAGCCAGCAGCGGAGGAGGCAATGCTGGGTTTGATCAGTCAGCCAGTTAGGCCATTCAGAAAGCAAGGCTGCAGGTATTTATGGGGTGAAGGGAGTCAAGCTGCCACTCCTGGAGATTTACAGCCTTGGCAAGGCCCTCTCAGTGCTCAGGTGGAGGCAAGCCCAGGGTGTGCCCTTGGGTAGCCCCAGCCAGCCCCAGCATCTGCAGCCTGCAAATAGAGTAGTGGCAGCCCAGAGAGGCTCACAGCACTCGTTGGGGTCTCAGAGAAGCTCATAGGCCCAGAGGGGTCTCAGAGAGGCTCACAGGACTCAGGGAGGGTCTCAGGTTTCATAGGACTCACAGGGGTCTCAGAAAGTCTCCCAGGCCTCAGGGGGCACTCAGAGGTGTCTCAGAGGCTCATAGGCCAAAGGGGGGGGTCTCAGACACTCGTAGATTTAGCCAGGACATTAGCCCCCTGCAGGCACAGGGACAGCTCCAGCCAGAGCAGGCTGCCCAGGGACACAGCCAGGCTGAGCCTGAATGGCTCCAGGCAGGGAGCCTCCAGCACCTCCCTGGGCAGCCTGTGCCAGTGTCTCCCCAGCCTCCCTCTGCACAACTTCCTCCTGAGCTCCAGCCTGACTCTGCCCTGCTCCACTTCCAAACCATTGCCCCTGGTCCCCTCCCCACAGCCCCTTCTGGACAGTCCCTCCCCAGCCTGCCTGGAGGTGCCCTGCAGATACTGAACTTCAGCAATGAGGTCTCCCTGGAGCCTTCTCTTCAGGCTGAACAGCCCCAGCTCTCCCAGCCTGGCCCCACAGCAGAGGTTCTGCAGCATCTGAGCATCTTGGTGGCCTCCTCTGGAGCCTCTCCATCAGCTCCAGGTCTCTCTTGTATTGGGGGCTCCATATCAGGCCCCAGGCCTGCAGGTGAGGTCTCCCCAGAGCAGAGCAGAGGGGCAGGATCCCTCTCTCCAGCTCTGGCCACACTGCTTTGGTTGCAGCCCAGGCTGCCCTTGGCCTGTGCTGCCAGTGCCCATTGCTGGCTCCTGCCCAGCTCCTGCCCCCCAGCACCCCCAAGGCCTTCTCTGCAGGGCTGCTCTCAGTCTCATCAGCCCCCAGCCTGGCTTCACCCTCCAGGCAGCTGTGGAGAGCTGTCTGTACCATGAGCACAGTTCAAGACCTCATTCCTTTGGGATATTGCATTTACAGTGAAATAAATCCTTGTGTCTGAAAGCAAACAGAGGGTCTGAAAGGGAAAGCTGCTGGCTACCAGCAGGGTGCCTTGGTTTTAGGAGCCAGAGAGGCTCTCCAACTCCTCTCAGAGTAGTTAAAGGTTTAACACAGGATTGGATAGAAATACAGAATATTATTGGAGGACTGAATGGAAGTGCTCTTCAGGAACTACAGTGCAAAGCACATAAAATACACAAAATCCATAGTCTGGGCTTAACACAGAAGCCCATTGAGCCCAAACTTTGCCCAACCTCCACCAAACCAGACCAAAAATCCAGGCCTCAAATGCACCCCCCACACCCCCCAGTGCCTCTCTGCTCTCCCCATTACCAGGCCTGTGTGACAGCTCCAGGCCACTCCAGACCCAGCTCCCACACATTAGCAAAGATAAGGGAAGGAGAGAAAGAGAAGGGAACAGGGATGAAAGGTGACTCTGCAGCCAGTTCTACAGCTCTGCAGGAATTCTGGGAATGAAATAACAAAGGACTACAAATTCCTGCCCACCCCTGGATGCTCTGGACCTCCTCAGCTCCATCACAGAATCATAGAATCAAGCAGGTTGGAAAAGACCTCAGAGATCATCAAGTCCAACCTGTCACCCAAGACCTCATGACTGCTAACCCATGGCTCCAAGGGCCACATCCAGTCCCCTCTTGAACAGCTCCAGGACTGGGGACTCCACCACCTCCCTGGGCAGCACATCCCAAGGGCCAATCTCTCTATCTGGGAAGAACTTTCTCCTCACCTCCAGCCTAAACCTCCCTTGGCACAGCTTGAGACTGTGTCCTCTTGTTCTGCTGCTGGCTGCCTGGGAGAAGAGACCAACCCCCACCTGGCTCCAGCCTCCCTGCAGGGAGTTGCAGAGAGCAAGAAGGTCTCCCCTGAGCCTCCTCTTCTGCAGGCTAAGCAACCCCAGCTCCCTCAGCCTCTCCTCACAGGGCTGTGCCCCAGACCCCTCCCCAGCTTTCTTGCCCTTCTCTGGACACCTTCCAGCAGCTCAACAGCTTTCCTGACCTGAGGAGCCCAGAGCTGGACACAGGACTCCAGGGGTGGCCTCAGCAGTGCTGAGCACAGGGCACAAGGACTTCCCTGCTGCTGCTGGCCACACTCTGCCTGCTGCAGGCCAGGATGCCCTTGGCCTTCTTGGCTGCTCTACGGTTCTTTGTCAAACCATGACAAAGAGCTTTCAGTCCCACAAGGTCAGGGCTGGCTGTTTCAGTGTGGTGTTTTTATTTGTTGTTCTGTTTTGCTCTGCCCCCAGCTTTTTGGAGACTGGGAGTCGCACCTGCGGAGGATCATGAAGCTGCTTGCTGGGGGAGGCTTGTCCATCACAGGATCCCACAACATGTGTGGTGACTACCTGTACAGCGGCCACACCGTCATCCTAACCCTCACCTACTTGTTCATCAAAGAGTGTAAGTCCCTTGCTGGCCACCAAGCATTCTCCACCCCCCCCAGGAGAGCTCACAGAATCACAGAGTGTCAGAGGTGGGGAGGGACCTGCAGGGATCATCCAGCCCAACCCTGCCAGAGCAGGGCACCCAGGGCAGGCTGCACAGCAATGCATCCAGGTGGGGCTGGAAAGGCTCCAGAGCAGGAGACTCCACAACCTCTCTGGGCAGCCTGCTCCAGGCCTCCAGCAGCCTCACACCAAACAACTTTCTCCTCCTCCTATTGAGCTGAAACCTTCTCTGGTCCAGTTTGCATCCATTGCTCCTTGGCTCACTGCTGTGCACCACCCAAAAGAGCTTGGCCCCCTCCCCTGGCCCCCCAGCCCTCAACTCTTGACAGGCATTGATCAGATCCCTCTCAGCCTTCTCCTCTCCAGACTCAGCAGCCCCAGGGCTCTCAGCCTCTCTCCACAGGGCAGATGCTCAAGTCCCCAACTCCTCCTCCTGGCTCTCCCTTGGGCTCTCCCCAGCAGGTCTCTGTCTCTCTGGAGCTGGGGAGCCCAGCACTGGATACAGTACTCCGGGTGTGGTCTCAGCAGGGCAGAGATCCTTGCTGTGGTCAGTATAATATTCAGATTTATTTCATTGGATTCAGTATTTTTCCATTAAATAACCACAGTAGAACTTGAGCAGCCTGCTCTAGTGGGAGGTGTCCCTGCCCAGGGCAGGGGGTTAGAGCTGGATGATCTTTGAGGTTCTTTCCAACCCAACCCAACCCATTCTACGGGTCTGTGACATGGTTTAGCACCAGACTTTGTAGTTCAGTAATGGTTGGAGCTGATCTTAGAGGTTTCTTCCATCCCCAAGGATTCTGTGACTGAGTGCTGAGGAGCTCTGCTTGCTCAGCCTGTCTCCAGCATCCAACATTGGAGCACAGCTTTCCAGGGCTTTTAGTGGTATTGAAGGTCCCTTCCTGTGAAGTTCAGGTGTGACAGGGCTTGCTGACCACAGACATTAAGAGACAGCACAAATCACTGTCACAGACATGGTCAGAATTTGGTTTCAGAAAACATTATGTTTAGAATATAACTGAAACCTCGATGGCATCCTGCCTGATGAGTGTCATTTCATCTGGGCAGTGATCAGCAGCTCCATGGCCAGATGGAGCCAGCTGACAAGTGGAGTCAGAGTTTCATAGTTTCATAGTATCAGTCAGGGTTGGAAGGGACCACAAGGATCATCTAGTTCCAACCCCCCTGCCATGGGCAGGGACACCCCACACTAGATCAGGCTGGCCAGAGCCTCATCCAGCCTGGCCTTAAACACCTCCAGGGATGGGGCCTCAACCACCTCCCTGGACAACCCATTCCAGGGCTTCACCACCCTCATGGGGAAGAACTTCCTCCTCACCTCCAGCCTGAATCTCCCCACCTCCAGCTTCATTCCATTCCCCCTAGTCCTATCACTCCCTGAGAGCCTGAGCAGTCCCTCCCCAGCCTTCTTGTAGCCCCCTTCAGATCCTGGAAGGCCACAATGAGGTCACCTGGGAGCCTTCTCTTCTCCAGACTGAACAGCCCCAACTCCCTCAGTCTGTCCCCATAGGAGAGGTGCTCCAGCCCTCTGCTCATCCTCGTGGCCCTGCTCTGGACACCTTCCAGCACCTCCAGATCCCTCTTGGAATAGGGGCTCCAGAACTGGAGGCAGTGGGGTCTCAGCAGAGCTGAGCAGAGGGGGAGAAGCCCCTCCCTTGCCCTGCTGGCCACACTTCTCCTGCTGCAGCCCAGGCTCTGATTGGCTTTCTGGGCTGCAAGTGCACCCTGAGAGCTCCTGGTGAGCTTCTCCTCCCCCAGCAGTTCTGGTGGGTCTGCATCGGACAGCAGTCCGACAGCAGTCCTTCAAGGGTCTGCATGGGACCAGTGCTGTTCAATATCCTCCTCACTGACACAGGCAGGGAGAGTGAGGCACCCCCAGCAGGGGTGCAGCTGACACCCAGCTGAGTGCTGTGGCTGATGAGGATGAGGATGGGATCCAGCCAGAGGGACCTGGCCAGGCTGCAGAGGGGGCTGAGGAGAACCTCAGGAGGTTCAGCAAGGCCAAGGGCAAGGTCCTGCTCCTAGGTCTGGGCAACCCCTCAGAATCAGTCCAGGCTGGGGGGGATGAGACTGAGAGCAGCCCTGCAGAGAAGGCTTTGGGGGTGCTGGGGGGCAGGAGCTGGCCAGGAGCCAGCAATGGGCACTGGCAGCACAGGAGGCCAAGGGCAGCCTGGGCTGCATCCAAAGCAGTGTGGCCAGAGCTGGAGAGAGGGATCCTGCCCCTCTGCTCTGCTCTGGGGAGACCTCACCTGCAGGGCTGGGGCCTGATATGGAGCCCCCAATACAAGAGAGACCTGGAGCTGATGGAGAGGCTCCAGAGGAGGCCACCAAGATGCTCAGAGGCTGCAGAACCTCTGCTGTGGGGCCAGGCTGGGAGAGCTGGGGCTGTGCAGCCTGGAGAAGAGAAGGCTCCAGGGAGACCAGAGTAACCTGCCAGGACCTGAAGGGGCTACAGGAAGGCTGCAGAGAGACTGTTCCCAAAAGCCTGCAGGGACAGGCCCAGGGGCAAGGGCTTCAAACCAGAGCAGAGCAGATTGAGATTGGCTGTGAGGAACAAGTTCTGCCCCAGGAGGCTGCTGGAACACTGCAGCAGGCTGCCTAGGGAGGTGGTTGAGGCTCCAGCCCTGGAGATGTTCCAGGTGAGGCTGGAGAGGGCTCTGGGCAACCTGATCCAGTAGAGGATATCCCTGCTGAGTGCAGGGGTTGGACTGGATGAGCTTTGAGGCTCCCTTATAACCCAGTGCAATGAGTGACTGTGTGGGTGCCTCCCAGAGAGAAATGAAGGCTCTGCTGCAGGAGTTCCCCCTGTGCAAGACTCAGGCCACAGTGGACACACTTGTCCTTGAGTCAGGGCAAGGGGAGCAGGTTGCATCTGCACAGGATCCATGCTGACACACGGGCCAGTTGGTTTGCCTGGACTGTGCACAGCTGAGGCCACAACTTCAATCCCAGGCTCAGTTTTGGGGCCCTGACTTCAAAAAGGACATTGAGAGGCTGGAGCAGGGCCAGAGAAGGGCAAAAGAGCTGGGGAGGGGTGTGGAGAAGAGGGCTGGGGAGGAGCAGCTGAGGGAGCTGGGGGTGTGGAGTGTGGAGCAGAGGAGGCTGAGGGAGACCTCCTTGCTCTCTGCAGCTCCTGAGAGGAGGCTGCAGCCAGCTGGGGCTTGGGCTCTGCTCTGAAGAAGTGACAAGACAAGAGCAAACAGCCTCAGGTTGCACCAAGGGAGCTTTAGGTTGGACATGAGGAGAAATTTTCTCCCCAGAAGGGTTGCCAAGCCCTGGCCCAGGCTGCTCAGGGGGCGGTGGAGTCCCCGGCCCTGGATGTCGGTGTGGTGCTGAGGGCCATGGGTTAGAGGTGCCCTGGCAGTGCTGTGTTCATGGCTGGACCTGATGATCTGAAAGGTCTCTTCCAACCCAAACAATTCCATGATGAGAGCATTGTGGCTTGGGTCTACAACTCAACCAGTTCATAACCTTCCCGTTTCCCAAGGCTCTGACTTAGCCCTAGGTCACACCTGGAGAGAATGGTGCTTGTTTTGTGATCTCACAGCGCCCTCCCCAGGGCCAGGCCTAGCAGTGCAAGTCCTTTGCTCAGGACAGGGAGGTTCTCTGGTGCTGATGCCCTGCTGCTCGGTCGTAATGCCTGCTCCTGCTTCCTTGCAGATTCCCCGCGGCGGCTCTGGTGGTACCACTGGCTGTGCTGGGTACTCAGCATGCTGGGGATGTTCTGCATCCTCCTTGCTCATGACCACTACACTGTGGACGTGGTGGTGGCTTACTACATCACTACAAGACTTTTCTGGTGGTACCACACGATGGCCAACCAGCAAGTGAGTTCCTTCCAGCCCTCGCTTCCCTGCTTGCTGTGGGGTGGGGGAGGAGCCACGCTTTGCCTAGAGCCTTTCTGCCTGAGTTGGAGTGGACTCAGCAGTGCCTTGTGGAGCATCCTTCTCCTGCCACTCATACTGGGATTGCTGGACAGAAAGAGGCAGCATTGGCTGAGCACAAAGCAGTGGGGGGGCCTGCAGCAGCTCTGGGAGGAGCAGAGGCTGAGAGCCCTGGGGCTGAGAGCCTGCAGGAGAGCAGCCCCAGAGGGCAGCTGAGCAATGCTCAGCAAGAGCTGAAGGAGCTGTGGGGGGCAAGAAGCTGGGGCCAGGCTCTGCTGAGTGGTGCCCAGGGCCAGGCCAAGGGGCAAGGGGCACAGAGTGTCAGGCAGGAGGTTGGAGCTGAGCAGGAGGAGAAAGTTGTTTGGGGTGAGGCTGCTGGAGGCCTGGAGCAGGCTGCCCAGAGAGGTTGTGGAGTCTGCTGGTGTGGAGAGCTTCCAACCCTCCCCTGGGCATTGTGGTGCTGGGCAAGCTGCTGTGGGTGCCCTGCTGGAGCAGGGATTTAGAGCTGGATGCTCTCCAGAGGGCCCTTCCAACCCCTCCGTGATGAGGTTCTGTTTGATAGCCGCCTGTGCCCAGACTTTGTAACTCTTCTCATACAGCACCAGGCTGAAAGGAGGCTCCACACTTGCAGTTTGCTCTGGGGCTCTGTCAGACCATGGTGCTGAGTGGTCCTGCCTCCAGTCTGGCAGCTACTGAGGTCAGGATGGTCTTGAGTGCTGGTGAGGACTTGCTTGCCAGGAAGCCCTTCGCTTTCCTGCGTGGGAACACCCCTGTTTTGCATGATGTGACTCAGCAGGTGGCTCGAGGTTGCTACCCTAGGGTGCTGTGGTGCTGGGAAATGCCAGGCCCTGAGCACAGCCTCAGGTGCTTCTCTGTCCATCCTGGTGCTGCTCCATGTGCAGAGGGTTGTGTCTGACCTTCAGGTCACTTCGGGCTGAGGCGGATTGATTTGCTGTGGGGAGAAGGCTGAGCAGATAAACCTCATGCTTGCACTTCATGGTGGGCTGATAGAGCAGTAGTTGGATAATCTTCTTGGTGCCCACCCAATCCTTGTGTCTCAGCTGTGGCTTGCTCATAGCTGGAGAACCAAAGGGTTGGGTGAGGGCAGTTTGAGAGCCTGTGGAAGGCAGGGTTCTTTGCCTCCTCCAGATGGGCTGAGCCAGGCCTTGCTCATGGCTGGAGAACCAAAAGGTTGGGTGAGGGCAGTTTGAGAGCCTGTGGAGGGCAGGGTTTGTCACCTCCTCCAGATGGGCTGAGCCTTGCTCCTTGCCCTGTAGGCATCCAGCCAGGCTCCAGTGTGATTCTTGAGCTACAGGTAGTTTCAGGGCTGCTTCTGGAAACAGCTGTGCATTGTGCTGGGCTTTTGCCATTCCCAAAGAAGAGAAACTGAGCTTTTTGGGCCGTTCATTCTGTTACTGTGGGGCCATGGACCAGCAAGAGGTCTTGGAAACAAGGGCGAGCTCCGCTTGGGAGCAACATCCGCTGCGCGCGAGGGGGTGGTGGGAAAGCAGCATGGCTCTTCTCCAGCTCTGCCCATGCAGATGTGTTTGGAAGGATGTTTCTAGGGTTCTGGAAGCAGCGTGATGCCCCTGGTTGGGCTCGATGATGCCAGGGGTCTTTCCCAGCCTGAAGGGCCGTGCGAGCGGGCAGCGGGTGGGGGGCGGGGAAGGGGTTGCTGGCGAGCGCTGCGCCCTCCTTAACCCTCCTTTTGTTCCACTTCCCTCTGCCTAGGTGCTAAAAGAAGCTTCCCAAACTAACCTCCTGGCAAGGGTCTGGTGGTACAAGCCCTTCCAGTACTTTGAAAAGAATGTCCAAGGCATTGTACCTCGCTCCTACCACTGGCCCTTGCCCTGGCCAGTGCTGCAGCGGGGCCGGCAGGTGAAGTACAGCCGGCTGGCCGCCGCCACGTAACGACCGACGGGCGGATGGACAGACACCTGCCTCCCAGAAGATGCCATAAGAGCAATCAACTGCTCCCTTAACCCCTTTCTTTTACCACTTCTTCCCCTTGACTTGACCTATTGAGTAACCTGGGTAAGCACTGTGATCTTTTTTTGTTGTTATTGCTGTTCTCTCCAAAGGATCTGCGTCGGCCAACAATAAAAGGAGAAACTGAACTTTCCCCCTGGTGCCCTGGGCAGGACCTTTCCTGTCGGGAGAGTTGGGATTGGCATTCCCCCACCCACCACCTTCCTTTGTACCTGATGCGACAGCCTCGACGGAAGCTTTTCTACCATATCAGTTTCTGGTCTTTCCAGTCAACGCCTGGGAAATAAAGCATCTTATTTTTCTTGGGAAAACTTCACTTTTTCGTATCTGTTGCCCCAAAGATTGGGCTGTAAAAAGCCATTTTCTAGCCAATGAACTCTTACAAAGGTTGCTTGACACAACTCGAGCCTGGGCTGGGTCGCACAAGGAGAAGCCCCCCTGCCCCTGCCGCGCCGGAGCCGGACAGGACAACGCAGGGAGGGGTTTGGTACAGCGTTGGGTTGGTAAGAAGCTGCTGTGGCTGTGTCAAAGAGATGGGGTGAAAGAAAAAAGGAAAAAAAGGAGGGGAAAAAGAGAGAGGAAAAAGGGGGGGGGGGGAAAGAGAGGGGGAGAAAAAAAGGAAAAAGAGAAAAAAGGAGGGGGGGGGGGAAAGAGGGAAAGAGAGGAAAAAAGAAGAGGGGGAAAACCAGAGAAGAAAACAGAGGAAAAAAGGAGAGGGAAAAAAAGGCAGGAAAAAAGAGAGGAAAAGAAGGAAAAAAAGACAGGAAAAAAAGAGAGGAAAAGAAGGAAAAAAAGACAGGAAAAAAAGACAGGAAAAAAAGAGAGGAAAAGAAGGAAAAAAAGACAGGAAAAAAGAGGAAAAGAAGGAAAAAAAAGGAAAAAAGAGGAAAAGAAGGAAAAAAGACAGGAAAAAAGAGGAAAAGAAGGAAAAACAGGAAAAAGAGGAAAATACAGAAAAAAGAGGAAAAGAGGAAAAAAGATAGAGGAAAAGAGGAAAAAAGATAGAGGAAAAGAGGGGGGAAAAGGAAAAAAAAGAAAAGGAAAAGAGAAAATTAAAAAGGAGAAAAGGAAAAAAGGAGAAAAAAGGCAAAAAGAAAAAGAGAGAAGGAAAAAATCTTAAAAAGAGGGAAAAAAATAGAGAAAAGGAAAAAAAGAAAAAAAAAAAAAAAAAAACTATTAAAAATGGGAAAAAAAACCCCAAACCCCAACTTGTAAAGTGATTTTGTAAGTATTTCCTAACTTTATTTTTCAAAATGTGGATGAAAAGACAGCATTTAAAACCTTAAAAAAAAAAAGAAGAAAGAAAGAACAACCCACAAGAGCTTTTTTGTTGTTGGGGGTTTTTTTGTACTTGTCAGAGGAGAGCAGCCAGAGCCCAGCTGCACAGAGGCTGCTCCTGGGGAGGAGAGCAAAGGGAGAGCTTTGTCCACGTTCCTTAGTGCCTTTCTCGTCTGGACTGTAGGGTGGGCAGGCAGCCTGCGGTTGATTTGTATGGAAGGGAGGAGTCCTCCAGCAGAGCAGAGTTCTATACATACTGTACAATGACTTCAGCATTTCATTTGGGCTTGGTTTGGGGGGGGGTGGGGGAGGGTGGGTTGGGGTTTTGTTGTTGTTGTTGTTGCATTTCTAGCTAAATTCAACTGGAAATTTGCTTTAGAGCCTGCAAGCTGCCACCTGTGGGGAAAATCAAACGGCCCCAGTGCTCCCAGCCTGTCCCCACGCAAGGCAGAGGTGCACCCACGTCCTCTGAGAGGCTTTGTGGCCTCCTCTGGACCTGCCCCAGCAGCTCCCTGTCTCTGTGTTGAGAGACTCCAGAGCTGGACACAAACAGAACGAAAACAAATGTAAAGAGCCTGCTGAGGAGAGGCTGAGAGCCCTGGGGCTGCTGAGGCTGCAGAGGAGAAGGCTGAGAGGGATCTGATCAATGTCTCTCAAGGGCTGAGGGCTGGGGGGCAGGAAGGAAGGGCCAGGGCCAGGCTCTGCTCCCTGTGCCCTGGCATAGGCCAAGGGGCAGTGGCTGGAAAGTGCAGGCCAGGAGGTTCCAGCTCAGCATGAGGAGGAACTTCTTGCCTGGGAGGCTCCCAGAGGCCTGGAGCAGGCTGCCCAGAGAGGTTGTGGAGTCTCCTTCTCTGGAGCCTTTGCAGCCCTGTCTGGCTGTGTTCCTGTGTGCCCTGGGCTGGATTCTCCGCTCCTGCTCTGGCAGGGGCTTGCCCTGGAAGCTCTCCAGAGGTCCCTTCCAGCCCCTCCCATCCTTTGAGCCTGGCTCACACATTGTGGGCAGGTCAGGCTTAAAAGGCAGTGCCTCCCAAAGCCCAACAGCCGTGGATCCCTGCTCTCTCTACCCGTTCCCCAGGCATTGCCAAGCCAACACCCATGGGGGCTGTCTTCTGGGGGGCCCCTCGACCCCTACCCTATTGCCAAACAGCAAAGTGAAATCCAAATCCTCCTGCAGAAGCCACGTGGTGGGATGGGTCCTTGAGTTCCACTCCTCCCACCCCTGCCTGGGGGGAGGATTCCATCCTGACCCTTGCTCCAGGTGCAGAGGAAAAACTAAGAGTTTTTGGGGTGGTTTTTGTTGGTTTTAGGGGCTGTGGGGTTGGTTGGGGTGTTTTTTTTTTGGGTGGGGGTGGGGGTGTTTGGTTGGGTTGGGTTTGGTTTGGTTGATTTTTTTTTTTGTTGTTTGTTTGTTGTTTTGGGTTTTTTTTAAACAAATGAAGAAAGAGATAAAATAAATCTATAAATATATAAATAAATATAAATAAATATATATATATATATATAAAATATATATATATATCTCCAGTCTGTATTTTCTGTGCAGCAGAGTTTTATCTTCTGTAGGGTTTATTTTATTATGATGATGATGATGATGATGATGATGATGATGATGATGATGACTTTCCTTCTCTTTCCCCTTGGTGTATTTCACGAGGTGAGCTTTGTATTGTAAACCCAAACACCACAGCTGAAGGAGAACACAAACACAAAATAAAAGAGGCTTTTGACAAATGGGAGAGTTTCCTTCATCTTCTTCACCTTCAGTCTCCCTGGAAAGCTGGCTTGACTCTCTTGGGGTTTTGTTTGCTTCCTCTTCCCAAGCCTTTGCCTCTCGTTTGATGCCTCGGTTGCACTTGCAGGCCGCCTGCCTCGGACTGTGTGGATACTGCCTTGGTCTGGGACTTGCTGTTTGGGGCAAACCGGTGCCTTATCTGAACTAAATGCTATGCAAACAGACTGCTGGTGGTGGTGGTGGCGGTGGGAGGTGGGGGGGGAGAAGCTTTCCTGAGAACCATCACCAGGGCTTGAAAAATCTACACCCACCCCACCCCCTCCCCACCCTGAGAACCTGCTGGGATGCAGCACCTTGCAGGGTCAGCCATCCACCCCCCCGGTGCCTGTCACTGGAATGCCAAACAAAGCCCACCCCCAGCCAAGCCAAAAGTGACATCTCCCGGAGTGGGGGCAGTGACAGAGCTGCATCTTTGCTCTTGGTGTTTAGTTCTGGGGGTGGTTTATCTCTAGTTCTCTGCCCTGCTCCTCAGCCCTTGGCCGTTTCTTCCCTGGAGGATGGATGTGGTATCACAGTACAGGGGTGGGTGTAACACCCAGCTCCTTCCAACTAACTGCTCCTCCTTCGCCTTGCTGCTGCTTGGGATGCTGCCCCCCCAGGCTGCCCCATCCCTTACCATCTCTCTTCCTCCTGGGCCAGAAAGGGATTCCTTAACGCCTCAAACCCCTTTGGCAACGGCGCTTGCGGAGCTGTCTCTGCGAGGGCTGGAGGCTGGCTCTGCCCCTCTCAGCCTTCACTCGCCCTGGTACCTTTGCCAGCTGGGTGGCTGGCAGTGGATTCTTAGCCCAGGCAAAGCCCCCCCCAGGCGGTGCTCCAGAGAATTCCCTCCCCAGCCACCAAAGCAGGAGTAGATTTTTCAAGGCCTGGCCAGCCGCACGCCCACCCGAAGCATTGCCATGAGTGACTGTATGGATAATGCACTCTGCTATTAAACGGAATCTGCTGAACCCTGCGCTCCAGTCTCTGACTTACTGCATGAACCTCGCTGCACCTGGCCTGCTCCCCTCCGCGGCAGAGCTCTGCTGCTGCCTCCAGGCGGGAGGCTGGGCTGGCAGCGCCCAGCAGCTCAGCACTGCCACCGTCCCCTGGCTGCTGCCTGCCCTGTAGGAGGGGACCAAGGGCATGGAGTGGGACTGGGTGATGCACAGAGTGCATTGGGTCAGAAGGGAGCCTCAAAGGTCTTCTTGTCCAGCACCCTGCACTCGGCAGGGACTCCTCCAGCTAGAGCAGGCTGCCCAGGGCTGCCCCAAGTCTTCAGTGTCTGCAGGCATGGAGCCTCCAGCACCTCCCTGGGCAGCCTGTGCCAGTGTCTCCCCAGCCTCCCTGGGCAGAACTTCCTCCTGAGCTCCAGCCTGACTCTGCCCTGCTCCACTTCCAAACCATTGCCCCTGGTCCTATCCCCACAGCCCCTTCTGAGCAGTCCCTCCCCAGCCTGCCTGGAGGTGCCCTGCAGATACTGAACTGCAGCTCTGAGGCCTCCTGGAGCCTTCTCCTCTCCAGGCTGAACAGCCCCAACTCTCCCAGCCTGGCCCCACAGCCGAGGTTCTGCAGCCTCTGAGCATCTTGGTGGCCTCCTCTAGAGCCTCTCCATCAGCTCCAGGTCTCTCTTGTATTGGGGGCTCCATACCTGGCCCCAGCCCTGCAGGTGAGGTCTCCCCAGAGCAGAGCAGAGGGGCAGGATTCCTCTCTCCAGCTCTGGCCACACTGCTTTGGATGCAGCCCAGGCTGCCCTTGGCCTCCTGTGCTGCCAGTGCCCATTGCTGGCTCCTGCCCAGCTTCTCCCCCCCAGCACCCCAAGGCCTTCTCTGCAGGGCTGCTCTCAGTCTCATCCCCCCCAGCCTGGCTTGATTCTGAGGGTTGCCCAGACCTGAGTGCAGAACTTTGCCCTTGGCCTTGCTGAACCTTCTGAGTCTCATGATCTCCAGAGGTCCCTTCCAAGCTCCACCATTCTGTGTCTTTGTGACAAACTGCTATGACTCAGTGTGAACTCCAAACTGTGGTGCTTGTGCTGCCTCCTTTTTCTCCTTCCCTGTGGGTAGGCTGGGCAGCAGCAGCTTCTGAAGCTGGGGGATGTCTGCAGGGCTGCAGTGCTGGGTGCCTGGGCTGCAGCTGCTGATAGTTTAGCTTTGTGCTAATGAGTGGGAGCCCACATGTCCCACCCAGCTGCCTTCCTCCACCCTGCCCAGCTGTGGTAAATCCACAGGGATTCCTCACAACTTGGCTTCCTGGAGTAGCATAGCCAAGGGGTGGTGATGGTGGTGGTCTCCTGGGGTCCTTGGACACCCATGTTTGTCCCTTGTCTTTCTGAGGTGAAAGTCTTGGGCAGCTTCCAGGGGCAATTCTGTTCCCAGTCTGAGGCTGAACCTGCAGGCACAGCATCCCCTACCCTGGGGCACTGGTGCAGGGCTGCTTCTTGTGCATCTGCCTTGGATAGGGAAGCATCTGGACATGTGGACCTGTACCAGTGATGACCATCAGTGAGGGGAGCACAGCAAAGCTGTGCCAACAATGGGCAAGCAGTCAGTAAAGAGCTGAGATTGCTGTTGTGCTGCCTCAGGGCAAAGCAACTGCAGGCTGCCCAGGGAGGTTGTGGAGTCTCCTTCTCTGGAGCCTTTGCAGCCCTGTCTGGCTGTGTTCCTGTGTGCCCTGGGCTGGATTCTCTGCTCCTGCTCTGGCAGGGGCTTGCACTGGAAGCTCTGCAGAGCTCCCTTCCAAACCCTCACATTCTGAACACCACTTGAGTACACAGCAGCAAAAACTTACCAGGGCTTGGTTGTGCAGAAAGGTAGGAGGCTCCTTGCTCCTCCCCAACCCAGGAGAAGCTTTTGGTCATGCTTGGTTGGTCTCCCATCAGCTCAGTGATCTGAGCACAACTCTTGATTTCAGGAAGCAGAAGCATCCCTGCTGTGCCACTTGCCTCCTCTGCCCTTCCTGAGCCGCCTGTGCATGCTCCCAGACGTGGTGCCGCAGGAAGGTCACTGCTCATCACCACCACCAGGGCTGACCCCACTGCTGCCAGCAGCTGTCAGCTGCTTGGATCCATGGCACTGCCACAATGTGGCTTGCTGCCTCCTGACAAGCTGCCAGCATCCACATCACAGACTCACAGAGCTGTCAGGGCTGGAAGGGACCTCAAGGCTCAGCCAGCCCCAACCCCCTGCCATGGGCAGGGACACCTCACACTGCAGCAGCTTGCTCACAGCCACCTCCAGCCTGGCTGCAAACACCTCCAGGCAGGAGGCTTCCACAACTTCTCTGGGCAGCCTGGGCCAGGCCTCTGGGAGCCTCCAAGGCAAGAAGTTCCTCCTCATCCTGGCCTGCACTTTCCAGCCACTGCCCCTTGGCCTGTGCCAGGGCACAGGGAGCAGAGCCTGGCCCTGGCCCTTCCTTCCTGCCCCTCAGCCCTCAGCCCTTGAGAGACATTGATCAGATCCCTCTCAGCCTTCTCCTCTGCAGCCTCAGCAGCCCCAGGGCTCTCAGCCTCTCCTCAGCAGCAGTGCTCCAGGCCCTTCAGCATCCTTGCAGCCCTCCCTTGGACTCTCCCCAGCAGCTCCCTGTCCCTCCTGAGCTGGGCAGCCCAGAGCTGGATGCAAGATTGCAGGTGGGGCCTCAGCAGGGCAGAGCAGAGCAGAGGGGGAGGAGAAGCTCCCTGGCCCTGCTGGCCACACTCTGCTGAGTGCAGCCCAGGACCCCCTTGGCCTTCTTGGCCCCCAGGGCACATTGCTGTGCCCTGCAGCACTTGCTGCCCCCCAGCACTCCCCAGGTACTGCTCCTTGGGGCTGCTCTCCAGCAGATCCCCTCCCAGCCTGTGCTGCTGCAGTTCATTCTTCCTGCCCAGCTGCAGGACTCTGCTCTCATTCTTCCTTTCTGACCCTCCTTAGGTTCCTCTCTGCCCAGCTCTCAGCCTGTCCAAGTCTCTGAATGGCCTCACAGCCTTCAGGAGTCTCCTCAGAGCCTCCCAGCTTGGTATCATCAGCAAGCTTGCTGAGTAGACTCTGTCAGTCTGTCTGTCTGTCTCAGTGTCATTGATGATTTTGAACAGCACCAGACCCAGCTCTGATCCCTGGGGGACTCCACTGGTTGCAGCTCTCCAGCTGGACTTGGCACCACTGACCATCACTCTTTGCACTCTATTCTGTCACCAGAAGGCAGAGGATGCTCCAGAGGAGACCATTCAGTGTGTGACAGGTGTTGGCCAACCAGCTAGAGAGGACAAAAGAGACCTTGTGCTAGCACTTGGTGCTTCTGGGGCAGTCTGTGTGCCAGCCCGCTGATGGGGCTGCATTCAGGCATCACCATCACGGCCAGGCAGCTCCCTGCTGCCGGGGTGCAGGCATCCTGACCAGAGGAGATGGGAAGCCGCTGTCTGGATCAGGCCTCACGTGTTCCAAAAGACTGAGCAGCGTCCTGCGGACAGCTCTGTGCAGCCTGTGTGAGAGGACTTTGGCCATCCTTTATCAAACAATCAAGCTTGTGTAAGAGGCTTCATCATCAGTTCTCCCTCCTCACACTGCAGCATGCCCACGTCGAGGTGGTGGATGGTGGTTCCCTGCCTGCTCAGGAGCTGAGCATGAGAGGCCGAGACAGGAGAAGCAGAGATATGTTGCTAAGGCACATGGTTTAGCACCAGTCCTGGTAGGGTTAGATAATGGTTGGACTGGATGAGCTTAAAGGCCTTTTCCAACCAAAATGTTTCCCTGATTCTATTGTTCTCTACCTGGCCATGGTTGGAACAGGCTTGAACCAAGGTTTCCATCACAGCATCAAAGAATGCTCTGGGCTGGAAGGCACTTCCAAAGCTCATCCAGCCCAGCCCCCTCCACTCACCAGGGACATCCCCAGCTAGATCAGGTTGCCCAGAGCCCTCCCCAGCCTCACCTTGAACATCCCCAGGGCTGGAGCCTTAACCACCTCCCTGGGCAACCTGCTGCAGTGTTCCAGCAGCCTCCTGGGGCAGAACTTGTTCCTCACAGCCAATCTCAATCTGCTCTGAAGCCATTGCCCCTGGGCCTGTCCCTGCAGGCCTTTGGGAGCAGTCTCTCTGCAGCCTTCTTGTAGCCCCTTCAGGTCCTGGCAGGCTGCTCTAAGGTCTCCCTGAAGCCTTCTCTTCTCCATCCTGAACACCCCCAGCTCCTTCAGCCTGTCCTCAAGCAGAGCTGCTCCAACCCCTGATTGTTTATGGAGACCTCTGGAGATCTTCCAGGCCAAGCCCCTGCCAGAGCAGGAGCAGAGAATCCAGCCCAGGGCACACAGGAACACAGCCAGACAGGGCTGCAAAGGCTCCAGAGAAGGAGACTCCACAACCTCTCTGGGCAGCCTGCTCCAGGCCTCTGGGAGCCTCCCAGGGAAGAAGTTCCTCCTCATGCTGAGCTGGAACCTCCTGGCCTGCACTTTCCAGCCATTGCCCCTTGGCCTGGCCCTGGGCACCACTCAGCAGAGCCTGGCCCCAGCCTCCTGCCCCCCACAGCTCCTTCAGCTCTTGCTGAGCATTGCTCAGCTGCCCTCTGGGGCTGCTCTCCTGCAGGCTCTCAGCCCCAGGGCTCTCAGCCTTTGCTGCTCCCAGAGCTGCTCCAGGCCCCTCAGCAGCTCTGCAGCCTGCCCTGGGCTCTCCCAGCACTTCCCTGCCGCTGGAACTGGGGAGCCCAGAGCTGGAACCAGTAATTCAAGCATGGTCTGACTAGGGCAGAGCAGAGGAGGATGTCTTGACCTCCTGGTCATACTCTTCTTCATAGAACTACAGAGGGAGGCAAACTACTACAGGGAGGCAAAGCCCCTCAGGGTCACCAACCCCAACCCCTGGCCCTACCCTACAAGGCTCACCCCTAACCCACAGAGCCCCAAGCACCACAGCCAAAGCACCTTGAAACATCTCCAGGCTTGGGGACTCCACCACCTCCCTGGGCAGCCTCTGCCAAGCTCTGACCACCCTTGCTGGGAAAAACCTTTGCCTGGTGTCCAGCCTGAGCCTGCCCTGCTGCAGCCTGAGGCCATGGCCTCTTGTTCATCAACTGTGAGAAGAGAGCAGCAGCAACCTCTGCACAAGCTCCTCTCAGGGAGCTGCAGAGAGCAGGGAGCTCTGCCCTCAGCCTCCTCTTCTCCACACTAACCATCCCCAGCTCCTTCAGCCTCTCCTCCTCAGATTTCCTCTGCAGGCCCTTCCCAGCTTCCTTGCCCTCCTCTGCCCTGGCTCCAGCACCTCCACCTCTCTCTTGTCTTGAGGAGCCCAACTCTGGGCACAGCACTGGAGCTGTGGCAACCTTAGTGCACCCCAGCACCCATTGGCCTCATCTCTGTCCCAGCAACATCCCCTGGTCAGCACAGAGGCTGTCTCCTGTGTCTTTGTCCAGCAAGGCTCTTCAGTTACTCCCAAGGACAGTGCCCAGTTTGAGGCAACCTTTTGCCCCAGGCTACTGCCAGCAGCACAGAGGCGGCCAGGAGTCAGCCCAGAGAGCAGAGCAGGTTGCATCTGCACTGCTGGCAGGGACAAGCAAGGTCCTTCAGTGGTGCCACAAGGAGATGATGGATCAGCACATTTGTCTTGAGCAGCCAGTCCAAAAATCACTGAGCCTGAAGGCCAGGCTGAAGGTGACCTTGAGGGGATGACTCAGGCTGCGTGTGCTTGGCACCAGCTGGAATGTTAACCCTTGGATCAGAGGAAAACTGAATCTCCTGAGAAGTTTGCCAGCTGGAAGATGAATGGGAGGTTGCTCCAGCCTTAAACTCAAAACCACACAGGTGCTGGAGGAAGCAATGGGGGGCTGCTCCTGGGGTCCTTCATCCTGCCAGAAAGGACAGGCAGCCACTTTCTGAGGGATATGGTCATAGAGTCCTGGAATGGTTTGGGTTGGAAAGGACCTTAGAGATCACAGAATACCTCTGGTTGGAAGAACCCTCCAAGCTCCCCCAGCCCAACCCTCCACCCAGCACTGCAGGGTCAACACCAAGCCCTGTCCCTAAGCAGCAGGGCCACAGGCTGCTGGAACACCCCCAGGGATGGGGACTCCAGCACTGCCCTGGGCAGAACATTCCCATGGCTGAGAGCCCTTCCAGGGCAGGAATCTTTCCTGAGCTCCAGCCTGAGTGCAGCTTGGAACCATTGCCCCTGGAGCTGTCTCTTGCCATCAAGGAGCAGAGGCTGCCCCTGCCTCACTCCAACCTCCCTGCAGGGAGTGGTTTGGGTTGGAAGGGACCTTCAAGACCATCCAGTACCAACCCCCTGCCATGGGCAGGGACACCTCCCACCAGCCCAGGCTGCCCAAGGCCTCATCCAGCCTGGCCCTCAACACCTCCAGGCAGGGGGCAGCCACAGCCTCCCTGGGCAGCCTGTGCCAGAGTCTCCCCAGCCTCACTGCCAACAATTTCTTCCTCCTCCCCACTCTCCATCTCTCCTCTCCCAGCTCAAAGCCATTGTCCCTGGGCCTGGCACTCCCAGCCCTTGTCCACAGTCCCTCCCCAGCTCTCCTTGAGCCCCTTCAGGTCCTGCAAGGCTGCTCTGAGGTCTGCCTGGAGCCTTCTCTTCTCCAGGCTGCACAGCCCCAGCTCTCCCAGCCTGGCCCCCTAGGTGTGCCATGACCAGATGGGGAGAAGCAGCCATATCTCAGGCTGTCAAGCAGTGAGCAAGGGGGAGAGGAAGGACAAGAAATCCTTGTTCCCAAGTTCCTTGTGCACAGGAGCCTGGTCACTGCCATCCCGGAAAGGTTGTTCTAGAGATAGGTGCTGGCCTGGGACATGACATAAACCTCTCTGAGCTCCTTGCATGGAAGAAATTATTGATTAATTTCTTCTTATCTTGTGCAGGGCTCTGTCACAGGGCTGTAACAGCAGTCTCAAGCTGAACTTGTCAGTGTGAAACAGGGAGCCAGAGTTGGGAGACCTTCCTCCTGCCGCTGCCACAGGCTAGGGCTCTCGGGTAAGCTTCACTGGGGTTCACTGTGTCCAGTTCTGGAGCCCCTGGTACAGGAAGGCTCTGGAGGGGCTGGAAGGGGTCCAGAGCAGGGCCAGGAGGAGGAGCAGAGGGCTGGAGCTGCTCTGCTCTGGAGACAGCCTGAGAGAGTTGGGCTTGTGCAGGCTGGAGAGGAGAAGGCTCCCAGGAGACCTTCTGCTGGCCTTGCAGGAGCTGCAGGGGGCTGCAAGCAAGCTGGGGAGGGACTTTGGAGGGGTGAGGGAGGGCTAGGACTGGGGGGGAGAGCAAAAGTAGAAGTGGGGAGCTGGAGATTGGCTGTGAGGAAGAAGTTGTTGCCCAGGAGGGTGGTGAGAGCCTGGCCCAGGCTGCCCAGGGAGGTGGTGGCAGCCTCCTGCCTGGAGGTGTTTGCAGCCAGGCTGGAGGTGGCTGTGAGCAAGCTGCTGCAGTGTGAGGTGTCCCTGCCCATGGCAGGGGCTGGGGCTGGCTGAGCCTTGGGGTTCCTTCCAGCCCTGCCAGCTCTGTGAGCCTGTGATTCCGTGGAGCTCACACTGGCTTCCTGCAGCGTTCCCTGGGCATTTTAATCAGCTGGCACCAGAAAACATTGAGTTTCCTGGAGGTCCCTGCAGGTGTGCTTAAGGCTGCTTCTGTGATATCCACTCCAGTGGTTGGACTCAATGATCTCAGAGGTCTTTTCCAGCCAAAACAATTCATTGTTTTGTCAGGGTTGGTCCAACCCCCCATCATGGGCAGGAACACCTCTCAACTAGACTTGGCTGCTCATCCAGCCAGGCAGGAGGCAGCCACAGCCTCCCTGGGCAGCCTGTGCCAGGGTCTCACCAGCCTCACACTGAAGAACTTCTTCCCCAGCTCCAGTCTGACCCTGCTCTGCCTCAGCTTCAAACCACTGCCCCTTGCCCTGTCTCCAGACACCCTCAGGAAGTCTCTCTGCAGCCTCCCTGCAGGATCCCTTCAGGTACTGGAAGGAAGTCAGCTCTGACCTGGCTCAGAGCCAGCACCAAGCATTCATTACCTGCTTTTACTGTGGGGTCTACACTTCCAGGATTTGTCCCCAGTGGACATTTGCCCCACACTGGGCAGTGTGGGGTGGGGATCCTGGCTGCCCAACCTTGCCTTATCTGGCCTCGTGACAGGGAGTGCTTGCTGCTCCCAGCAGATAGCATTCTGCTGCCTTAAGCAGACTGGAAAAGCCATCTGCACTTGGACTCACAGAGTGCTCTGGGCTGGAAGGGAACTCCAGAGCTCAGCCAGGCCAGCCCCTGCACTCAGCAGGGACATCCTCCACTGGATCAGCTGCCCAGAGCCCTCTCCAGCCTCCCCTGGAATAGCTCCAGCCATGGAGCCTCAACCACCTCCCTGGGCAGCCTGCTGCAGTGTTCCAGCAGCCTCCTGGGGCAGAACTTGTTCCTCACAGCCAATCTCAATCTGCTCTGCTCTGGTTTGAAGCCATTGCCCCTGGGCCTGTCCCTGCAGGCCTTTGGGAGCAGCCTCTCTGCAGCCTTTTTGTAGCCCCTTCAGGTCTTGCAAGGCTGCTCTGAGGTCTGCCTGGAGCCTTCTCTTCTCCAGGCTGCACAGCCCCAGCTCTCCCAGCCTGGCCCCCTAGGTGTGCCATGACCAGATGGGGAGAAGCAGCCATATCTCAGGCTGTCGAGCAGTGAGCAAGGGGGAGAGGAAGGACAAGAAATCCTTGTTCCCAAGTTCCTTGTGCACAGGAGCCTGGTCACTGCCATCCTGGAAAGGTTGTTCTAGAGATAGGTGCTGGCTGGGACATGACATAAACCTCTCTGAGCCTCTCTCCTGAGGGGGACTGAGGGACCCATATGTCATCCCACCCACCCCACAGGGAGGTCTGCTCCCTGCCTGGGGCGCGGGTAAGGGGCATCACCAGGAGACTCCCAACGCTGATCAGCCTCTGACCGTTACCCTCTGCTGGCAATCCAGGCTGGGAGTGATGAGACTGACAAGAAGGGCACCAGGGCGATTAAAAAGGAGTTCAAGGCCCTTGGACAACTGATTGATGGGGCGGGAGCTCAAGTGGTGCTCTGCTCAGGTCCCTCAGTGGCAGGGGAGTGCACTGAGAGGAGCAGGAGATCCCACACCATCAGCAGCTGGCTCAGGGGACGGTGCCAGCAGCGGAACTTTGGGTTCATTGATCATGGGGAAACTTACTGCACCTGACCTGCTGGGGCCTGACAGGGTGCAGTTATCTAGGAAGGGCAAGAGAGTCCTAGCACTAGAGCTGGCAGGGCTCAGTAAGAGGGCTTTAAACTAGGTCTGAAGGGGGTGGGTGAGGAAATCAGTCCCTCTGAAGAGGAAAGAGTGGGGCACAAATTAGGGTTGATTGGGAAGTCGAGAGCCCGGCTGCAGTGCTGTACCCCGATGCAGGCAGCATGGGCAATCAGCAGGAGGAGCTGGAAGTGCTGCTCCAGCAGGGTGACTGTGATGCAGTCGCCACCTCAGACACCTGGTGGGGTGACACGCACGACTGGAGGGCCGCACTGGGGGGGCGCAGGCTCCTCGGGAGAGACAGGCGAGGGAGGAGAGGAGGAGGGCTGGCTCTGTGTATTAGGGAGTCACTCTCTGCCACAGAGCTTGAGGTGGAGCATGAAGGGATTGGGAGCCTGTGGGTTAGAATCAGAGGGAGGCCTAACAAAGCTGACAGCCTGGTTGGAGTCTGTTACAGACCACCCAACCAGGATAAATTATTCTATAAGCAACTGGAGGCTGTCTCAGGGTCATCAGCTCTTGTCCTTGTGGGTGACTTCAACCTGCCAGATATCTGCTGGGAACTGAACTCAGCGGAGAGGAGGCAGTCCAGGAGATTCCTGGAGCGCATGGGGGACAGTTCCTGCTGCAGCTGTTGAGTGAGCCTACCAGGGGTCAGGCTCTGCTTGCCCTGCTGCTCTCCAATAGGGAAGGGCTGGTGGGAGATGTGACCGTGGGAGGCTGCCTAGGGTGCAGCGACCATGACATGGTGAAGTGTTCAGTATGCAGGGAGCTGGGGAGGAGCACCAACAGAACCTTCACCTGGGACTGCCGGAGGGCGAACTTCAGCCTGTTTAAGAGATATATTCACAAAGCTCCCTGGGTAGCAGCCCTCAAGAACCGAGGGGTCCAGGAAGGTTGGACCTATTTCAAACAGGAGCTCCTGAAGGCACAGGAGCTGGCAGTACCCATGTGCTGAAAGATGAGCTGAGGGGAAGGCTCTGGGCCTGGGTGAGCAAGCAGCTCCTGGAGGGACTAAGGGAAAAAAAGAGGCTGTGTCACCTCTGGAAGGAGGGGAAGGCTTCTCGAGGTGTGTTCAAGGAAGCTGTTAGATTATGTAGGAGAAAAATGAGAGAGGCAAAGGCCCAGCTGGAACTGAGGCTGAACACCTCTGTGAAGGACAATAAAAAGCACTTGTACAAATATGTTAATGCCAAAGAGAAGGGCAAGAAGAACCTGCACTGCCTGTTGGACCTGGAGGGGAACACAGTGACTGAAGACAAGGAACAGGCTGAGGTCCTGAACACCTTCTTTGACTCAATCTTTAACAAGCAAGGCAGGAGGAGTTCAGGACGAGTGGCCTCCTGAGCTGGGGGATGGGGTCAGGGAGCAGTGTAATGCCCTGGATATCCATGAGGAATTAGTTCAGTACCTGCTGAGCCACTTGGACACTCACAAGTGCATGGGGCCAGATGGGATCCACCCTAGGGTGCTGAGAGAGCTGCAGAGGAGCTGCCAAGCCTCTCTCCATCATTTTCCTCCAGTCCTGGCTCACTGGTGAGGTCCCAGAGGACTGGAAACTGGCCAGGGTGGTCCCCAGCCACAAGAAGGGTCGGATGGAGGAACCTGGAAGCTCCAGGCCTGGCAGCCTGACCTCAGTGCCAGGGAAAATGAGGAGCAGATTATCCTGGCAGCAATAACTGCGCACCTGCAGGATGGCCAAGGGCTCAGGCCCAGCCAGCATGGATTTAGGAGGGGCAGGTCCTGCCTGACCAACCTGAGCTCCTTCTACGATCAGGTGACTGCCTGGTGGATGTGGGGCAGGCTATGGATGTGGTCTACCTGGACTTCAGCAAGGCCTTTGACACTGCCCCACACAGCAAACTGCTGGCCAAGCTGTCAGCCCCTGGCTTGGACAGCAGCACTCTGAGCTGGGTTAGGAACTGGCTGGAGGCTGAGCCCAGAGAGTGGTGGTGAATGGTGCCACAGCCAGCTGGCAGCCAGGCACCAGTGGTGTGCCCCAGGGCTCAGTGCTGGGCCCCATCTTCTTTAACATCTGCATTGATGATCTGGATGAGGGGATTGAGACAGTCATCAGCAAATGTGCAGATGACACCAAGTTGGGAGCAGATGTTGGTCAGTTAGAGGGCAGAAGAGCTCTGCAGAGGGACCTCGACCAGCTGGACAGATGGGCAGAGTCCAACAGGATGGCATTCAACAAGTCCAAGTGCCAGGGGCTGCACTTTGGCCACAGCAACCCCAGGTTGCTACAGGCTGGGGTCAGAGTGGCTGAGAGCAGCCAGGCAGAGAGAGACCTGGGGGTGCTGATTGACAGCTGCCTGAACATGAGCCTGCAGTGTGCCCAGGTGGCCAAGAAGGCCAAGGGCATCCTGGCCTGTATTGGGAATAGTGTGGCCAGCAGGAGCAGGGAGGTCATTGTGCCCCTGGACTCTGCTTTGGTTAGGCCACACCTTGAGTCTTGTGTCCAGTTCTGGGCCCCTCAGTTTAGGAAGGACATTGAGAGACTTGAAGGTGTCCAGAGAAGGGCAACAAGGCTGGGGAGAGGCCTTGAGCACAGGCCTGTGAGGAGAGGCTGAGGGAGCTGGGGTTGCTTAGCCTGGAGAAGAGGAGGCTCAGGGGAGACCTCATTGCTCTCTGCAACTACCTGAAGGGAGGTTGGAGCCAGGCAGAGGTTGGTCTCTTCTCCCAGACAGCCAGCACCAGAACAAGAGGACACAGTCTCAAGCTGCACCAGAGGTTTAGGCTGGAGGTGAGGAGAAAGTTCTTCATGGAGAGAGTTGTTAGCCCTTGGGATGTGCTGCCCAGGGAGGTGGTGGAGTCACCGTCCCTGGAGGTGTTCCAGAGGGGATTGGATGTGGCCCTTGGTGCCATGGTCTAGTCGTGGGGTCTTGGGTGATAGGTTGGACTTGATGATCTTTGAGGTCTCCTCCAACCTTGGTGATATACTGTGATACTGTGATACTGGCAGGCTGCTCTGAGGTCTCCCTGGAGCCTTTCCTTCTCCAGGCTGAACACCCCCAGCTCCCTCAGCCTGTCCTCATAGCAGAGCTTTTCCAACCCCCTCCTCTGGAGCCTCTCCATCAGCTCCAGGTCTCTCTTGTGCTGAGGGCCCCACAGCTGGCCCCAGCCCTGCAGGTGAGGTCTCCCCAGAGCAGAGCAGAGGGGCAGGATCCCTCTCTCCAGCTCTGGCCACACTGCTTTGGATGCAGCCCAGGCTGCCCTTGGCCTCCTGTGCTGCCAGTGCCCATTGCTGGCTCCTGCCCAGCTTCTCCCCCCCAGCACCCCCAAGGCCTTTTCCTCAGGGCTGCTTTCTATCCCCTCCTCCTCCAGTCTGTACTGACAGTGAGGATTGGCCTGTCCCAGGGTTGCACTTCCCACCCTCACAGCCAGTGCTGCCCTCCCTGGCGCAAGGCAGGGGCCCCCAGGCGCCAGGCAGCTCTTTGAGCACGCAATGTGATGCTCTGGGTGGGACCTTCCTGTCTTCTGTCTTCCCCATGGGCTCCTTTCTGCTTCCACAGTGCCTCCACCATGTGCAGGAGGAGGTCCAAGTGCTCCTTCTCCAGGCTGGAGCTGATCCTCATCGGCTGCCTGACGCTGATGCTCGTGGTGACCGTGGTGCTCCTCGTCCTCCACTTCCTCAACCAGGAACGCCAAGGCAAGTGGAGCTGTCTCAGTGCTGCTGTGGCAATCCCACTCGAGTGTGTGTCCAGCACAGTCATTGCAACTAAAGGGGTACAGTTAGAGGGTCAGTGGGGCGCTACTGAGCCTTCTTGAGCAAAGTCATGACAAGGTGCAGCAGGAGCAAGGTGGCCAAAGCCAGGGCAAGCATCTCCAGGGCTATGGCTGCACAGCCTTTGGTCTGGTGGGGAGGGCTGGGTGCAGACACAGGTTCTTCCCTTTCTCCACCATAAAGGCCGCACAGCCTTTGGTCTGGTGGGGAGGGCTGGGTGCAGACACAGGTTCTTCCCTTTCTCCACCATAAAGGAGGTTCTGGGAGCCCTCACTCCTGACTCTGCACTAAGGTGTTGCAATCCCATTACAGCACTTTTTTTTACACCTCCAACCCCATCACCAGCCATTGGGCAGGTGGCTGTAGGGAGCTGCCCAAAGTTAATGCTCAGTTCCTTTCTAAGAAGAACAGACCAGACCAGACCAGACCAGAATTATAGACTAGACTAGACTAGACTAGAATAGAATTAACCAGGTTGGAAAAGAGCTTTGAGATCCAGTCCGACCTATCACCCAACACCATCTGATCAACTAAACCAAGGGCCTCATCCAGGCTCTTCCTAAACACCTCCAATGTGACTCCACCACCTCCCCAGACAGCACATCCCAAGGGCCAGTCTCTCTTTCTGAGAAGAATTTCTTCCTAACATCCCTGAAGAGAGAGAATCTTATGGGAAAACAAACATCTTTAAGCTTTAAAGGTTTCCATGTGACAGGAGCCAGGAGCAGGCAGCAATGGGACCTTAAAATACTGACCTCAGATTGAATGGAGTTTATCTTTGCTTCATGTTGTAGCAGATAAGAGTTTTGCACAAGATGATCAGAGGGCTGGAGAACCTCCCCTCTGGGGACAGGCTCAGAGAGGTTTATGTCATGTCCCAGCCAGCACCTATCTCTAGAACAACCTTTGCAGGATGGCAGTGACCAGGCTCCTGTGCACAAGGAACTTGGGAACAAGGATTTCTTGTCCTTCCTCTCCCCCTTGCTCACTGCTTGACAGCCTGAGATATGGCTGCTTCTCCCCATCTGGTCATGGCACACCTAGGGGGCCAGGCTGGGAGAGTTGGGGCTGTGCAGCCTGGAGAAGAGAAGGCTCCAGGCAAACCTCCGAGCAGCCTTGCAGGACCTGAAGGGCTCCAGGAGAGCTGGGGAGGGACCTGGGACTAGGGCTGGGAGTGCCAGGCCCAGGGACAATGGCTTTGAGCTGGGAGAGGAGAGATGGAGAGTGGAGAGGAGGAAGAAATTGTTGAGAGTGAGGCTGGGGAGACTCTGGCCCAGGCTGCCCAGGGAGGCTGTGGCTGCCCCTGCCTGGAGGTGTTGAAGGCCAGGCTGGATGAGGCCTGGAGCAGCCTGGGCTGGTGGGAGGTGTCCCTGCCCAGGGCAGGGGGTTGGCACTGGATGAGCTTTAATGTCCCTTCCAACCCAACTCCTTCCATGATTCTGTGACTGTATGACTCTGTGACTGTCCCTGCCTCGTCCTTTCCCTGTAGCTCCTGACCTGCCAGCCCCTTTTTTTCTTACTGCTGCTGAGATTTTTTTTCTTATGTTCAAATATCTCTGCCACCCTCAGATCTGTTTCCTGCATGGCAGTGGTGGGGCTTGGAGAGCTTAATCTTGCCCCCCCTTGCTGTGAAGCACCACAGGTTTCACACAGCCCAGTGACCTCAGCTTGTGAGCTCCTTCATAACTGCTGCACCCAAAGGGACCTCCCCAGAACCTTCACAGCTCATTAGAAACCCAAGCAGAGAGTATCAGCTGGATCACACCATGACACCATCACAGGATGTGAGGGGTTGGGAGGGACCTCTGGAGAGCTTCCAGGCAAGCCCCTGCCAGAGCAGGAGCAGAGAATCCAGCCCAGGGCACACAGGAACACAGCCAGACAGGGCTGCAAAGGCTCCAGAGAAGGAGACTCCACAACCTCTCTGGGCAGCCTGCTCCAGGCCTCTGGGAGCCTCCCAGGCAAGAAGTTCCTCCTCATGCTGAGCTGGAGCCTCCTGGGCTGCACTTCCCAGCCCTTGTCCTATCAGGACAGATCCCCCTGCCCACAGGCCTGCTGGGGTCACTGAGCAGCTTTCAGTCTTGCAGTCATCCACAAAGGCTGCATGGCCTCTTCCGTCCCCAGTTCTGGCTACTAATCCACTCTCTGTTCTTATCATAGACCCCAGTGAAGGAGCTCCACACTACTTGCTGGGTGTGGGTCGAGCTGACTGCACAGGCCCCGTGGCAGAGATCCCTCTGGTGAGTTGGAAGAGCGGAGCAGGAGGTGGGCCAAAGGCTGATTTTTATCATCTCTGAGTGCTTTCTGCAGGACTTACGTTGGGAGGCTCTGCCTTTGCAGGGTGATTGTCATCTGCAGACCTTAGGGGGAATTTTCTTTGGGCCCTGGAGCAATCTCTAGTGTGAGATAGCTGATGGCAGAGGGGTTGGAACAAGGTGGTCTGTAAGGCCAAGGCTGAGAGAAGTGGGGCTGGTTGTCTTGGAGAAGAGAAGACCGAGGAGGATCCAGTACCTGAAGGAGGGACTGTTCCCAAAGGCCTGCAGGGACAGGCCCAGGGGCAATGGCTTCAAACCAGAGCAGAGCAGATTGAGATTGGCTGTGAGGAACAAGTTCTGCCCCAGGAGGCTGCTGGAACAATACAATACAATACAATACAATACAATACAATACAACACAATAAACCAGGTTGGAAGAGACCTTCGAGATCATCGTGTCCAACCCATCAACCAATCCAACCCACCCAAACAACTCACCCATGGCACCCAGCACCCCATCAAGTCTCCTCCTGAGCACCTCCAATGATGGTGACTCCACCACCTCCCTGGGCAGCCCATTCCAATGGGCAATCACTCTCTCTGTATGGAACTTCTTCCTAACTTCCAGTCTAAACCTGCCCTGGCGCAGCCTGAGACTGTGTCCTCTTGTTCTGGTGCTGCCTGCCTGGGAGAAGAGACCAACCTCTGCCTGGCTACACTGCAGCAGGCTGCCCAGGGAGGTGGTTGAGGCCCCAGCCCTGGAGCTATTCCAGGTGAGGCTGGAGAGGGCTCTGGGCAACCTGATGCAGTGGAAGATGTCCCTGCTGAGTGCAGAGGCTTGGCCTGGATAAGCTCTGGAGGTCCCTTCCAGCCCAGAGCATTCTGTGGTTCTGTGATTCCATCTTCTCATTCCTAACAAAATATCTAATGGGTGGTGTCAGGAGGCTGGGGCCTGATTCTTCTCAGTGGTCCCCAGTGACAGGACAAGAGGTACTGGGCATAAACTTGAACACAGAAAGTTCCATCTAGACATGAGGAAGGAAGAACTTCTTTGAGGCAGGCAGAGCCCTGGGGCAGGCTGCCCAGAGAGGTTGTGGAGTCTCCTTCTCTGGAGACTTTCAATACCTAGCTTGGACATGTTCCTGTGTGACCTGTGCTAGGTGATCCTGCTCTGGCAAGGGAGTTGGTGATCTCCAGCAGGTCTCTTCCAACCCTACTATTCTGTGATTCTGACCCTTCCTACCCATCCTGTGGTTCTTGTAATCACAGGGCAGAAAAACTGAGCTCTGATCTCAAATGAACAAATGTTGAACAAATTCTCTGACCACCTGGGGACTGAGCTGCTGGAGGGCAGTGAAGGGGACAAGGAGCTGGGGGGGCTGGGGGAGGGGAGGCTGAGCAGGAGCCAGCAAGGAGCTCTGGTGGCCAAGAAGGCCAAGGGCATCCTGGGCTGCATTCGAAGGGCTGTGGGGAGGAGGTCAGAGAGGTTCTGCTGCCCCTCTGCTCTGCCCTGCTGAGGCCACAGCTGGAATCTGGTGTCCAGTTCTGGGCCCCTCAGCTCAGGAAGGAACTGAGGAAGTGCTTGAGAGAGTCCATCCCAGAGGCACAGAGCTGCTGCAGGCAGGGGAAGATCTTCCTCAGGAGCAGAGCCCGAGGGAGCTGAGGGCTCTGGAGCTTGCAGAGGAGGAGCCTGAGAGGTGAGCTCCTTGCTGGGGACAAAGCTGTGCAGGGGGAGTGCCCAGAGGCTGGAGCCAGGCTGTGCTGGGTGCTGCCCAGTGCCAGCACAAGGGGCAGTGGGGGAAGCTGAGGCAGAGGAAGTTGCATGGAAAGAGGGGGGAAAGTTTTTCCCTGGGAGGTGCCAGAGGCCTGGAGCAGGCTGCCCAGGGGGGCTGTGGAGTCTCCCTCTGTGGAGATATTCCAACCCCCCCTGGATGTGTTCTGTGTGAGCTGCCCTTGGACTGGCTGAGCTCTGGAGGTCCCCTCCAGCCCCTGGCGTTCTGTGATCCTGCTTTGGAAGAATCGATGCAGATGAGCACTTGGCTGAGTGTCTTGCCTTGATGAAGCTGCTCCCTTCCAGATGGGCTATGCCAAGGCAGAGCAGGTGGCCGGAGGGCTGCTCTCGCGCCTCTACAGCCGAGCGTTCATCGTGGCGGACGCCGAGGACCGCAGCAGGGTGGTGTTCGTCAGTGCTGACATCGGCATGGTGTCCCAGAAACTCAGGCTGGAGGTAGGTGGCTGGAAGGGAGTGATTGGCACACTTTGGGGCGTTGCTGGTAGGGGCAGGAGGGTTGTAGGCATTGCTAAACAATAGCCAGCCCAGCAGCTTGGGGAGGTCCTTGATCCCATTTGCTTTGGGGGTCCTTAGGGCATCCTCAGTGCCGTTTGCTTTGGGGTGTCCTTGCATCATGACCTTGGAGGCAGAGTTGTGTCTCTGCTGGAGGTGAGGTTCTGGTTGCTCAGCACGTGAGGCTGGGCTTTGGCCATGCTTGCCTGAGTGAAAATCAAATGATCACCAAAGCATTCTTGTGGGGCCTGTGCAATGCCTGGTCTCCAGTACCAGGGAGGAAGGAGGTGCTGGAGCACTGGAGACCTCTCGGATGATCTGGGCTTCACTGATCTTCACTTACCTGACTTTTATCATCTTAAGGCTCTTGCCAAGTCAGCAGCTGTAACCTACTTGTTGTGACACTGGGGTGGGAGCAGTGGGCAGATAAAGAAGGGTGAGCAGGATGATGAATGGTTGAGCTTGTGAAGGCTGCTACAGATATCTGTATCCTTTGGGCTATCACAGGCACACAGGATGTGAGGGGCTGGAAGGGACCTCTGGAGAGCTTCCAGGCCAAGCCCCTGCCAGAGCAGGAGCAGAGAATCCAGCCCAGGGCACACAGGAACACAGCCAGACAGGGCTGCAAAGGCTCCAGAGAAGGAGACTCCACAACCTCTCTGGGCAGCCTGCTCCAGGCCTCTGGGAGCCTCTCAGGCAAGAAGTTCCTCCTCATGCTGAGCTGGAACCTCCTGGCCTGCACTTTCCAGCCACTGCCCCTTGGCCTGTGCCAGGGCACAGGGAGCAGAGCCTGGCCCTGGCCCTTCCTTCCTGCCCCCCAGCCCTCAGCTCTTGAGAGACATTGATCAGATCCCTTCTGTGAAAAGAAATTACTTTTTTCTAGGCTGTGTGAAAAAGTTTTTCCTCCTAGGACCACCTCCTTCCTCCTAGGTGCTCAAGAGACTGCAGAGCAAGTACGGGGAGCTGTACCGGCAGGACAACGTCATCCTGAGCGGCACCCACACCCACTCGGGGCCCGGGGGCTACTTCCAGTACACCCTGCTCTGGATCAGCAGCAAAGGCCTCATCAAGCCCTCCCTCGAGGCCATCATCAACGGCATTGTAAAGGTTGGTGTCACCCAGCTGGTTGGCCTGGGAGCCCAGGGGCACAGGGAGGAGCTGGGAGCAGATGGGCCAGCATTAACAGGATCGAACACAGCACACAGAATGAACCAGGCTGCAAAAGACCTTCGAGATCATCCAGTCCAACCTACCATACCATCCAATCAACCAAACCACGGCACCAAGGGCCTCGTCCAGGCTCTTGAACACCTCCAGGGATGGGGACTCCACCACCTTCCTGGGCAGCACATCCCAAGGGCCAATCTCTCTGGCTGGGAAGAACTTTCTCCTCACCTCCAGCCCAAACCTCCCCTGGCACAGCTTTTGATGTGTCCTCTTGTTCTGCTGCTGCTTGCCTGGGAGAAGAGACCAACCCCCACCTGGCTACAACCTCCCTTCAGGGAGTTGGAGAGAGCAAGAAGTTATCCCCTGAGCCTCCTCTTCTATAGGCTAAACAACCCCAGCTCCCTCAGCCTCTCCTCACAGGGCCAAGGTCCTGCACTGGGTCACAGGAACCCCCTGGGGAGCTGCAGGCTTGGGGCAGTGTGGCTGGGAAGCTGCTGGCAGAAAGGGGCCTGGGGGTGCTGATCAACAGGAGCCAGCAGTGTGCCCAGCTGGCCAAGAAAGCCACTGGCATCCTGGCTGGCAGCAGCAATGCTGTGCCCAGCAGGAGCAGGCAGGGGACTGTCCCCCCTGTGCTGGGCACTGCTGAGGCCACAGCTCCAGTGCTGTGCCCAGACTTGGGCTCCTCAAGACAAGAGAGAGGTGGAGGTGCTGGAGCCAGGGCAGAGGAGGGCAAGGAAGCTGGGAAGGGCCTGCAGAGGAAATCTGAGGAGGAGAGGCTGCAGGAGCTGGGGATGGTTAGTGTGGAGAAGAGGAGGCTGAGGGCAGAGCTCCCTGCTCTCTGCAGCTCCCTGAGAGGAGCTTGTGCAGAGGTTGCTGCTGCTCTCTTCTCACAGCTGATGAACAAGAGGCCATGGCCTCAGGCTGCAGCAGGGCAGGCTCAGGCTGGACACCAGGCAAAGGTTTTTGCCAGCAAGGGTGGTCAGAGCTTGGCAGAGGCTGCCCAGGGAGGTGGTGGAGTCCCCAAGCCTGGAGGTGTTTCAAGGTGCTTTGGCTGTGGTGCTTGGGGCTCTATGGGTTAGGAGTGAGCCTTGTAGGGTAGGGTCAGGGGTTGGGCTTGGTGACCCTGAGGGGCTTTGCCTCCCTGGATGTCTCTGTGCTGTTTGTGGTAGAGCTCCTGAAGGTTAGAGTCTCAAAACACACCTGGAGCTGGGATATGGTTGCCATGACGTCAGATAAGAGACTCAGAAGTCTTCAAGTCTTTATTTAGCAAGAGAAACTTGTGGAGGATTTCCAAATATATAATTCTCATAGAATGGGTTGGGTTGGAAGGGACCTTCAAGAGCAGCCAGTCCAACCCCCTGCCATGGGCAGGGACACCTCCCACCAGCCCAGGCTGCTCCAGGCCTCAGCCAGCCTGGCCTGCAACACCTCCAGGCAGGAAGCAGCCACAGCCTCCCTGGGCAGCCTGTGCCAGTGTCTCCCCATCCTAACAGGAAAGGATTTCTTCCTCATCTCCATTCTCAAGCTCCCCTCCTCAAGGGTTTTAGTCTATCTAAGGGGGGGGGAAAAATAGCCCCCCCAATTCCAAGGAAGGTTTGGGGAGCAACCAGGAGGGACGGAGAGAGGCTTTCCAGGGATCTCACCTCTGCCTTGTGCGTGTGGTCTGATATTCCCTTGTGTTCCTGCTGTCCCCAGAGCATTGACACAGCACACCAGAACATGAGGAAAGGCAGGATTCTGATAAACAGAGGCACTGTAGAGAACAGCCAGATCAACAGAAGCCCTTTCTCCTACCTTGAGAACCCAGCAGCTGAACGAAGCAGGTAAGAGCCACTCAAGGCAGGAGAGAAACAGAGCTCTGGAGAGGTGCCCTCAGCTGTGACCATGAGCTGGCCCCCTTGTATCTGGTTATTTGTGGGATGGTTGGAAATGTGGTGCCAAGACCACGGCAGAAAGACACTACTGCCATCCTGGCCCTTGGGTGTGTGCATCCCAGCCACCAAAATGAGTTGCAGGAGAGAGGTGGAAGTTTGTGGTTAGCCCCTGCAAGCATGTGGGGCATTGGGCAAGGATGCAACCTCAGGTTTCGATTAAAAGGCATGGAAAGAAGACAAAAAGTCTTTAGTAGGCCTTGGCATTGGAGTCAGCTGGAGTGCCATCCCTGGTGCAGCTGCATCCTGGCATCCTCGGATCGCCTCTCTCCAGCCCCTGGAGAACCAGCATCTGAGGTTGGCGGCAGCCATAACTCTTCCCTTACCTTCACAGCTCATTTGAGATGGTCCTCTGAGCTGTCCCTGTGCTCTGGTAACTCCTGAAAGAACCTCCTCCTTAGCTTGGCTGATTGGAGCCTAGTGGAGATGGTGATGGCTGAGCAGAGCAGAGCAGTGACCACGGCTCTGGTGCTAATGATCTGTCCCTGCCTCCTCCTCATCCAGGTATGCATCTGACACAGACAAAGAAATGGTGGTGCTGAAGATGGTAGATGAGCAAGGACAGGACCTAGGCCTTCTCAGGTACTGAGCACTGGAGAAACAGAGTTTATCTCCAGATCCTCCTAAACCACATCATTGCAGCAGTTCTGTCTTTCTGTAGCAGCTCTCCTTGCAGCCACTGCCCCAAGCCCAGGCAGCATTGCCCCCAGCTGGGTCTCTGAGGGCAGGAAGCTGAAGGCAGAGCTTCTGGATGTCTACAACTCCCTGAAAGGTGGTTGGAGCCAGCTAGGGCCTGGTCTGTCTTTCAAGGAGCAAGCATAGAAGCATAGAATGGCAAGTGGGGTCTGAGCACTGCTCCCCTCTCTTTCTTTGTCAACAGCACTTTGAGTTCTCATGTGGTATGAAAGTAACTCCTTTCCTGGGGGTCTCACACCCCTTGAGGAATGTGGGGATTTACCCACCCCCAGTTTAGGAACTAGGTGCTTCCAACCACTCAGCATTACCATGGCAGAGGAGAAGGGGAGGAGAAACTCTTCCCTGCCTGCCCTCGTGAAGCCACCCCTAGGCACCAGCAGCCTCCTTTTGCACTCTCCCGCAGCAGTTCTCCTCCGAGGCCACCTGTCAATGCCCAGACTGACCACCAGGTTTGCTCTGTGTGTGCTCTGCCTCCTCTGCAGCTGGTTTGCAGTGCACCCAGTCAGCATGAACAACAGCAACCACCTGGTGAACGGCGACAACGTGGGCTATGCCTCCCACCTCTTCGAGCAGGAGAAGAACAAGGGGATGCTGCCTGGACAGGTGGGAGCCTGGCCATGCTGCAGGAACTCGTGGGGAGTGCTGGGGGCCAGCAGGGGTCCTCCTGGCTTACAAGGCCAACGACATCCTGGGGAGCATCAAAAGGAGTGTGGCCAGCAGGTTGAGGGAGGCTCTCCTGCCCCTCTGCTCTGCCCTGGTCAGGCCACAGCTGGAGGGTTTTGGCCAGTTATGAGCCAGATGAAGAAGGACAGAGACTTGCTGGAGAGGGCAGGGCAAAGGGCTACAAAGCTGCTGAGGGGCCTGGAGGATCTCTGTGAGGAGGACAGAATGAGAGCCCTGGGGCTGAGAGCCTGGAGATGAGCAGCCCCAGAGGGGATCTGAGCACTGCTGATCAATACTTCAAGGGTGGGTGTCAGCAGGATGGGACCAGGCTCTGTTCAGTAGTGCCCAGTGGCAGTGGGCCAAGGGGCAATGGGCACAAAATGGAACATCAGAAGTTCATCTGAACGTGATGAGGAACTCCTTTAATGTGAAGGTGCTGGGAGCCTGGAGCAGGCAGCCAAGAGAGGCTCTTTCTCTGGAGACTTTCAAGCCCCACCTGGATGTGTTCCTGTGTGACCTGCTCTAGGTGACCCTGCTTTAGCAGGGGGTTGGACTGGATGATCTCCAGAGGTCTCTTCCAACCCCCACCAGTCTGTGATACTGTGAGGAAAGTGCTGACCTTCTGGTGGCCTTGCAGGAGCTGCAGGGGGCTGCAAGCAACCTGGGGAGGGACTTTGGAGGGGGTGAGGGAGGGCTAGGACTGGGGGGATGGAGCAAAAGCAGAAGTGAGGAGCTTGAGATTGGCTGTGAGAAGTTGTTGCCCAGGAGGGTGGTGAGAGCCTGGCCCAGGCTGCCCAGGGAGGTGGTGGAAGCCTCCTGGCTGGAGGTGTTTGCAGCCAGGCTGGATGAGGCCTGGAGCAGCCTGGGCTGGTGGGAGGTGGAATCATAGAATCACAGAACTGTCAAAGCTGGAAGGGATTTCAAGGATCAACCCCCCTGCCATGGGCAGGGACACCTCACACTACAGCAGGTTGCTCACAGCCACCTCCAGGCCTGCCACCTCCCTGGGCCTCCCTCACCACCCTCCTCCAACTTCTTCCTCACAGCCAATCTCCAGCTCCCCCTCTCCAGTCCTATCCCTCCCTCACCCCCTCCAAAGTCCCTCCCCAGCTTGCTTGCAGCCCCCTGCAGATCCTGCAAGGCCAGCAGAAGGTCTCCTGGGAGCCTTCTCCTCTCCAGCCTGCACAAGCCCAACTCTCTCAGGCTGTCTCCAGAGCAGAGCAGCTCCAGCCCTCTGCTCCTCCTCCTGGCCCTGCTCTGGACCCCTTCCAGCCCCTCCAGAGCCTTCCTGTGCTGGGGGCTCCAGCACTGGAGCCAGAGCTGCAGCTGTGGGCTCAGCAGAGTGGAGCAGAGGGGCAGAATCCCCTCCCTGGCCCTGCTGGCCACACTTCTCTTGCTGCAGCCCAGGCTCTGCTTGGCTCTCTGGGCTGCAGTGCTCCCTGCTGGCTCCTGCTGAGCTTCTCCTCCCCCAGCACCCCCAAGGCCTTTCCTTCAGGGCTGCTCTCCAGCCTGTCCCTGCCCAGCCTGTGCTGGTGCCTGGGATTGGCCTGAGCCAGCTGCAGGACCTTGCCCTTGGTCTGGTTGAGCCTCCTGAGGTTGTCCTGGGCCCAGCTCTGCAGCCTGCCCAGGTGCCTCTGGATGGATCCTTCCCTCCAGCTGTCAGCAGCAGCACACAGCTTGGTGCTGAGGGAGCCTCAGTGCCACTGTCCCTGGCACCAACAGAGATGTTCAACAGGACTGGTCCCAGTGCTGAGCCCTGAGGGACTCCACTTGTCCCTGGCCTCCCCTTGGCCATGGGCCATTGACAGCCACCCTCTGGGTGCAGCCCTCAAGCAATCAGCAACATGAAGGAGTGGCCATGGCACTTTGTGGCCTGGTTTCATGGCCATGGTGGTCTTAGGTTAAAGGTTGGACTGGATGACCTTAGAGGTCTCTTCCCACTGAAATGACTCTATGACTGTATGAGAAACTGAGGACATCACAGAATCACAGAATGCTCTGGGCTGGAAGGGAGCTCCAGAGCTCATCCAGCCCAGCCCCCTGCACTCAGCAGGGACATCCTCCACTGGATCAGGCTGCCCAGAGCCCTCTCCAGCCTCCCCTTGAATATCTCCAGGCATGAGGCCTCAACCACCTCCCTGGGCAGCCTGCTGCAGTGTTCCAGCAGCCTCCTGGGGCAGAACTTGTTCCTCACATCCAATCTCAACCTCAATCTGCTCTGCTCTGATTTGAAGCCCCTGGTCCTGTCCCTGCAGGCCTTTGTAGCATCATGGGAGGAGCTGCCACTGAGGAGGGTGAGGAAAGGTGTAAAGTGTCCTATTGTCTCTTGCTTCCTGTGCCCCCAGTGACTTCAGCAACATTTGCTTGCTCATCCACAGGTGACAGTGGCAGCTGTGACTACAGACAAAGCTGCAGGTGATGCTTGCAAGCCACTCAAGGCACTAAAATCCCTCTGATCACCTTTGCTTTTGGTAGGGCTCCTTTGTTGCTGCCTTTGCATCCTCCAACCTGGGAGATGTGTCCCCCAACACCAGAGGCCCCTTCTGTGTCAACACAGGGGAGTCATGCAACAACCCTCAGAGCACCTGTCCCACAGGAGGGGTAAGTATGTCCTACCTGCTCTGTCTCAGCTTCTGGGGGGGAGAAAACTCAGTGTGGGGCAGCAAATAGAGAGGTGCTGGTGTGCTACTGTGCATGCAGAGGACATGAAACCAAAGATGATCTCTTTTGGGAGGGCTCTGGATACCTGTTTCAGGAACTCCCTGTGTCTTGTCCTCACACCCCTTGCTTGCTGGCTCTTCAGCCCAAATGTCAATGCCTCTTCTGGTGATCAGATTCCCTCTCAGCCTTCTCCTCTCCAGCCTCAGCAGCCCCAGGACCCTCAGCCTCTCTCAGCAGCAGTGCTCCAGGCCCTTCAGCATCCTTGCAGCCCTCCCTTGGACTCTGTCCAGCAGCTCCCTGTCCTAGTATGAGCCAGTGGAAGCTCAGGAGAGAGAGATAAGGGAGCAGGCCATGCAAAGCTGCAGAGAGAAGAAGCCAAAAGGAGCCAGAATAATTTGTGCAGCAGACTACCCCAGTCAGCAGACAAATGGAATGATACAGACACATCTATATTATTCTTCTGTATCCAATCCCCTCCTTTATTTCCTCAAAGATGTCCAGAAAGTTCCTCTCCTTGTTTATAACTAGGACACTCAGATAAAGTAGCAGCCTCAAACCATAACAGCCACCATCGGGCTCCCAACCTCACCCTAGCCTTCAGAGCTGCCATCCTGGGGTGGAGTAAACAGCATGGGTGAAGAAGTAAATGAGCCCTGGAAACCCCCTTGGGAGCAGGGTCTGGTCTGCTGCCCTGTGCCAAGTGCATCTCCAAGGTGTTACAGTGATCCCTGGTGAGCTCTGTGTGGGCAGCAGCCCCTCTCGGGGGAGCCATGGGGGACCCAAGCAGCACTTCCTGACGGTGCTGGGGGGGGTCCTGGTTTTGAGCCACAGGCTGCCCAGGGCAAGAGGACAGAAAAGATCTTTTGCCTCTTTCCCAAGGCAGGACTTTCAGAGCAAGAGTCTTTGGAGGTGGTAGGAATTGGAGATGGAAGCAAAAACTGGTACTAACCCAGCAGGGGAGCTGCTAAAGCTGAGGGTCAGGAAAGACAACTACTCAGATGCCCAAGTTTTGAGCCACAAGCTGCCCAGGGCAAAAGATCTCTCACCCCTTCCCCAAGGAGCAAAAATGCTCCACACTGGCTTGGAAGTATAAATGGGAATTCTATTCACAAATATACACAAGATGCATTCCAGGTAAAAGGAAATCCATTCCCAAATCAGGCTCAGTTCTTCACCTGAGCCTACCAGCCCAAAACCTTCCAGAGTCTTCCAGAAACCTTCACCCCACTCAGCCTCAGCAGCCCAGGAGCAGCCAAACTGCTCCCCAAGAGAACCAGGCCTGTCACAGGCTTCCCCAGGCCCTGTGCTGGAGCTGGAAATTTGCTGCCAGCCAAGGCCAGGAGAAAGCCTCTGCCCCACACACCATAAGATAACAGCACAGGGCCAGAGATGGAGAGGAGAGAGAGAGCTTTGGCTGTGCACTGCCTGCAACAGAGAGACACAGGGAAAGGAACAGAATCATAGAAGCACAGAGCTGGCAGGGCTGGAAGGGAGCTCAAGGCTCAGCCAGCCCCAACCCCCTGCCATGGGCAGGGACACCTCACACTGCAGCAGCTTGCTCACAGCCACCTCCAGCCTGGCTGCAAACACCTCCAGGCAGGAGGCTGCCACCACCTCCCTGGGCAGCCTGGGCCAGGCTCTCACCACCCTCCTGGGCAACAACTTCTTCCTCACAGCCAATCTCCAGCTCCCCACTTCTGCTTTTGCTCCATCCCCCCAGTCCTAGCCCTCCCTCCCCCCTCCAAAGTCCCTCCCCAGCTTGCTTGCAGCCCCCTGCAGCTCCTGCAAGGCCAGCAGAAGGTCTCCTGGGAGCCTTCTCCTCTCCAGCCTGCACAAGCCCAACTCTCTCAGGCTGTCTCCAGAGCAGAGCAGCTCCAGCCCTCTGCTCCTCCTCCTGGCCCTGCTCTGGACCCCTTCCAGCCCCTCCAGAGCCTTCCTGTGCTGGGGGCTCCAGCACTGGAGCCAGAGCTGCAGCTGTGGGCTCAGCAGAGTGGAGCAGAGGGGCAGAATCCCCTCCCTGGCCCTGCTGGCCACACTTCTCTTGCTGCAGCCCAGGCTCTGCTTGGCTCTCTGGGCTGCAGATAATAATAACAACAGATTGCAATATCCTGGGAGAAGCTGCTCACCCCCCTGGCACTGGAGGAGTTTTCTATGGGGTTATAGCAATTAACTCTTGATTTGCATTCACCTGCATCACGTGGTAACCCAGTGCTCAGCTTTGGAGGGTGAGAAGCAGTTAGTTGCCACAGTCTGAGCCAACAGCAGTGATGCCAGGCAGGCTGCAGTGCCACATGTGCTGCACAGGCACTGGGCACTCTCTGGGCTTCTTCCCACAGGCGGCGATGTGCATGGCCATGGGGCCCGGAGCTGACATGTTTGAGAGCACGAGAATTATTGGGCACAACATCTACTCAAAGGCAAGGGTGAGTGACAGGATGAGTGTGTGAATGCTTTCTGCCACCTGAACCTCCCTGCACCGCTTTTGATGAAGGTCTGTGGACACCAATGGCTCTAAAGTCCACGTGCATGGACTTGCATGAAGAGTCTCCTGGTTATTCAGGAAGCACAGGCTGGAGCTGGAGCACTGTGACTGCTGCAATGGGAGCATCACTGAGTGCTTTGGGTTGGAAGGGACCTTAAATGTCATCCTGTTTCAGCCCCCTGCCATGGGCAGGGACACCTCCCACCAGCCCAGGCTGCTCCAGGCCTCAGCCAGCCTGGCCCTCAACACCTCCAGGCAGGAGGCAGCCACAGCCTCCCTGGGCAGCCTGGGCCAGGCTCTCCCCAGCCTCACTGCCAACAATTTCTTCCTCCTCTCCACTCTCCATCTCTCCTCTCCCAGCTCAAAGCCATTGTCCCTGGGCCTGGCACTCCCAGCCCTTGTCCCAAGTCCCTCCCCAGCTCTCCTGGAGCCCTTCAGGTCCTGCAAGGCTGCTCTGAGGTCTGCCTGGAGCCTTCTCTTCTCCAGGCTGCACAGCCCCAACTCTCCCAGCCTGGCCCCACAGGGGAGGTTCTGCAGCCTCTGCTCATCTCTGTGGCCTCCTCTGGAGCCTCTCCAGCAGCTCCAGGTCCTTCTTGTGCTGGGGCCCCAGATCTGGAGGCAGTGCTGCAGGTGGGCTCTGAGCAGAGCAGGGCAGAGGGGCAGAATCCCCTCCCTGTGCTGCTGCTCTCCCTGCTCTGGCTGCAGCTCAGCACTCAGCTGGCTCTGGGCTGCCAGGGACCAGTGCTGGCTCCTGGAGACTTTGTCCCCACCTGACACCTCCAAGGCCTTCTCCTGCAGGCTGCCTGCAGCAGCACTGGGGTGGGCAGCAGCAGCAGGGCAGGGCTTGTGCCCTGGGCTGGGCACTGGGGAGGCCACAGCTTGAGTGCTGGCTTCAGCTCTGGGCCCTCCCTGCCAGCAGGAGCTGGAGGGCTGGAGCAGGGCCAGAGAAGGGCAAGAGAGCTGGGGAAGGGTGTGGAGAAGAGGGCTGGGGAGGAGCAGCTGAGGGAGCTGGGGGTGTGGAGTGTGGAGCAGAGGAGGCTGAGGGAGACCTCCTTGCTCTCTGCAGCTCCTGAGAGGAGGCTGCAGCCAGCTGGGGGCTGGGCTCTGCTCCCTAGGCTCAGGTGAGAGAAGGAGAGGCAACGGCCTGAAATTGTGCCAGGGAAGGGTTAGGTTGGAGCCAGAGTGGTCAGGGTTTGGCAGAGGCTGCCCAGGGAGGAGGTGGAGTCCCCATGCCTGGAGGTGCTGCAGCAAGCTGTGGCCATGGCACCTGGGGCCATGGTTGGGTGGCCAGGGTGGGGTTGGGTTGGTGTTGGACTGGGTGAGCTTGGAGAGCTTCTCCAAGCCAAACCATTCTACAGTTCTCTGATTCTTAAAGCTGCTTCTCCTAAGAGCTGGGGTTCCTAATTTCTTCTCCCTTAAGGCTTTCCCACCTTGCCTGTCCCATAGGAGCTGTATGAAGAAGCTTCCCAGGAGGTCACCGGAGCCCTCAGCACAGCTCACCAGTGGGTGAACATGAGCAGTGTCACAGTGGAGCTCAACACTACCCACACAGTAAGAGGGATAAGGAAGGGAGACATGCTCTGATCTTCTCAGCACAGTGGGAACAGGGCTTAAAATCTCTGTTTTCCCTTTCTCCCCATCTTGCTGAAGGCTAAGACTTGTAAACCAGCCTTGGGACACAGCTTTGCGGCGGGGACGATCGATGGAGTAGGGGCTTTCAACTTCACCCAGGGTAGGTGCAGAAGGTTTGGGTGGAGGGGGGAGAAGAAACAGCTGGTTGGGAGCTCTCTCTTTTGGAAAAAACCCAAGATTTAGCCTCTCAGGCTTCCAGGAGGGCTAAACCTTGGTTTTTCCAGACCCCCCCGGAAAAGGTCAGCCCTACTCAGAAATATCGCAGCCCATACCAGCAGGGAGAGGACAAGGAATGAGTTTTATGTCTGGCAGCTGCTACAGGAACAGCATTAAAGAGGTTCTCTTGCTGTTCCCTCCAGGCTCAGTAGAAGGGGACCCCTTTTGGGATGGAATTCTGGACACGCTGCTGGGAGAGCCATCCAACGAAACTAAAGCCTGCCACAGCCCCAAGCCCATCCTCTTCAACACTGGAGAGGTAAGGATCTGCTGCTGTGTGCCCTGGGAAGTGCAGGTATTGCTGACCACACAAGCCCAGCATGCAGGCCTTGGAAGGGACCTCTGGGCATCACCCAGTCCAAGCACTGCTCCAGCAGGGCACCCCCAGCAGCTTGCCCAGCAGCACAGTGCCCAGGGGGGGGTTGGAAGCTCTCCACACCAGCAGACTCCACAACCTCTCTGGGCAGCCTGCTCCAGGCCTCCAGCAGCCTCACCCCAAACAACTTTCTCCTCCTGCTCAGCTCCAACCTCCTGCCTGACACTCTGTGCCCCTTGCCCCTTGGCCTGGCCCTGGGCACCACTCAGCAGAGCCTGGCCCCAGCCTCCTGCCCCCCACAGCTCCTTCAGCTCTTGCTGAGCATTGCTCAGCTGCCCTCTGGGGCTGCTCTTCTGCAGGCTCTCAGCCCCAGGGCTCTCAGCCTTTGCTGCTCCCAGAGCTGCTCCAGGCCCCTCAGCAGCTCTGCAGCCTGCCCTGGGCTCTCTCAGCAGTTCTCTGTCTCTCTGGGACTGGAGAGCCCAGAACTGGAGCCAGTAATTCAGACGTGGCCTGGCTAGAGCAGAGCAGAGGAGAACATATCTTGGTCATGCTCTTCTTAACACTGAGCATTGCTCAGATCCCCTCTGGGGCTGCTCTTCTCCAGGCTCAACAGCCCCAAGGCTCTCAGTCTCCACAGAGGTCTCTTCCAGCCCCCCACCACGCTGGGCTTCTGTGGGTCTATGATTTGACTCCTTCACATCTGCTTTCCTGATCAGATCTTCAACCTTACTGATCCTACCACTGTCCTTTCCCAGGGGAAGGGCTTCTAGGTGCCACCCTGACCTCATTTACCCCACTCTGCTTTAAGCCACCCCTTTGGCAACAACCTTCTTTTTGCCTTAGCCACGGTGCTGGCATGGCCACAGAGCTGGGTGGAGGTGAAGTGCTTGCCCAGGAGTTTGTCTCCAAGGGAAATTCATTTTCCTCATTGATGATTTTCAGAAGGAGAACTTCCCAGCTACCTTTTGGGTTTGGGGTTGGTTTTCTTTCTTTCTTTTTTTTTCCTTTTCTTCCTACAAAAGTCATCCCCAGTGGCTTTTTTCCTCCTCAGATGAGCTGGCCTCACCCATGGCACCCTGACATTGTGGATGTTCAGATAGCTACCATTGGATCCCTGGCCATCATTGCTGTCCCTGGAGAGTTCACGTAGGTGTCTCTTGGCTCCTTCTCTCTGCTGCAGCCAGCCAGGTTTGCTTCAAACCTCTTCTCCTGGGTTTATTGGCAGCAAGGCAGACTCCCTTGAACTCCCAAAGCAGTGCTGATGATAACAAGCTGGGAGGCTCTGCTGAGACACCTGAAGGCTATGAGGCCATTCAGAGACTTGGACAGGCTGAGAGCTGGGCAGAGAGGAAACTTAGGAGGGTCAGAAAGGATAAAGAGCAGAGTCCTGCAGCTGGGCAGGAAGAATGAACTGCAGCAGCACAGGCTGGGAGGGGATCTGCTGGAGAGCAGCCCCAAGGAGCAGCACCTGGGAGTGCTGGGGGGCAGCAAGTGCTGCAGGGCACAGCAATGTGCCCTGGGGGCCAAGAAGGCCAAGGGGGTCCTGGGCTGCACTCAGCAGAGTGTGGCCAGCAGGGCCAGGGAGCTTCTCCTCCCCCTGCTCTGCTCTGCCCTGCTGAGGCCCCACCTGCAATCTTGCATCCAGCTCTGGGCTGCCCAGCTCAGGAGGGACAGGGAGCTGCTGGAGAGAGTCCAAGGGAGGCTGCAAGGATGCTGAAGGGCCTGAGCATGCTGAGGAGAGGCTGAGCCTGGGGCTGCTGATGCTGCAGGAGAGGCTGAGAGGGATCTGATCAATGTCTCTCAAGAGCTGAGGGCTGGGGGGCAGGAAGGAAGGGCCAGGGCCAGGCTCTGCTCCCTGTGCCCTGGCATAGGCCAAGGGGCTATGGCTGGAAAGTGCAGGCCAGGAGGTTCCAGCTCAGCATGAGGAGGAACTTCTTGCCTGGGAGGCTCCCAGAGGCCTGGAGCAGGCTGCCCAGAGAGGTTGTGGAGCCTCCTGGTGTGGAGAGCTTCCACCCCCGCCTGGGCATTGTGCTGCTGGGCAAGCTGCTGTGGGTGCCCTGCTGGAGCAGGGGCTTGGGCTGGGAGATGCTCAGAGGTCCCTTCCAGCCCTTCCCATGCTGGGGTTCTGGTATTTTTCTATCTCAGCCTGACTTCTCGCCTCACCCGGACTGTGCTGCTGTGTGTGAAATGTTCTGAGGTGTTTGGGCTGAGCTGACCACAGCTGAGCAGCACTGCAAGCACTGTGGGGATTTCTGGTGGGGCATCCAGCCTGTGGTCCCTGCCCTAGCTCCCTGCATTTCTGGAGACTGACACTGTTCCCTCTGTGTCCCCAGGACCATGTCTGGACGCAGGCTACGGGAAGCAGTTCAAAGAGTAAGTTGCAGAGGGAGAGGTCTCTGCAGGTGCAGTATATCTAAGAGAAGCTCTCTGGTTCTTCCTACTTTGGCTTCTTCCCCTGACTTCTGCCTTGCCTTCAGGGTCTTGTGTCTCACAGTTGCTTCAGGCAGCTTTTGCCTGTGCTGCCTGAATGAGTATCCTCCACAGAAGAGCCAAACAGAGCAAATTTCAGTCCATGGGAGCAACACAAGCTCACTGAGATGGGACCCAGGCAATGGTTTGAAACTGGAGAAGTTCTGCACAGTCAGGGTGGGGAAACACTGGCACAGGCTGCCCAGGGAGGTGGTTGAGTCTCCATCCCTGGAGGCATTCAAGGTCAACCTTGATGTGGCTCTGGGCTGCCTGCTGTAGCTGGAGGTGTCCCTGCTGAGGGCAAGGTGGGGTTGGACAGGATGAGCTTTGAGGCTCCCTTCCAAGGCTGTGCAAGCTGTGACTCTGGAAAACAAAGCTGCTGCTCTTGCTAACAATACTGATTAATAATAATGATGACTAATGATAACAACAACAATAATGATAACAATAGCAAGCCAAGCAATAACAGCAGCTCTTTAACTGTGCATGAAGCAGTTTTCAGGAGCTGAGTGATTTATTCCCTCCCTTAGGAATTTGCTGCCCATGGCAGAGCAGGAATGGACATTGTCATTGCAGGTCTGTGCAACGTCTACACCCACTACATCACCACCTATGAAGAGTACCAGGTAACTGGGAAACATTCAGCACATTTAATTGGTTGAGTTGGGATTTTGGCTCTGTGAAACTATTTATGATTAGAGTCTTCTGCCACACAGAGCTCAAGAAACTGAAGCAGCAGTCACAAAGACCTCCGTGTTTATTCTGCCCTCAATGATGTGGTCCAAGGACCAAAGTGGTTTTGTGCCTGCAGCTAGAGAGTAGATATGGATGGGATCCATCCTAGGGTGCTGAGAGAGCTGGCAGATGAGCTGCCAAGCCGCTCTCCATCATTTTTCAGCAGTCCTGGCTCACTGGAGAGGTCCCAGAAGACTGGAAGCTGCCAACGTGGTGCCCAGCCACAAGCAGGGCCGGTTGGATGAGCCAGGGAATGATAGGCCTGGCAGCCTGACCTCAGTGCCAGGCAAGGTGATGGAACAGCTCATCCTGAGTGCTGTCACACAGCACTTACAGGATGGCCAAGGGCTCAGGCCCAGCCAGCATGGCTTTAGGAAGGGCAGGTCCTGCCTGACCAACCTGATCTCCTTCCATGCCCAGGTGACTGCCTGGTGGATGTGGGGCAGGCTGTGGATGAGGTCTGCCTGGACTCCAGCAAGGCCTTTGACACTGTCCCCCACAGCAAACTGCTGGCCAAGCTGGCAGCCCCTGGCTTGGACAGCAGCACTCTGAGCTGGGTTAGGAACTGGCTGGAGGCTGAGCCCAGAGAGTGGTGGGGAATGGTGCCACAGCCAGCTGGCAGCCAGGCACCAGTGGTGTGCCCCAGGGAGCAGTGCTGGGCCCCATGTTCTTCAACATCTGTATTGATGATCTGGATGAGGGCATTGAGTCCATCAGCAGTAAATTTGCAGATGACACCAAGCTGGGGGCAGGAGTTGATCTGCTGGAGGGCAGAGAGGCTCTGCAGAGGGACCTCGACAGGCTGGACAGATGGGCAGAGGCCAAGGGCAGGAGATTGAACACATCCAAGTGCCAGGTGCTGCACATTGGCCACAGCAACCCCAGGCAGTGCTACAGGCTGGGGTCAGAGTGGCTGAGAGCAGCCAGGCAGAGAGGGACCTGGGGGTGCTGGTTGATGGGAGGCTGAACATGAGCCTGCAGTGTGCCCAGGCAGCCAAGAGGGCCAATGGCATCCTGGCCTGCATCAGGAACAGTGTGGCCAGCAGGAGCAGGGAGGTCATTCTGCCCCTGCACACTGCACTGGTTAGGCCACACCTGGAGTCCTGTGTCCAGCTCTGGGCCCCTCAGTTTAGGAAGGAGGTTGACTTGCTGGAAGGTGTCCAGAGAAGGGCAACGAAGTTGGTGAGGGGTTTGGAACACAGCCCTGTGAGGAGAGGCTGAGGGAGCTGGGGTTGCTTAGCCTGGAGAAGAGGAGACTCAGGGGTGACCTTATTGCTCTCTACAACTACCTGAAGGGAGGTTGTAGCCAGGCAGAGGTTGGTCTCTTCTCCCAGGCAGGCAGCACCAGAACAAGAGGACACAGTCTCAGGCTGCGCCAGGGGAGGTTTAGACTGGATGTTAGGAGGAAGTTCTACACAGAGAGAGTGATTGCCCATTGGGATGTGCTGCCTGGGGAGGTGGTGGAGTCACCATCATTGGAGGTATTCAGGAGGAGACTTGCTGGGGTGCTTGGCTGCATGGTTTAGTTGTTTAGGTGGGTCGGATTGGTTGATGGGTTGGACTCGATGATCTTGAAGGTCTCTTCCAACCTGGTATTGTATTGTATTGTATTGTATTGTATTGTATGGAAATGGCCAGGGGCACTCACTCCTGTGAGCTCAGGTCTGGTCTAGGAACATCCTGATGGCTTAGATGAATGAGAAATGACCTTCAGGAGGTGGCCAAACCACCAGAAGCAAACAGGAAGCTGCAGGGTTGCAAGGTGGTGACGGATTGCAGTGCTGTGCTGCTGTGGGAAAGACCACAGCACATCTTGGATGACCCACTTGGAAGGCTCTGCAAAACTCTGCTGTGGATCACTGGCTGGACAGCTGGGGTTTAGAAACCCTAATCTGGGAGATTTGTCCAACCCAAAAAGTTGGAGGCGAGATGACCTGCCTCAGAAACCTTGGAGAGTGTGAAAGGACAGGACGGGTGACAACTGTCCCTCCCTGTCTGTGATGGGTTGGGCGGACAAAGAGTGACCTCAAATTGCAGCATAAGTACTTAGGCAAGTTGCTGAGCTGTCTCCCTAGCAGTAAAGGGAGACAACAAACCCTTGAAGTGTGGTGCTGGTTTTGAAGGAGTCCTTCAAGCCCTCACTTGCAAACTCTGTCCTTTGCCAGGCTCAGCGCTATGAGGCGGCGTCAACAATCTATGGGCCACACACCCTTGCTGCTTACATCCAGCTCTACAGAGGACTGGCCAGGGCCATTGCCACGGTAATTCAAGTGCTCTCTGTGTCACCTGCTGCTCAAGACACTTACATGTACACTACAGGTAGAGGGAGGTGACCTGCAGGAAAGCAGCTCCAAGGAGAAGAACCCCAGAGTCCTGGTTGGTAATAAGTTCTCCATAGGACAGCAGTGTGCCCTGATGGCCAAGAAGGCCAAGGCTAACCTGGGCTGCATTGGCAGCAGGGCAAGGGAGGTTCTCCTCCCTGTCTACTTAGCCCTAAGTAGACCACATCTGGAATTTTGTTTCCAGTTCCAGGCTCTCCAGTTCAAGAGGGAAAGGGATAGACTGGAGAGAGACCAACAGAGAGCCACAAGGGTGATGAAGGGACTGGAGCAGCTCTGGGAGCAGCAAAGGCTGAGAGCCCTGGGGCTGAGAGCCTGCAGCTGAGCAATGCTCAGCAAGAGCTAAAGGAGCTGTCGGGGCAAGAGGCTGGGGCCAGGCTCTGCTGAGTGGTGCCCAGGGCCAGGCCAAGGGGCAAGGGGCACAGAGTGGCAGCCAGGAGGTTGGATCCAAGCAGGAGGGGAAAGTTGTTTGGTGTGAGGCTGCTGGAGGCCTGGAGCAGGCTGCCCAGAGAGGTTGTGGAGTGTGCTGGTGTGGAGAGCTTCCAACCCCCCCTGGGCACTGTGCTGCTGGGCAAGCTGCTGGGGTGCCCTGCTGGAGCAGGGCTGGGCTGGGTGATCTCCTGAGGTCCCTTCCAGCCCCTAGCAATCCATTATTGTATGAAATGTCAGTGGTGATGTCTGTATTTGTTACTCAGGGAGGCTGCATGATTGCTACCCTCTCTTTCTTTGTAAACAGTACTTTGAGGGGTTCTCATGTGGGATAAAAATAACTCCTGTCCTGGGGGGTCTCACTCCCCTTGAGAAACGTGGGGTTTTCCCATCCCCAATTTAGCTACTGGGTACTTCCAAGCACTCACCAGTACCATGGCAGAGGAGAAGGGGAGGAGGAAGTCCCTTTACTTGCTCAAAGGACTGGTGGGTAGAGACTGCTGCCTGAAGTGGTGGCATAGTCTGGTGGGTGGATTTTGGGACCTCAGCACTAGGGCAGGAGGTGGCTGGCAGGGACTGCTCCTGCCTGCAGACACAGATCATAGAAGCACGAAATGGTAGGGGTTGGAAGGGAGATCACCCAGTCCAAAGCAGGGTCACCCAGGGCAGGTCATGCAGGGATGCATCCAGGTGGGTTTTGGAAGTCTCCAGAGAAGGAGACACCACAACCTCTCTGGGCAGCCTGCTCCAGGGCTCTGTGACCCTCACACCAAACTTTTTCCTCACATTGAGGTGGAACTTCCTGGGCTCCAGTTTGTGTCCATTGGCCCTTGTCCTGTCACAGGACACCACTGACAAGAGCCTGGCCCCTGCTGCTTGCCTCTCACCCTGCAGATATTTACAAACACTGATCAGAACCCCTCTGGGGCTGCTCTTCTCCAGGCTCAACAGCCCTAGGGCTCTCAGCCTTTCCTCATCATTCAGATGTTCCAGCCCCTTCAGCATCCTCATACCCTCTGCTGGACACTCTCCAGCAGTTCCCTGTCCCTCTTGAACTGGGTAGCCCAGCACTGGACACAAAATAGATAAAGATTCTTTGGGGTTTTTTTGTGTGCTCACTTTACTTTCCTGGTCCCTAAACCCTACTCAAGTAGTGGCCTTGGATGAATCACAGCAGCAGAGAGTCACAGAATGAGAATCATGGAATCACAGCAGCAGAGAGTCACAGAATGAGAATCATGGAATCACAGCAGCAGAGAGTCACAGAATGAGAATCATGGAATCACAGCAGCAGAGAATCACAGAATGAGAATCATGGAATCACAGCAGCAGAGAGTCACAGAATGAGAATCATGGAATCACAGCAGCAGAGAGTCAGAATCACAGAATCACAAAATCACAGAGTCAGAGAATCATAGAATCACATAATCACAGAATCAGAGTATCAGAGAATCAGAATCACAGAAACAGAGAATCACAGAATCATAGAATCAGACAGTTAGGGGCTGGAAGGGACCTCCAAAGACCATCCAGTCCAACCCCCTTCCAGAGCAGGGGTGGGGAAGAGCCACAGCAGGGGTGTGCCTCACCAGGGAGTTGCTGGTTACCTAGATGTATGCATGATGAGCTCATCTTCCCTCCCCACCAGAACACAGTCCAGGATTTGCCACCTGGTCCAGAGCCCCCACTTTTCAACATAGTCAACGTCACCTTGGTGCCTGCTGTGGGGGTGGATCGCGCGCCGCAGAACAGGACCTTCGGGGACGTGCTCCGAGAAGTGAGGCCACAGTACCGAGTGGTGAGAGCTCCAAGGCTGTCCTTCCAACTGCCCTTACGTTCTGACCCCTCAGCTGAAAAGTCCTTTTTTGTTCTGAGGGGTTGTGGTGCTCTCAGACCACAAAGGGCTCCGTGCTCTGAGTGGAGAGGCTTGAAAAAGAGACGGAAGGTTTCCAGGCCAATGCCACTGTGATGAGCGAGGCTGAAATGGGTGGAGGAGGAGGAAAAGATCAGCCCTGCACTCTTCCTGTCATGGCAGCACAGGAGAGGTCTTGGGTTGGAAGAGACCATAAAGATCATCCATTTTTCCACCCCCCTGCCATGGGCAGGGACACCCCCCCCCCCCTCCCCAGCCCAGCTTGCTCCAGGCCTCATCCAGCCTGGCCCTCAACACCTCCAGGCAGGAGGCAGCCACAGCCTCCCTGGGCAGCCTGTGCCAGAGTCTCCCGCCCTCACTGCCAACAATTTCTTCCCCCTCTCCACTCTCCATCTCTCCTCTCCCAGCTCAAAGCCATTGTCCCTGGGCCTGGCACTCCCAGCCCTTCTCCAAAGTCCCTCCCCAGCTCTCCTGGAGCCTCCTGGAGATACTGGAAGGCTGCTCTGAGGTCTCCCTGCAGCTGTCTCTTCAGCCCCAATTCTCTCAGCCTGTCCCCAGAGGGGAGGTTCTCCAGACTCTGAAAACTGCAGGTTTCCTCAGCCCTGACCCTCTCCAAAAGAAAGCCAACCCACAGCCAAAGCACTAAAAAGCTCCTGTGGCATCTTCCAAGGATGCTTTAGTGTGCCATGTGCAGCTCAGATTCTAAGTGAATCTCCATTTCCCCACAGAGTGAAGTTGCTGAAGTCACTTTCGTAGGTGCCAATCCCAGGACTTCTGCAGAGAACGTGGTAAATATGAGAGGCTGCTGCTGGAGCTGGGGAGGGTGGGAGGGAATATTTACAGAATGGCAACGTGGTGTAAATTGGAAGAGACCTCAGGAGATCCCCCAGCCCCAGCCCTGCTCCAGCAGGGCACCCCCAGCAGCTTGCCCAGCAGCACAGTGCCCAGGGGGGTTGGAAGCTCTCCACACCAGCAGACTCCACAACCTCTCTGGGCAGCCTGCTCCAGGCCTCCAGCAGCCTCACCCCAAACAACTTTCTCCTCCTGCTCAGATCCAACCTCCTGCCTGACACTCTGTGCCCCTTGCCCCTTGGCCTGGCCCTGGGCACCACTCAGCAGAGCCTGGCCCCAGCCTCCTGCCCCCCACAGCTCCTTCAGCTCTTGCTGAGCATTGCTCAGCTGCCCTCTGGGGCTGCTCTCCTGCAGGCTCTCAGCCCCAGGGCTCTCAGCCTTTGCTGCTCCCAGAGCTGCTCCAGGCCCCTCAGCAGCTCTGCAGCCTGCCCTGGACTCTCTCCTGCAGTTTGTTGCCACTGGAACTGGGAATCCCAGAACTGGAGCCAGGAGTCAGTTGTGTCCTCACTTGGTCAGAGTAGAGGTGGCCTGCTGGCCACACTCTTCTTCATGCAACCCAGGAGCCTCCTTGGCCAATGTAGTGACTCCCTGGTACATTTTGATCTTTGCCATTCTGGTTTCAGAAGGAGGATTTGGTGCTCCCAGTGCCTTTTGTCCTTGCTGGGGGTTTAGAAGCAGATAGCTTCTCCCCTTAGCATCTTCACTGGTAATTCACAACCCCAGAACACTTTTGGGGCAAAGTTCTTAGTTTGGTCAGGGGGAGAGCACTGATGGATCTCTTCCTAGCTCTGAAGCTGAAGGCACCCATGGTGTGCATTTGGCAGGACCCTTTCTGTCTTGGTGTCCAGTGCCACCCAGGCATGGCAAGCACAGTCTCTGCTCTCCATCCTCTCAGCCAGATGCATTGTTTTCATAGAACAATGAAAATCAGAGAAGCCTCCAACTCCTCCCAGCACTCCTCTTGCACAGACACTGGCAGTGAACACCTCACCGCCTCATCCTCTCCCCAGTGACTGAGTTCTTTGCTCATTCTTCTCAGCTTCCATTTGTGCTTTGGCAGCAAGATGCTTCCTGCCCTGACTACATCAGCCAGTGAAGCACAGAGAGTCACAGAATCATAGAATGCTCTGGGTTGGAAGGGTCCTAGAGAGCTCATCCAGTCCAACCCCTCTGCAGTCAGCAGGGATAGCCCCAACTACATCAGGTTGTCCAGAATCCTGTCCAGCCTCACCTGGAATAGCTCCAGGGCTGGAGCCTCAACCACCTCCCTGGGCAGCCTGCTGCAGTGTTCCAGCAGCCTCCTGGGGCAGAACTTGTTCCTCACAGCCAATCTCAATCTGCTCTGCTCTGGTTTGAAGCCATTGCCCCTGGGCCTGTCCCTGCAGGCCTTTGGGAACAGTCTCTCTGCAGCCTTCTTGTAGCCCCTTCAGGTCCTGGCAGGCTGCTCTGAGGTCTGCCTGGAGCCTTCTCTCCTCCAGGCTGAACACCCCCAGCTCCCTCAGCCTGGCCCCACAGCAGAGCCTCTCCAACTGCCTGATTACTTTTGTGGCCTCCCCTGGACCCTCTCCATCAGGTCCACATCCTTCCTGTGCTGGGGGCCACAGCCCTGCACACAGCCCTGGAGGTGAGGGCTGAGCAGAGCCAAGTGTCAGAATCACCTCTCTGGATCTCTGGCCGCACTGCTTCGGATGCAGCCCAGGCGGTGATTGGCCTTCTGGGCTGCGGGTGCACAGACCCTCCTCCGGTTTCAAGGGCCTGTCCCTCCACTGCCTGTCTAACTCCATACTTTGCATTGCAGACTGAACACAACTTCCTGACAGTGGAGAGACACAACAGCAGTGCAGCCAGCTGGCAGGTGGTACAGAATGATGCCTCCTGGGACACCAGGTGGGTGCCCTGATCAGATTTCCCTCTTCCATGGGCTCCAGGGAGTAACTTGGTTTTAACTTAGAATCATGGAGTTGTCAGGGCTGGAAGGGACCCCAAGGACCATCCAGCCCCAACCCCCTGCCATGGGCAGGGACACCTCACACTGCAGCAGCTTGCTCACAGCCACCTCCAGCCTGGCTGCAAACACCTCCAGGCAGGAGGCTGCCACCACCTCCCTGGGCAGCCTGGGCCAGGCTCTCACCACCCTCCTGGGGAACAACTTCTTCCTCACAGCCAATCTCAAGCTCCCCACTTCTAGTTCTGCTCCATCCCCCCCAGTCCTATCCCTCCCTGACAGCCCCAAAAGTCCCTTATCAGCTAACTTGAAGGGCTTCATTTCAGAGCTGCCAACTTTATGTTGGTTTTGTGCCTGTGGAGGGTGCTCTCTGGAGATGGATTAGTTCCTGTTTGGTGGGGAACTTGTTAAGGCCACAAGAACCAGTTTTCTGGCTTACCGAGGGACCACAGATTGGTTTGGGCTGGAAGGGAGCTTTGAAGGTCACCCAGTCCAAGTCACCTGCAGCCAGCAGGGGGATCTTGGAACAGGTAGGTTGAGGCCCCATCCCTGGAGATGGTGAGGCTGGGCAGGGCTCTGGGCAACCTGATTGAGAGGAGTATATCCCTGCTGACTGCAAAGGGGATTGGGTGGGATGAGCTTTGGAGGTCCCTTCCAACACAGGTGATTCTAGGATTCTATGATCTGCAGCCAGAGCAGGTTGCTCACAGCTCCAAACAACCTGACCTGCACTGGTGCCAGCCATGGGGCAGCTCCCAGCTCTCTGGGCAGCCTGGGCCAGGCTCTCCCCACTCTCACTGTAAAAATGTCTTCCTTTACCCAAGCCTAGAACTCCCTCAGTTAGCTTAAACTCCTCATTGTGCCCCTCACTGGTACTATCAAAAGAACAGCTGGTTCATCTTCTTTATCTTCACAAGAAGTGCTCCATCATGGCTGTATGAAAGCATCCCTTGGCTCTACTGCATCCAGCTCTGGAGCCCTCAATGCAGGAAGGACATAGAATTGATGGAGAGGGTCCAGAGGAAGCCATGAAAATGATCAGGGGTTTGGAGCAGCTCTGCTGTGAGCACAGGCTGAGGGAGCTGGGGGTGTTCAGCCTGGAGGAGAGAAGGCTCCAGGCAGACCTCAGAGCAGCCTGCCAGGACCTGAAGGGGCTACAAGAAGGCTGCAGAGAGACTGCTCCCAAAGGCCTGCAGGGACAGGCCCAGGGGCAATGGCTTCAAACCAGAGCAGAGCAGATTGAGATTGGCTGTGAGGAACAAGTTCTGCCCCAGGAGGCTGCTGGAACACTGCAGCAGGCTGCCCAGGGAGGTGGTTGAGGCCCCAGGCCTGGAGCTATGCCAGGGGAGGCTGGCGAGGGCTCTGGGCAGCCTGATCCAGTGGAGGATGTCCCTGCTGAGTGCAGGGGGCTGGGCTGGCTGAGCTCTGGAGGTCCCTTCCAAGCCAGAGCTCTCTGTGATTCTGTGATTTTCTTGCTGACCACAGTTTTTTGGTTTGTCTGCTAGATTTTACTGGACCAAAGGCTCCCTGGGTGGCAGCAACGTGACCATCGAGTGGCACATCCCCGGTGGCACCGAGCCAGGCCTCTACAGGATACGCTACTTCGGGCACTACAGGAAAAGGGCCTCCATCTTGCGTGTCATCACCGTCCCTTTCGAAGGCACCTCTTCAGCATTTGAGGTCACAGCTCCATAGGAGGCATCACTTGTTAAAGGCATTCATACAATCATAGGATCACACAATCACAGAGTGGTTTCCAGAGATCATCCAGTTCCAACCTCCTGCTGGAGCAGGGTCACCCAGGGCAGGTCACACAGGAACACATCTAGGTGGGGCTGGAAAGTCTCCACACCAGCAGACTCCACAACCTCTCTGGGCAGCCTGCTCCAGGCCTCCAGCAGCCTCACCCCAAACAACTTTCTCCTCCTGCTCAGATCCAACCTCCTGGCTGCCACTTTTTGCCCCTTGGCCCTTGGCCTGGCCCTGGGCACCACTCAGTAGAGCCTGGCCCCTGCTTCTTGACATCAACAAGATGCCCTCTGGGGCTGCTCTTCTCCAGACTCCACAGCCCCAGGGCTCTCAGTCTTCCCTCACTGGACAGATGTTCCAATTCCCTTCAGCACCTTTGTATCGTCCATTGGACTCTCCCCAGCAGATCCCTGTCCCTCCTGAACTGTGCAGCCCAGAACTGGGCACAATCCTCCGGACTGGATTTCATCATGGCAGAGCAGAGGGGGAGGAGAAGCTCCCTGGCCCTGCTGGCCACACTCTGCTGAATGCAGCCCAGCACCCCATTGTCCTTCTTGGCTCCCAGGGCACATTGCTGTGCCATGCAGAACTTGCTGCCCACAGCATTCCCAGGTCCTCCTCCTTGGAGCTGTTTTCCAGCAGGGCAGCCCCCAACCTGTCCTGCTGACAGGAGGTTGTTCTTCCCCAGGGGCAGGACCCTTGTCCCGGTTTGAGGCCAGGCATATCCTTTCTTGCCTCCCACTGGGGCAGCAAAATGAGACTCACAGAAGTGGATTGCAGAAGTGATGGAAAATTTAAATGGAAAAGCAGCAAAGTGTTTTACAGAAGCTACAAGCATAGTGACAAAGCCAAAGCATACAGAGTCCCTTACAGCACACCCAGAAGCCTCCCAAAACATTTCCCTTCTCCCTTCCTGAGGGTACACCCACAACCCCTAGGGCTCTTTCTTCCCCCTCCACTGCTAGGCTGGTCTCAGGCTGGCCAGGTCTGAAACTGCCTCCCCCACCTCCTTTCTCCTCCTGGCATTAGGCCTGGCCTGGCCTAAGAGCCTTGAGATACTCCCCCACCATGACCAGATAGGGAGCATCTCCCACAGGAGTAGGGAGAGAAGACAGAGCAAGTGTGAGACCTTGCTGGTAGGGTTATAGGGATCAGGACACGATGGGGATGAAATAGGCTGTTCCCTGTGTCCACCCCCAGGGCTGGAAACTTGTGACAGCAGAGGTGTGTCTTGTGTGGCAGCAGCAGGAGGCACTTAGCCTAAACTGCCACAGCCCTGCACTGACTCTTGTTGAATTGTTTTCTCTGAAAAGGAGATTTGATCCCTGGGACGTTCACAGTTCATGCCCAGGAGGTTTATTGTGGCATCTCTACACGTGACTGCTGTCCCTTGATTGCTGCTGGGCATCCTTCTCTGAGCGTTCCTGCACAGCTTTGGCTTTGATCTCACCAATCCAATGTATTCTCTTTGCACTGGTTCCCAGCCTGGCCAGATCTCACTGCAGTTGATTGCTGTAATAAAAAGATGTCTGTGGTTTTCTTTAGTCCTTAGACAAGTCCTTGCTGGTGGTGAGCAGGCTCTCCTGGAGAGGCTGAGTGCAGAGCAGTTGTTCCAGACTACCAAAGGGGCTGTAACAGGCAATCCTGCCCATCACACTCAGAATCATTGCTGGATTCAGTCACAGGACAGAACAGAATCATAGAAGCACAGAAGCTCAGAAGCATTAATACAATTTGGCCTCTCAGTGGTTTGAGTGTTTGGAATATGAGGGGGGCAAAATTCGGCCAAAGCAAGTGTCCTGTCACAGAGCCCTCTGGGAATGTACCCATGCCTAGGGAGGGAATACTGGCTTGGCCCAAATGGTTCCTAAGGAAAGGCAATTGGACAAGGGCTGTAGCTGGTACTAGTCCTCTTGTGGAAGCATGCAGCAATCACCCCTGGTTTTCATACCCCGTGGATCCCAGCTTTGAGCCCCCAGAACTTCCTGATTCTTAGGAGCCCCCTATCTCTCTCAACTTCACAGTGCATTCATACCCCTTCAGAGACTGGGACACACAAACCCATTCTTGACCTAACCAGGTGGAGATCACAGTGTCAGAGTACATCTGAGGTTGGAAGATCATCCATTCCAAAATCCCTGCCAGAGCAGGGCACCCAGGGCAGTCTGCACCGGAACACATCCAGACAGGGCTGGAAAGTGTCCAGAGCAGGAGGCTCCACAACCTCTCTGGGCAGCCTGCTCCAGGCCTCCAGCAGCCTCACACCAAAGAAGTTTCTCCTCCTCCTGTTGAGCTGAAACCTTCTCTGTTCCAGTCTGCATCCATTGCTCCTTGGCTCACTGCTGTGCACCACCCAAAAGAGCTTGGCCCCCTCCCCTGGCCCCCCAGCCCTCAGCTCTTGACAGGCATGGATCAGATCCCTCTCAGCTTTCTCCTCTCCGGACTAAACGGTCACAATCAGAAAGGAGTTTTATTCTATTTTCTACCAAGAGGCTGCAGAGTCAAGCTGGTTCTCCACTCTTCCAGCATTGGCAGGTAATTAACTATTCTCCTGGAATATGACCAAACAGTGGAGAACTTTGGCATTTGGGAGTTTTGAGAGCTCTGCTCTGAGATACGTGCTTCCCAGAGCATGGAGTAAGAGCACTGCCAGTGGGAAGCAGTGAAGAAAGTCCTCATCGTGCATTGCTTGTGCACACAGCTCTGCCTTCACTTATTCTGCTGCCCTTAGCTCAGCTCTGTCTTGGGGAGGAGGGGAGGGAGTGGGGAGCTGCCTGCATGGATGCTTGGCTGTTAGCAGGGATCAAGCCACTCCGCTGGCTCACGGGCTCCTCCTAAAGGAGCCAGAGTCCGGCACAGAGCCACAAACATGATTAGGGGGAGTGGAACATCTTCCTGTTGAGGAAGGCTGCAGGAGCTGGAGGAGACTGAGAGCTTTCCCTGGGGAGGAGCAGCAGGGGTGGCACTTGAGGAGACAGCAGCTGCTGCTGTGGCCACCAAGAGTGAGGCAGTGGCCAGCAGGGCTCACTTGCCTGACTCTCCCTGATCACAGCCCAACTCTGCTCTCTCTAGGGAGCCACCGAGTTGGTTATGGTCTGAGCTCTCCCCCACGATGTGGCAGCCTCTGCCCTCCTGGGTGTGCAGCCTCAGCCAGGGAGCACACACACAGGCTTGGGGCTGCCCCTGGGCAGCAGGACTGGGGCAGGAGATGTGGGGGGTCTGATGGTGAGGGGGGGTGGGTGCAGGGCAGCATCTTGGCATGCAGGCTGCAGGGGTGCCTGAGGCGTGGGTGGCTCTGTGTGTCCCTGCAGAGCTGCTGGGACTCCTTTGGCCTCTGTGTGTGTGTGAGGGGCAGGGGGAGCTGTGCATGGAGCACACAGAGCTGCGGCTGTGCCTCTGCGTGGGGGAAGGATCTGTGCCATGGACTCATAGGAGTGCTTGGGTTGGCAATAAACCTTTACAATCAAGTCCAAGCACGGCCCAGCACTGCCCCGTGTGCCTCAGCACCATCGCTGCTGTGCCATGGGCTGAGGCTTATGCCTTGAGCAAACTACAGAGAGGAGCTCCAGGAGGTGCAGAGGGGTCCAGGTGTGAAGAGGATATTGGTAACCTTTGGCTATTTCATTCCCATCACTCTGTTCCCTGACTCTCTTTCAGCTGGCAGCCAGCCCAGCTCTTGCCTCTTGCCTTCCCTCTCTTCTCCCTGGATGCAGGCAGCTTCCTTCTCTGCTGTGGGGGGAGGATGGTTCCAGGCTTGGCTGTGCCCTTCAGGGCCAGACCAGGCCTTAGCTGTGGCCTTCAGGGCCAGACAACATTTTCCCTGTGCAGTTTTGTGCCTGGAAATAGTGTGGCCAGCAGGAGCAGGGAAGTCCTTGTGCCCTGTGCTCAGCACTGCTGAGGCCACCCCTGGAGTCCTGTGTCCAGCTCTGGGCTCCTCAGGTCAGGAAAGCTGTTGAGCTGCTGGAAGGTGTCCAGAGAAGGGCAACAAAGCTGGGGAGGGGTCTGGAGCACAGCCCTCTGAGGAGAGGCTGAGGGAGCTGGGGTTGCTCAGCCTGCAGAAGAGGAGGCTCAGGGGTGACCTTCTTGCTCTCTGCAACTCCCTGCAGGGAGGTTGGAGCCAGGTGGGGGTTGGTCTCTTCTCCCAGCCAGCCAGCAGCAGAACAAGAGGACACAGTCTCAAGCTGTGCCAGGGGAGGTTTAGGCTGGAGGGGAGGAGAAAGTTCTTCCCAGCAAGAGAGATTGGCCCTTGGGATGTGCTGCCCAGGGAGGTGGCAGAGTCCCCATCCCTGGAGCTGTTCAAACAAGGCTTGGATGTGGCACTTGGAGCCATGGGTTAGTTGTCAGGAGGTGTTGGGTGACAGGTTGGTCTTGAGGATCTTTGAGGTCTCTTCCAACCTGGTTGATTGCATGAGTCTACTCTGGGGGGGAGGATCAGAGCCCTGGGGCTTATGGCAAACCCCAGGTGGGGGCAGAGAAGGAGTCCTGGGCTTTGGGTCTGCTTTGGAGGTGTGGAGAAGCCTTTGGCCTTTCGAGTCTCCCCCAGTGGCCATTAAGCAGAAGAGCTTTCAGCTGCCCCCCAGCACACTTCCCAATGGGACTGAGAGAGTCAGACAAGCTCCGAGAAGCCAAGGCAACATCCTAGACAGATTTGCTTGCTTGAATTGCTTTGACAGTCTCCCCCAGTGCCCATGAACCCCAGGCACCATGGCAGTGCCATCCTGCCCTGCCAGCTGCTGCCACAGCACCAAGTGCTGCCCCACGGCTGGGTGCTGCCCCACTGGTGAGTGCTGCCCCATGGCACTGGGTGCTGCCCCATGGCTGGGTGCTGCCCCATGGCACTGAGTGCTGCCCCACGGCTGGGTGCTGCCCCATGGCTGAGTGCTGCCCCATGGCACTGAGTGCTGCCCCACGGCTGGGTGCTGCCCCACTGGTGAGTGCTGCCCCATGGCGCTGGGTGCTGCCCCATGGTGAGTGCTGCCCCACGGCTGGGTGCTGCCCCACGGCTGGGTGCTGCCCCATGGCACTGGGTGCTGCCCCATGGCACTGGGTGCTGCCCCACGGCTGGGTGCTGCCCCTGTGACAGGGGGAAAGAAGAAGGGTTGAGAGCTGTGGATTTGTTGTGGGTCAGTTGGAGTTCTCCTGTAGGAAGCGGTGCCTGTGGAGTCTCTGTGCCCTCAGCGTTTCCCTAGCACAGCAGGGGCAGCAGTGCCAGCCCAGCACATGCCCACACAGCCCCACAGGCTGTGCCAGGCTCTGCCCCCGGCCCGGCTGCCTGGGCAGCCGCACTCAGGCCGGGCTGGCAGCGCTGTGTGGGCACAGGTCCTGGCCCTGCCCCAGCCACCCTGCCCTGTGGGAAGCCCTTGGTGCTGGGGGGCAGGCAGCAGCTCTCCTCTTGCCCTCCCAGCCCCTCCCTGCTCCCTGGCAGCAGATCTCAGCCCCTATGGAACAAAGGCAAACAAGGCCCTGAGCAGCTGGGCCCCCAGGGCCCCCAGGGCCGCTCCAGAGCAGGCCTGCCTTGTCCCCAGCCTGCCTTTGGTGTCTGCTGGTGTCTGTGCACCAGCCCTGCTGGCCCTCCTCTTCCTCACCCCATTCCAACCCAGGGGGACTTTTGCTCTCCTCTGGGCCTAGGCCTCTGCTTTGCCTATGACTCTGCCTGCCCCCATTATGAGGTCACCATGGGGCATCTCTGTATCCCTGGTGTCGGTGCTCCCCGGGAGCCACTTGAGCTTCGGCTCCTCTCCGTGCCGCCTGCTCTGGTGTGCTGGGGGAATCTGCCCTTGGTTGCTCTCGAGGTGCAACTCTCTCCCAAGGCAGCCAGCGAGGCGAGGATGGACGAGAACGCAGGATACCGAATGGCCTCCCTGAAGGAGTTACTGGTAGCGTGGCTGGGGCTCTGCCCAGGGGCCCGGCAGCCCCCCCAGACAGGGCAAAACTCTCCCCCAAAGCCCACAGGCATTTCCCCAGGGGGCAGAGGCATGGGCAGGAGGAGCTGCTTTGCTCTGCTCTGCTTCAGCCTCGCTGCTCAGAGCAAGGAGGGGATGGGAAGGAAAGCCTCCTGCAAGGCAAAGCTCCTACAAACCTCCCTCCAGCTCCCTGGAAGGAGGCTGGAGTGAGGCTGGTGCTGGCCTCTTCTCCCAGGCAATAAGCGACAGGATGGGAGGGAATGGGCTTCAGTGGTGCCAGGGGAGGTTTAGCTTGGACGTGAGGAAAACTTCTTTACTGAGTGGTCAGGCACTGGAACAGGCTGCCCAGGGAGCTGGTGGGGTTGCCAGCCCTGGAGCTGTTCAAGCAGCTGTAGATGTGGTGCTTCAGGACACAGTTTAGTGGTCCTGGGAGCTGGGTTCTGGTTGGACTCGGGAATCTTAAAGGTCTCTTCCACCCTTCCTGAAGTCCACGTTTTTGGCTTTTCCCGGAGGAGGGGGCATGCAGAAGTGTGATCCCTGGGGACTTGTGTGGGCACAGGGGTGGAGGAGGTAAAGGACCTCTAGACAGCTTTGCCCCTCTTGTCCTTGCTGAGCAGGAACACGACGAAGAGGCAGTGATCGACCAGGGCAAATGGAGCAGCCCTGCCAGCTTCCACTATGAGGATGAGTTGGAAAGTAAGGCTGCACGGAGAGCCTGGCAGAGGAGCCAGCAGCCCAGTGCCTTCTGCCGAGGCACCAAGCTGGTGCTTCCTCCTGGGAAGGGCTGCTCTGGCTGAAGGGTGGCACTGCCTCCCCCATCTCTGCAGCGTCAAGAGCACTGCAAGCGACTCTTCTTTTGCAGGCCGCCGTGCCCGGGACGTGGGGAGGAGGCAGGGGATGAGAAGCCGATCCCCGCGCTGTGGCGGGCAGGGTGAGTGCCCCAGGGTGTTCCCTGAGCTCCTTGGGCTGTGTGCACCTGGGGGCTTCTGCCGGCAGCTCCCTGTGCCTTGCTCGTGTGGCTTGCTGCCCTCCTGAGGGAAATGGCAGCGTTTAGCAAGGCCTCCTTTTGCCAGGCTTTGCTCAGGAGGGGCTGGCAAGGCCGTTCCATGCACAATGGACTGAGGCCCCTCTTCCTGAGAGGGATCCTGGCATTACAAATGGCCCTGTGGGGAAGGGAAGCTGCCCACCCTGAGTCAGAGGTGGAACAGATGCTGAGAAGCGAGTGCAGAACAGTCTCCAGCCAAAGAGAAGCAGGAGTCAGGGCTTGGCAGGTGGCTCTTAGAAACAGGGCTGGGACTGGGGCTTCCTGCTCTGATGGCTTCTTTCCCTCTGCCAGCCCCAGATGCCAGCCTGCAGCAGCAGGGACAGAGCTCAGGGCTTGGTGAGCAGGCACAGGCGAGAGGCCGAGAAGTGCTTCTGCCGCAGCATCAGAACAAGGAGAGGAAGAGCTTGCCAGCAGGCCAGTGGGATCCCTCCGTCCGAGTCAAGCCCCCGGGAAAGGTCCCTCCCCAGGTGGGTGCGGCGGGGAGGGAGGCGTGAGGGGCACGGGCAGCACGGCAGCACGGCTGGGCGTGTGCTCAGGGGGCCAGGCTCTCCAGCTGCCCCTCTGCCAGGCCCGGAGCCAGAGCAGGAGGAATGGTGGCAGGTGGGCATCTGTACCTTGCTCCCGTTTGCCCAGGAGGAAAGGAAGGTGCCAGGAGCTGTGGGTGGCAGCGCTGCGCCGAGCGAGCCGGTGAGACACACTGGGCCGGAGCTGGAGTGGACAGGAAGGTGATGTGAGCTTCCCCTGGGTGCCCTTGGTTCTGCTGGCCTTGGAAACGTGAGCCTGCAGCTGCCCTTCTAGCAGGGCTCTGGCCGTAGCTGCTTCGGGGCAGGGGCTGCGCAGCACCACCTCGGTGCCCTGGGCCCGGCAGGGGGAGAGGTGGGCAGCTGGGCTCAGGCGCAGCGGCATCGCCCCTGGTTTGCTGGGTTTGGGGTGGGGGCAGAGGGGTAGAGACCCCCAGGGAGAGCACTGCTGCCGCTCAAGCCCAGAGGGGAGGGGCTCTGGGCTCAGGCCTGCTTGTGCTGCAGGAGCTCTGCTGCGTGCCTCCCTTTCCAAATCCTGGCTCTAAAGCAGGCTCCAGCAGACTTCTGCTTTCCAGCCCTGCAAGTTGCTCTGAGCTTGTGGCTGCCCTTGTGCAGCAGGGAGCTGCACGGCCCCTCCCGCAGCACACTCAGGCTCTCCTCCTCCCTCCAGGTTCTGCGGAGGTTTCATCCAGGACGTGAAGCGCAAAGTGCCCTGGTTCTGGAGCGACTTTCGGGACGCCTTCAGCCTGCAGTGCCTGGCGTCCGTCCTCTTCCTCTACTGCGCCGGCATGGCCCCTGTCATCACCTTCGGCGGCCTGCTGGGGGAGGCGACCGAAGGCTACATAGTGAGCAGCTCTCTCTGCTGGCTGGCACGGGGAGGGCCCACCCTCGGGCACAAGTCCCTGCTGCACTCACTTGCCTTTGGGGGCGGGGGGGTTGGCTTGCCCTGGATGACCTCTTGAGTGCCTGCTGCCTCTCTCCCCCGGCCAGGGTGCCATGGAGTCCCTGATGGGTGCCTGCCTGTCCGGCGTGGTCTATTGCCTCTTTGCCGGGCAGCCTCTCACCATCCTCGGCAGCACCGGACCCATCCTTGTCTTTGAGAAGATCGTCTACCAGTTCTGCAAGTAAGGCTGGCTGCCACAGCCAGGGGCTGCAGAGTCTGCAGCAGGAGACAGGGAGGAGGAAAAGATGCTCGGGCTTTGCTGTTCTGGGTGCCACTGCTTAGCTTTCAGTTGTCTTCTGTGTCAGAGCTGTTGCAGGCTGCTGCTGCTGCTGCTGTAGTAGCTGGTGGTGCAGGGGCTCTGAAGGGTTTGGGGGGGGAGGCGTGGGGGTCGGTTCAGGGGTTTAGGGTTCAAGCCAAGCGGCAGCAGCAGCAGCAGCAGCAGGAGAAACCACAAGTAAGTGAACATCCAAGGAAGATGAGCCAAATTGCTTTGGGAATGAGGGGGGATTTGCTTTCCTCGGAGTCCCAACCCCGGGCACCTCTCAGCCTGGTTTGTGCTGGAAGGGGAAACCTCTCTTGCCCAACTCTCCCAAGAGTTTTCTGCTTAACTGTTCTGAGGCTTGATGATTTTAGTGAAGAAGTAGGAGCTGGCCATGGGAAATGCTATTGTCCATGACAGCCCTTTGGTTGGGACGACTTCAGCGTGAGATGAGCCAGCCTCACTGCAGCTCAAGTTCTGCTCCAGCCCCATCTTGCTGGCAGCAGCTGACTGGGCACAAACCCAGCCAGTGCTGGTGTTAGGGCATGAGAGTGATGTGAGACCACAGCACCTCCCACAGCCGGCGCCTGACCTCCGCTAGCCCCCAGGGCCTTAACCCAACTGCCTGGGTTAAGTCCTTGGCCTCTCCTCCCGCGGGTCCAGAGCCCAGGCTGCAGCCCCGAGGCTGTCTGTGGCACTTGATGGAGACTGCCTGCCCCCTGCCCCGCGCCCCCAGCCTGGCCACGCTCCTCAACTGCTCCCAGGTTTCCCCAGGGAAGGCAGAGCTGGCAGCCCCTTGCTGGCCTCTCCCCCTTCCCACCTGGCTTTGCTTCCCCAGGGAGCAGGCACTCTCCTACCTGTCCCTGCGGGCGTGCATCGGGCTCTGGACCACCTTCTTCTCCCTGGTGCTGGTGGTGACCGACGCCAGCTGCCTGGTGCGCTACATCACTCGCTTCACCGAGGAGACCTACACCTCCCTCATCTGCCTCATCTTCATCTACGAGGCTCTGGAGAAGCTGAGCCAGCTGCGAGTCACCTACCCTCTGCACACGCCCAGCGCCCTCGACTCCCTCACCAACTACAGGTGAGTGCTGCCCTGCTGTAAAGGCTGCTGCCTCCGGCCAGGAGCTCAGGGCTGCCTCTCCTTTGCCTTTTCCTTACCCCTCTCCTGCCTTCTCTCCTGCCAGATGCAAGTGTGTGGCACCAGCCCAGCCCAGCCTCGAAACCCTGCGTTTCTGGCAGAGCAGCAAGCTCGACGTGCGGGGCATCGCCTGGCACAACCTCACGGTGACTGTGAGTGCCCCGAGCCGCTGCTTCCTCGTGCCGCCGCCAGGGGGCATCCCCCCGGTGCACAAGGCAGAGCCCTGCAGCTGGGGAGGGGCTGCCCAGTGTGCTGCTGCCAGCTCCTCCTCACCCCTCCTCGCCCAGCGTCTCCTGGCCACACCTTCACCGCCTGTGTCCCGCCTCTCTGTCTCTCCAGGAGTGCCGGCGCTTGCGGGGAGAGTTCCGAGGCCCTGCCTGTGGGCCCCATGGCCCCTCCGTGCCTAATGTCTTCTTGTGGTGCTGCATCCTCCTCTTCTCCACCTTTGCCCTGGCCGGCTTCCTGAAGAACCTGAGGAGCAGCACGTTCTTCACCACCAAAGTAACGACACTCTCCACCCTCCTTTCCCCAACCAGTCTGCACCACCACTTGGTCAAGCTGGGAAAGGCCAAGCGGGAGGCCGAAGCTCTGCACCGCCTCGGATTCCCTCCGCTGCCTTCTGTGGATGCTAACTGCTCACAGCATTTCCCACCTGCCCTACCCCCTACCCCAGGGCCCCTTCTGTGTTCTTTGCTTTCTCTTGCGAGGGGGGAAATTGGGTCTTCCACAGTTAGCTTTGGTTTACACCCCCACCCTCCCCCCACCCTCCCGGCCTTGCCTGCTCGGGGGCAAAGTTGTTTCAGATGCAGAGCTGCCCTAGAAAAAGCCCCAGCTGCTCCCCCTGCGGCAGGAAGGAAGCCGCAGAGCCCTGTCCCGTCGCGGCTGCAGTAGCAATAGATCTGTTAAAGGCTCGGATTCGAGCAGCCCTTTCCCACTTCATTCAGCTCTTCCCATGTCTGACCCTAGCTCTCACAGCCACAGTGTGTGAGCAAGGGATGAGGCTGCAAGTGCTCAGGGGGGATTTGCTGCCGCGGCCTTGGTGGCGTCGATGGCCCCAGCTCGGCCATGCCCCGGTGTGGCCCCGTTGGCAGCGCCCCCCTCAGCTCTGCTCTTCTCCCCTAGGTGCGCTCCCTCATCAGTGACTTTGCTGTTTTCCTCACCGTGGTCACCATGGTGCTGATCGACTCCCTGGTTGGGATCCCCTCGCCCAAGCTCCAGGTGCCCAGTGTGATCAAGGTAATGAGGCTGCTTGGCTTGGCACTGGCTGCAGCCCTCGGGGCTGCCACAAGGGAGGGGATGGCAGGGCAGGCTGGGGCTGAGCCTGCAGGCCCTGCTGGTGCTCTGCCCACCTCCTCTTGTGCCGCCAAGGGCATGGTTTCTCTCTGGAAAGGAGAAGCCAGCCCCAACGCTGGGCACCTCCGGGACAAGCATCTGCAGGTGCCTGCAGAGAGGCCACTGGCACTGCTGGAGCCCAGCAGAGAGGCTGACCTGAAGCCAAGGCTGGGAGATGCTGTGCCTCAGGAGGGGAGAGGCAAAAGGCAAGGCAGGGAAGTGTCTGGGCTGAGAGCTGCTGCTGAGGCCTGTGCTTTGCTGCAGCTGACCAGGGACGACCGCGGGTGGTTCATCAGCCCCTAGGACCCAACCCTGTGTGGACAGTGTTCGCTGCGCTCATCCCAGCTCTGCTCTGCACCATCCTGATCTTCATGGACCAGCACATCACGGTTGCTATCGTCAACAGGAAGGACCACAAGCTGAAGGTAGGGGGCTGCGAGAGATGACCCCGTCCCACCCCGCCCTGGGCTGCAGCCAGCATCAGGCTGGGGGGCAGGCTGCTCTCCTGCAGCAGCGGTGCCCCAGGGAGCAAAGCCCCGGGGAGCTGAGAGGAGCAGTCTGCTGCGGCAGCAGCACATGGAGCTGGCTGCAGGAGAGAAATGTGCTGTGCTTGTGAAGTGGTGGCAGCAGCTGAGGGAAGGAAGCCTTCTGCTGTGCTGCCAGGACCGGCTCCAGCAGGGGCAGAGTCTGCCTTGTGAGGCTGCCCTTGCTCTTGTGCTGTGGGATGCTCTGCTCCTTCTTTTGCTGCCTTCCTTGCAGAAAGGATGTGGCTACCACCTGGACCTCTTTGTGGTGTCTGTGCTGCTCGGGGCGTGCTCCCTGATGGGCATGCCCTGGTTTGTGGCTGCCACTGTGCTGTCCATCACCCACGTGAACAGCCTCAAGGTGGAGGCTGACGGCTCAGCTCCAGGAGAGCAGCCCAGGTTCCTGGGGGTGCGAGAGCAGAGAGTCACTGGCATGGGGGTCTTTGTGCTCATGGGCTGCTCTGTCTTCCTGACCTCGGTGTTAAAGGTGAGAGGGCAATGCCAACCCCCGACCGGCACCGCCTTTGTGGCACCCACACGCACGCATCCCAGCCTCTCCAGCCCCGGGAGCTGTGGAGCGGGGGAGGAGGTGATCCCAGACCCTGGGGCTGGGGCTTGACTGGGCCGGGAAGCAGCTTGGGCTTGGCTTTGCAGCCCTTCGGCCCCCACTGGGGTGCGCTGGCGGCAAGCGAGCAGCGCCCAGAGCTTTGGGTTCCAGCTGTCTTTCGGGGCCAGCCCTGCTGGGGGTTCAGGCGGCTGTGGGCCGTGGCCGCAGAGCAGAGCGGCGAGCCTGCCAGGGCCAGGGCAGGCACGGACCGTTGCCTTCTCCTCCGCAGCTCATCCCCATGCCTGTGCTTTACGGCATCTTCCTCTACATGGGTGTGTCGTCGCTCCGAGGACTCGAGGTACACTGCCTCTGCGGCAGCCTGCAGCACGGCTGCTCCCTGCTGCCGCCTCTGCCTGGCAGCAAGGCCAAGGCAGGGCCGCGGCAAAGGCTCTCTGCAAGCACGCAGGGAAAGCATTTGGCGTGAGGGAGAGGGGGGGGGGGGGGGCAGGAGATCTCTGGGGCTGGGAGCAGCAGTTCCTCAGCGTGCTCGGGTCAGGGGCTAGGGCAGGGCAGGGTTTGCTCAGGTGAAAATGGGGGACTGGAGTGCCGAGGGAAGGCAGCTTCCACTGCTGCTGGCAGCGCTTGCAGGGGCATTCAGTGGGCCAGGAAAGGCAGAGAAGAGAACTGCACGGAGGAAGGGCAGGTCGGTGGCAGCTCCCGTGGGCAAGCTGGTTGGGAGCTGGAGCGCAGGGAAAGTGGCTGCTGCCCCCAGGAGGAGCCTTCGCAGCGGGTCCCAGGCCTTCTCCTTTCAAGCAGCATCCCGCAAAGAGCCTCCAGGTGCCAGCAGGGCCAGAAAGCTTCTGCAGTGCTAAGCTGGCAGCTCTTGGCCTGTGCCTTTGCAGTTCTTCAAGCGCTTGCTGCTGGTTCTGACGGCAAGGAAGCACCATCCCATCCACCTGTGGCACGTCCCCCTGCGCAAGGTGCACCTCTTCACCTTCATCCAGGTCCTCTGCCTCAGCCTGCTCTGCCTCATCAAGATGTCCCCTGCTGCCATCATCTTCCCCGTGCTGGTAAGAGCTGCTGCTGCTCGGCAGGGCACGTCTGCAGGGAGATGGAAGGCTCAGCTCTGGCCTCACCCTATCTCCCCTCTCGTTTGTGAAGGATTTGGCTCTGGTCTTGGTGCGGAAGGTGATGGACTTCTGCTTCTCCAAGCGGGAGCTGAGCTTGCTGGATGACCTTCTGCCAGAGAGGAGGAAGAAGGAGGAGAGTGCCAAAACTCAAGGCCAGCAAGAAGAGGTAAGGCCTGCTGGGTGCCCGGGGCTGGGCATCTCCCTCAGGCTGGGAGGTTGCCTCTTTCTAGCACAGCTTCTCCTGGCATGCTGGGGGACCATCAGAACTCCAAGGGAACTGATCCTAAGGGCCTGGACCCCGCTTCAACCCCTTGAGTTAGCACTGAGCTTACCCCTGGGAGAGCTTTCTCAGTCAGTCATGGCTCATCAAGATGACGACTGTCCTTTTGCCAGGACAGTGCTTTTAACCCTCCCGGGTGCTGGCAGGGAGCTCTGCACCCTGCTGCACTGCCAGCGGAAGCTGCCACGGCTCAGAAGCAGAGGGCAGCAGGCAGTGATGTTCCTCCTGGCTCTTGAGTTTCTCTCTGCTCCAAGGCAAGACAGACAGCTCGATTTGTCCCCTTTTATGGCAGGAAACCATGGAAGCTGCTGGGCCCAATCCAGTTCAGCTGGAGCTGGGGAACACAGGCCGCTTGGATCCCCCAGAGCAAAGCAGGGACAGGTAAAGCTCCAGCGAGGGCCAGGACCCCCAGCGAGATTAGCCGGAAGGTGCCTGCTGTGGTTTTCTCCACTGCATCTTTGGGCTGGAGCATCCCTTCGGGAGCAGCGGTCACAGTGGCGGGACAATCAAATGTGTGGGCAAGGCTGCCCGAGGGGATGGCAGGGCTCTGACCCTGACCAGAACTCATGGTGGACCCCAAAACTTGCATCATCGGGGACCTGAGAGGAGCTGCAGATCCTCCTTCTGAAAGGGGTGGAGCTGCAGGCAGGCTCTGTGCCAGCTGGGGCTCAGGAGCCCAGTCCAGGGCTAAGCACCAAGAGGAGCCACTCCATGGAGCTGTTGCTCTGCAGCTCTCGGGCTTGCCCCTCACAACTCCTCCTCCAGCCACGCCTGCCATGCTTGTGCTGGGCTTTGATTCTGCAGCTCCCCTGTTCCTCTTGCCAAGGCTGCTAATGCCCTTGGTGACCTCAGTTCCCCTCCCCGCCACTGCCATGGAAAACCTCTCTTGCAGGGCTGCTCCTGCTGTAATCCTTACCCAGGCTGAGAGGGTGGGAAGCACTGTGTGCCAGCACCCCCAGCAGCAGCAGGCTGAGTCCTGGGGAGCAAGAAGTCGAGAACTGCTCAGGAACGTGCGAAGCAGCTGGCAGGCCCCAAGCCCTGGAAGGAGAGGAGTGAGACCGTGACAGGCTCCAGCCCTGCACACAGTGCTCCCTGCAGCTTCCTTTGCTTCTGAACTCCATTCTTACAGACTCTGTTGTTATGAACTCTGTTGTTGTAGACTCTGTTGTGATGAACTGTTGCTTACACACTCTCCTGTTAGGAACTTTACTGTTACGAACTCTGTTGCTTCTAAACTCCATTGTTATAAGCTCTGTTGTTGTGAACTCGGTGGTTATGAGCTCTGTTGCTTTCACCTCTGTTGCTTTCAGTTCTGTTGTTAGAAATGTTCTGTAATGTTACCATTTTGTAAATAATTTAAATAAAACTTCAATAACCCAAAACTACTTTAAAGCAAGAGGCCTCCATTCCTTCTCGGGGTGCAACACACAGGTGCCAACAGGATGGGATCCAAAGCAGGCAGAATTGGCTAAGAGGGAGTTGCAAGAGCAAAGGAAGCAGCAGACAACTCCCCTCCCCTCGCTGTATGTCAGTCACCAAGGGCCTCTGCTAAGTGCCTCCCCTGGGGTCTTGCCGTAAAATCAGCAGGAGGCTGTCTGAAGAGGGCAGACACTGAACACAGCCTCAAGTGCTGAACTGTTAGGAGAGAGCAAAGGCCTCACAGGCTACTGCATATTAACTTCTCCACCCAGTGGAGTGAAGAACAACCTCCACAACCTCTCTGGGCAGCCTGCTCCAGGCCTCTGGAACCCTCCCAGGGAAGAAGTTCCTCCTCATGCTGAGCTGGAACCTCCTGGCCTGCACTTTCCAGCCATTGCCCCTTGGCCTATGCCAGGGTACAGGGAGCAGAGCCTGGCCCTGGCCCTTCCTTCCTGACCCCCAGCCCTCAGACAGTTATAGACATTTTTCCTCACACTTTGGATGCTGATCCTGGTGGGTTGGGGCTGTTGGTTCTATCTCTATGGATGCTGTGTCTCCTCCTCAGCCTTGCAGGCCTTGACCCAGTCATGTGAGAACCCTCAGATGGGAATGGCTCCTGGGCTTTGTAAGGGTATGGAATCACACAGCTCAAGGGCTGTGCGTAGCATTACAGAATCACAGAACCCCAGAGACATCCAGGGAGGCAAAGCCCCTCAGGATCACCAACCCCAACCCCTGGCCCTACCCTACAAGGCTCACCCCTAACCCATAGAGCCCCAAGCACCACAGCCAAAGCACCTTGAAACACCTCCAGGCTTGGGGACTCCACCACCTCCCTGGGCAGCCTCTGCCAAGCTCTGACCACCCTTGCTGGGAAAAAACCTTTGCCTGGTGTCCAGCCTGAGCCTGCCCTGCTGCAGCCTGAGGCCATGGCCTCTTGTTCATCAGCTGTGAGAAGAGAGCAGCAGCAACCTCTGCACAAGCTCCTCTCAGGGAGCTGCAGAGAGCAGGGAGCTCTGCCCTCAGCCTCCTCTTCTCCACACTAACCATCCCCAGCTCCTTCAGCCTCTCCGATTTCCTCTGCAGGCCCTTCCCAGCTTCCTTGCCCTCCTCTGCCCTGGCTCCAGCACCTCCACCTCTCTCTTGTCTTGAGGAGCCCAACTCTGGGCACAGCACTGGAGCTGCGGCACCCGGAGCAGTCTCCCAGTCCTGCTCTCCTTTCTCTTGCTTCCAAACACAAGATTATTCTCTGCTCCCTTTGATGCATTCTCCACTTTTCTTCTGGATGTTGAACTGCTGCAGCAGGTCCAGAGGAGGCCACAAAGATACCAGAGGGCTGGAGAACCTTCCCTATGGGGAAGGGCTGGGAGAGTTGGGGCTGTTCAGCCTGGAGAAGGCCCCAGCGAGACCTTTGAGCAGCCCTCCAGAACCTGAAGGGGCTCCAGGAGAGCTGGGGAGGGACTTGGGACAAGGGCTGGGAGTGCCAGGCCCGGGGACAATGGCTTTGAGCTGGGAGAGGAGAGATGGAGAGTGGAGAGGAGGAAGAAATTGTTGAGAGTGAGGCTGGGGAGACTCTGGCACAGGTTGCCCAGGGAGGCTGTGGCTGCCTCCTGCCTGGAGGTGTTGCAGGCCAGGCTGGATGAGGCCTTGGGCATGGCAGGGGCTTGGATCTAGATGATCTTGAAGGCCCCTTCCAACCCAAAGCACTCTGTGTTCTAGGGTTCCACATCATGGCCTGGTCTTTGGTCTGGTTTGGGGCCCAGGGAGGCTGTGGCTGCCTCCTGCCTGGAGGTGTTGCAGGCCAGGCTGGATGAGGCCTGTAGTGACAGGACGAGGGGCAATGGCTTTGAGCTGAATGGTGCCCCAGGTTCACTGGGCACCGGAGAGACAGAAGCAGAATCAGTGGTGTTATAAATGACAAAGCCAATTAAAATTTGATTCAGATCAATTTTGTTTTGAAAAGAGCAATTTAAGGCAAGAAGAGGCAAGCAAACAGCGCTGGGGGCGTGTTGGTGGAGCGCAGTAGTACATGTTAGAGGGCATCAGAAAGGAACCAGTTGTTGTGTGTGATAAATGGAATGATAATTTGTGTCAATTAGATGATTTTGAGTAAAGCAAAAGCAGGAGCATGAATGATGAGCCCAGGGGTCAGACACTGGGAACTTACATATGTAACTAGAATGAGATTCCTTTTAGGCCTCATTATGATCAGTTGTTTATGATTAATTTGACTTGTTTTAATATAGAGTAAGATTTAGGTTTATTATAACCTGTTGTTTATTGATTTTGTTTTAGTGTATGTATACTAATGCCCTAGTGAAATGCTAGGAATTAGCAGCTAACAATTGAAGTACTATGAAATACTAAGTTCTTTAAGGATGGGAAAGGAAGAGAAGTTCTTCAAGGATGAGAAAGGAAGAGAAGCTGCTACAGAAGACATGAACACAAGGGACGATTGTGAGAATCAGCAGAACCTAGGTGAAGACCCAGCCCTGGGAAAGGACATTGCTTGTAACAACAGAACGAGAAAAGACACAATCCCAAGGGCTTAGCACACAACCCACCGGCTGTGCTGACTGGAGGATTCCATCATTGAAAGACCACCAGAAGGACAAACTAATGTAAATAAACCCACCTTTGTATGCATGTGTATTAAGGGTAGAATGTTTAAAGGGTAGTTAGAAAGTGATTAGTGAGCATTTTAGCACCCAGCACTGTTTTGCATGTCTCTCATTGCTTTAAGATTGCTCTTTTCAAATTAAAACTATATGCAATTGACTTTAATTGGCTCGGTCACTTGTAACAATACCGAGAACAGAATTCTAGATGATAAACTTTCCTGACCACTACTCTCAACACCTTCAGTCTTGGACTGATTCAGAAACTCCGGACTGACTATTGCTATTGCTTTGTAAGTGATTCTGATTACTGACTTCTTAAAGCATATTGGACGTTAATTTCCTTCTCCCCTCTGCCTTTGCTCCACCAGGGAGCAAAGGAGACCCACTTGTGGCTCCTCGCTCTCCCTTCAACTTTGAGTTGGATATCAGGAGCATAGTTACTCTAGATCGAATCCTTCCTCTATCTAAAGTGCTCACATCATTAATCTTGCCAACGTTTTGTGTAAGTGATTCCCCACCGGACACCCGAACCAAACCAATGGTAAATAAGTTTATTGACCTTTGGCGTGGAAAATTAGTATTAAAAAAATAAATTCATTCCTATTATTAATTGATCATCCTGCTCATCAAGTATTAGTAGCCTTATTTTCTGAATTAATCCGGAGAGTTGGGGCTGTTCAGCCTGGAGAAGGCCCCAGCGAGACCTTTGAGCAGCCCTCCAGAACCTGAAGGGGCTCCAGGAGAGCTGGGGAGGGACTTGGGACAAGGGCTGGGAGTGCCAGGCCCGGGGACAATGGCTTTGAGCTGGGAGAGGAGAGATGGAGAGTGGAGAGGAGGAAGAAATTGTTGAGAGTGAGGCTGGGGAGATACTGGCACAGGTTGCCCAGGGAGGCTGTGGCTGCCTCCTGCCTGGAGGTGTTGCAGGCCAGGCTGGATGAGGCCTTGGGCAGCCTGGGCTGGTGGGAGGTGTCCCTGCCCATGGCTGGGGCTTGGATCTAGATGATCTTGAAGGCCCCTTCCAACCCAACCCATTCTGTGATTCTAGGGTTCCTCATCACGGCCTGGTCTTTGGTCTGGTTTGGGGTCCTGGCTCTAATGAACTCTTCCCTCCCTCACTGGTATCTGAGGGCGATGCCCTCTGTGGTGGGGCTGTGAGAAATAGGTTTTAATATTTGGCTTTCGCAAGGGGAATTCCTGGGGACCTGGGGCTCGATTGTTGGGCACATTGGTTGGCTATGGTCTGTATTGTGAGAGAAAGGTGAGGCGCCAACATGTCTAAAGACAGGCCAGGTCAAAAGTGCAGGTTTTGTCTCAGTCCTGCTGGAGAGGGGTGGGAGCATGCTGGGGAATATGTACGTTTGAATATGAATATGTATGTTTGCCACCTAGATAAGTTCCACTCGTGTTGTTCCGGCGCGCCTCTAGCAAATTCGCTCTGCGCCCAGCACTGTGTTGCCTTTATTTTATAATAAACTGGTTATAAATTTCAGCAGTGAGCTCGTTTCTCACAGGGCCATGTAGGGAGTGTCCCAGCAGCTGGGCTAAGGGGAAGGAAAGGCATTTGCTCCCTGTGTGCCACATCTACATCATTTGCTTGTATGTTTCTTGCTTGTGGCTTGGCTTTGGCTCTGCCACCGCCCTGGAAGCTGCAGAATGCAGAACTGTCCTCTCCTTGTCCCTGGCTGTAAGCTGAGGGTAAGGGAGCTCTTCGAACTGCACCTTTGAATCTGCTGTACAGTGACAGGAGAGGCCAGGGGAGGCCTGGAGACTGTGCCCTGGGGCTGCTGCCTCCTTTCTTCCTCCTTCTTCATTTTCCCTGGCATTTTTTTTCTTCACCTCTGTCCTCGCAAAGGCTCTTCCCTGGCACGGTGGCAGCAGCTGGCAGGAAAGCAGGAAGATTCCTTCTCCTCCTGCCATTTCCCTGCTGCTCTGCAGGAAGAAGCTGTGAAGCAGAGATGGTTCTTGTGATCTCTTCAGGTTTTGGGGGATCCTCGGGGCTTTGGGCTCAGTCCAGGCACGGGTTACTGGGTTGGGTGGCTGCAGAGCCTGGCAGGACAAGCCAGCAGAAAAGGTCCCCTTGCCGAGCCCTCCACCTTGCTGTGGGCTCAGCCTGGCTCCAGGCTTTTGGTGTCTGCCAAAAGCGCCCTGTGCCCATCTGGGATGGGTGCATGAACCCTCCTGCCATGGGCTTGTCCCCAGGCAGGGCCAAACCTCAGGTGGCTATGGGCTGGGGGTTTGCAAGGTGTAGCTTGAGCATTGCCCCGCGGCAGGGAGACTGTCGGACGGGAGGAGACTGCTTCAGCTCTTCACAAAGGAGGGGAGGCCAACAGCCGAGCGGCTCGCAGGAAGGGAGCAGAGCCCGGTCTGCCCTGCCGCTCTTCTGCCCTGCCGCCCACGTGTGCCCTGCCGGTGCCGCCTCCTGCGTCCGGCATGGCCCTGGCGCCGAGCTCTGCCGCGCAGTGCCACGCCAAGGGGTGGCTCTGGCAGGCCGAGCCCCGGGGCAGGTGAGGAGAGAGCCTGCGGGCTCGGGGCGTTATGGGGGGCTCCAACCGGCCCTCTTCTCCCACCTCCATCAGCGGAGGTTTGATGGGGGAAGACAAAAGCGCTAAATTGCCTTCCCCTCCCTCTGGGGGACAGGTCAGAAGGCTCCGTTCCTGCCACCGGGGGCTGGAGCTCCTCACATGGAGCTCCTCACCCCTGGGGGAAAGCCCTCGCTGGGGTTTGGAGCTGAGCTGAGCTGTGCCCAGGATCTATTGGCACTGCACACATTACCTAGGAAAATCTCAAGCAGAGTGAGCAGAAAGCGGTCTGCCCTCTCGGTCTGGCTCTCTTTTTTGGCGCTCAGTTGGGATTCGCGGCGAAATTGGAGAGATCAGCGCTGGGAGCTGGCTGCTCCCCGGACCTGCCTGCCGCTGCAGGGACCCTGCCCGCCGCAAACCTGCGGCTGCTGGCTGGCACAGGCCGGCAGTGCGGCTTCCCTCGCACCGCTCAGACAGTGCTGCTGCAGGAGCTCTGCCTCGTGGCAGCTGTGGCGAAGGACTCTGTGATGCTGGCGGCTCCCTTTTCCTTTGGATTTGTGCCGCGTTATCCACACCTTGGATTAGAAACCTGCAGCTCTGGAGCCTGCCAGCCAAGAGAGACCGAGGCACCGCCTCCGAACTGCTGCTCGGTCCTCCTGAGTCCAACCTGGCGTTCTCATCGGCTTTCCCTAGGGCCCTGACTTGCCTCTGTTTCACAAGTGGGGGGAAGCGATTTTGTGGCTCAGCCTTTTCCATCCATCTGAATTCTTTAAATTGTGCCAACGTTGCCCATAAACATGCTGGTAGAATTAGCGACCGACTAGGACCTGTCAATAAAATCTCACGAGTCTGGACATCACTTGGGGGTGGGGGTCTGGGGAAATAAAGCTGGTTTTAGAATTCGCGCCTCGTTACCTGAATCCCAACCAACACAGGCCGGGACAGCTGCTCTGCTCCCTGTGTGCGGCGGCCAGGGCTGGGCTGAGCGGCCCCGCACGCAGCGGCGCCACGGCCAGGGACGGCTGCGTGCTCCGCGTAGCCTGCGCGGTGCTGGGCACGGCCCCGTGGCGGCGGCGGTTACTGCCCTGGGCGGGCTCCGTGCTCCGCGGAGCCTGCGCCGCGCTGGTGTGAGGAAGAGCTGCGTCGCTACAGGCTGCTGTTCACAAAAGACCGGAGGAGTCCTGTCAAACTTCATTCGAGCAAACGACAAAGCGAAGTAAAATTTGATTACAAGCAATTTTCTTTCGAAAAGAGTAATTTCAGGCAATAAAAGGCGAGCAAACAGCGCGGGGCGTGTTTGGAGTCTGCGATCCACCAACACGCACACTGAGCGCCAGCTAGTTCCTCTTTAAAGAGTCTATTCCTGATACATATTCATACAAAACAGGTGTGTCCAAACAAATTCACTCCTAAAATAGGCATCCCGGAGGTCGTTCTAGTGAGGTAATCCTGCGGTTGCTCAACAGCACGTCTCACACTGGCTGCTCACATGCAGGGTCCTTGCGATTGATGCTGCCTTCGCTCTATTGTCGCAAGCGTTACTCCCAGTTCCTGTTCCCATATGTCTTGCCAACAATCGACTCTTCTCCTTGCACCTCCTGGAGCAGCTTATTGTTACACAGGCTATTTTTCACACAAGCTGTTAGCTTCCCTACTTACACTAGTATTCCACTCTACTCTTCAGGCTTCCACATAAATATAATAAAGCAAGCCAAGTATAAACAATGATAGCAAAGGCAAAGCATAAGGAACATTTTATAGCAAAAGAAAACATTTTACTCGTATCTTACAATTTCCTGTGTGTGGTTCCCTGTCCCACTTCTTAGTTCCATACTTCTGCTTTAGAGTTCCTCTTAATCAAAATCACCTGATGGACAGGAATTACCACTCCACTCATCACAATCCCTCATCTTGTTTTGAACGCCATTAATTCATGTCTTAGCTTCCGGTTTGGCCAAAACCAGCTGAATTTTGGTTGGTTCTGGCTTTGGTTTGTGTATCTTTAAAACCAGGAGAGGTTGTTGATCTTCTCTACTAGTTCCTACCGGAGGGGCAGTGAATTGCATGTCCTGAACTATAGTCCGAATAAGTCTTGTGAGACAGGGAATCCTACAAGGAATTATCAATAATCCCCCAAACAATTCCCCTACTACTATTCCCAAGCGTCTCCACCATTCTCCTCCATCCCATATTTCCACAACTGGAAGATGAATCACCCTCTATGGCATCACATGCATCCAACTTAACCCACTGTGGCTCACTGAGCTTTGTGAAAATTGCACTTCTCCCTACCAGCCTCCCTTGCTGGCTCTTTGTTCTCACCTCCGTCCAATACTGATGGGGCTTCTCCTTCGGATCAGAAGAGGTTATCCTCCCATTGCCTTTACACCGGGCATACTCTCTCTGATTCATATCACAAGGGCTTCCTTTTGCTCCCTTACACTCAGAGATGGTCTGATACACCAAGGTTTGGCTAACCCCCTTCCCCTGTCGGGTCGCAGTTATGCAATCACTGCAGTTTTGTGCTTGTCCCAGGACCAACAGGGCTCCATAGACCATCAGAAGAGGTCCAGTCAGGGCCACGGTACCCGGCGGTCTTAGGCCTAAGGGGTTGCAGCCCTCGGGCAGAGCTTCTCGAGCCGCAGTCCTGGTTCCTTCTTCGGCCTTGCCCTCTTCCGCTCCTTAGGAGCTGGTCCAAACTGACTCTTTGCCCAGTTCTCCTTACCTCTTTATCCTACAAATGAGTGTATGCTAACTCCAATGCAACCTTTCTCTGCACTATAGCAATACCCCTGCAGTAAGGATATCTACACTTTACCCTTGCTAAATGATTTATTATACTAAACCCACTAGTGTGTGAGATTCCAACTGCCACATTCCAGATTCTTTTAACCACCACTGTATTTCTTCTCATTGCAGTTTCTCAGCCTTAAACAAACGACACATTCATTGCAGGGGCTTGCCAGAGACTCTAAGGTGCACGACAAGGTATTCATTCACGGGCACACCACAGTATCTTCTCACCGATACACAGCAATACTTTCGAGGTCAATCTCTTCTTGGCCCATCAAAGGCTCCACAAATTCATCACAGCTTCCCACCATTCCCCCTTTTTGGTTTTCTGCTGCAAATGTTGGTTTGATCCTCTGCTGCAGGGCCGTTTGCAAGAGACTAATCAGGCCAGGCAACATCAGGAACATCACAGTCACAATTAGCAATATTAATGGCCCTGCTTTAACATGCGAAAGAAACCAACCAGAGAATGCCCATCCTTTACACAATCCTTCCAACCAACCTTCATCATCAATCTGCAAATGTCTTGCTCTCTATTCCAGTTCTTGAATGTGCTTATGTATAGAGAGTGAAGGATCTAAGAGATTCATACCACGCAATCCTTCAAACTCGTGACAACTGTGACCTTGCTCTAACAACAAAATCTACAGCGGGTCTGTTTTGCAAGGCAGCTTACACCATGCCCTTGGCTCAGCATTGGTGGGGCTCACAGCAAAAGGCAAAACAATGATAGAGAACAGAAACTCTTTTGCCAGTTATGGCCTGGATTTCAACGTGCGTCACGGCATCATGGCTGAGCCACGGCATCATGGCCGAGCCACAGAGGGCTACAGCGCACGTGCAGGGTAGGAGCTGCGCGTTCTCACACCTGAATCACCAGGTGTTGCCACTCGAGCCGCAAGGGATGGCCACCGCCACAGAGCATGAGAGCTCCCCTTTAACTCTCTGACATTATTGTTTAACCATGACAGACTGTTGAGTTACCATGTGAACACATTCTCTAACAGTTAAGCGATTATGAGAGGCAGGTCTAAGTTAGATGTTTTCTGTTGACATCTCTGAAGTTAGGGCCTTCCAAACCTTTGAGGTAAAATGTGTTCCCTGATCAGAATCGAGAGTTCCAATTAAACCCAAACCTGGGAATAGAATAGAATAGAATAGAATAGAATAGAATAGAATAGAATAGAATAGAATAGAATAGAATAGAATAGAATAGACCAGCTTGGAAGAGACCTTCGAGATCATCGTGTCCAACCTATCATCCAACACCACCTAATCAACTCAACCATGCAACCAGGCACCCTATCAAGTCTCCTCCTGAACACCTCCAGTGATGGTGACTCCACCACCTCCCCGGGCAGCCCATTCCAATGGGCAATCACTCTCTCTGTGTAGAACTTCTTCCTAACCTCCAGCCTAAACCTCCCCTGGCGCAGCCTGAGACTGTGTCCTCCTGTTCCAGTGCTGGCTGCCTGGGAGAACTCTTAGCTGCTACAGAAGCAGTAGGTGGTGTTGCTGGGTGTGCCTCTACCCAAGGTGTGAGCTGATCTACCATCACTAGCGGATAGCCACACCGACCCACCTTTGGTAATCCAGTACAATCGACCTGTATCTTTTCAAATGGTCTACATGCAACTTTTCTCCCTCCAGTGGGTGTTTGTCTGATCACCTTTTTATTTCTCTTTTGACATGTCAAACATCCTCCAGCAGCTTGCTTAGCCACCTCAGAAATCCCTGCACACCCATAACATTTCAAAACCTCATCCCCCAGCGCCTTCGTTCCCCAGCGGGGATGCGAATGCAGCTGCAGAAGCATCCTTCTAGCCTGCTCTTTTGGCAGTATTTTCCTCCCATCAGCTAAGACCCATTTGCCTTCTTTTCATTCTGCCCCTATCTTTCCCATGGATTTTATCTCCACCTCTGTGCTCTTTGTCCATCATTCAGTTCTTGTAAAGTTAAGACTTGAGTGTGTTTCCTGAGGGCTGCTTCTTGAGCTTCCCAATCAACTGGATTATTTCCCCTTACACAACAACTGCTCCTTTCTGATGCCCTCTAACATGTACTACTGCGCTCCACCAAGACGCCCCCAGCGCTGTTTGCTTGCCTCTTCTTGCCTTAAATTGCTCTTTTCAAAACAAAATTGATCTGAATCAAATTTTAATTGGCATTGTCATTTATAACACCACTGATTCTGCTTCTGTCTCTCCAGTGCCCAGTGAACCTGGGGCACCATTCAGCTCAAAGCCATTGCCCCTCGTCCTGTCACTACAGGCCTCATCCAGCCTGGCCTGCAACACCTCCAGGCAGGAGGCAGCCACAGCCTCCCTGGGCCCCAAACCAGACCAAAGACCAGGCCATGATGTGGAACCCTAGAATCACAGAGTGCTTTGGGTTGGAAGGGGCCTTCAAGATCATCTAGATCCAAGCCCCTGCCATGCCCAAGGCCTCATCCAGCCTGGCCTGCAACACCTCCAGGCAGGAGGCAGCCACAGCCTCCCTGGGCAACCTGTGCCAGAGTCTCCCCAGCCTCACTCTCAACAATTTCTTCCTCCTCTCCACTCTCCATCTCTCCTCTCCCAGCTCAAAGCCATTGTCCCCGGGCCTGGCACTCCCAGCCCTTGTCCCAAGTCCCTCCCCAGCTCTCCTGGAGCCCCTTCAGGTACTGGAGGGCTGCTCAAAGGTCTCGCTGGGGCCTTCTCCAGGCTGAACAGCCCCAACTCTCCCAGCCCTTCCCCATAGGGAAGGTTCTCCAGCCCTCTGGTATCTTTGTGGCCTCCTCTGGACCTGCTGCAGCAGTTCAACATCCAGAAGAAAGTGGAGAATGCATGAAAGGGAGCAGAGAATAATCTTGTGTTTGGAAGCAAGAGAAAGGAGAGCAGGACTGGGAGACTGCTCCGGGTGCCACAGCTCCAGTGCTGTGCCCAGACTTGGGCTCCTCAAGACAAGAGAGAGGTGGAGGTGCTGGAGCCAGGGCAGAGGAGGGCAAGGAAGCTGGGAAGGGCCTGCAGAGGAAATCGGAGAGGCTGAAGGAGCTGAGGATGGTTAGTGTGGAGAAGAGGAGGCTGAGGGCAGAGCTCCCTGCTCTCTGCAGCTCCCTGAGAGGAGCTTGTGCAGAGGTTGCTGCTGCTCTCTTCTCACAGCTGATGAACAAGAGGCCATGGCCTCAGGCTGCAGCAGGGCAGGCTCAGGCTGGACACCAGGCAAAGGTTTTTCCCAGCAAGGGTGGTCAGAGCTTGGCAGAGGCTGCCCAGGGAGGTGGTGGAGTCCCCAAGCCTGGAGGTGTTTCAAGGTGCTTTGGCTGTGGTGCTTGGGGCTCTATGGGTTAGGGGTGAGCCTTGTAGGGTAGGGTCAGGGGTTGGGGTTGGTGATGCTGAGGGGCTTTGCCTCCCTGGATGTCTCTGGGGCTCTGTGATTCTGTAATGCTACGCACAGCCCTTGAGCTGTGTGATTCCATACCCTTACAAAGCCCAGGAGCCATTCCCATCTGAGGGTTCTCACATGACTGGGTCGGGCCTGCAAGGCTGAGGAGGAGACACAGCATCCATAGAGATAGAACCAACAGCCCCAACCCACCAGGATCAGCATCCAAAGTGTGAGGAAAAATGTCTATAACTGTCTGAGGGCTGGGGGTCAGGAAGGAAGGGCCAGGGCCAGGCTCTGCTCCCTGTGCCCTGGCATAGGCCAAGGGGCAATGGCTGGAAAGTGCAGCCCAGGAGGTTCCAGCTCAGCATGAGGAGGAACTTCTTCCCTGGGAGGGTTCCAGAGGCCTGGAGCAGGCTGCCCAGAGAGGTTGTGGAGGTTGTTCTTCACTCCACTGGGTGGAGAAGTTAATATGCAGTAGTCTGTGAGGCCTTTGCTCTCTCCTAACAGTTCAGCACTTGAGGCTGTGTTCAGTGTCTGCCCTCTTCAGACAGCCTCCTGCTGATTTTACGGCAAGACCCCAGGGGAGGCACTTAGCAGAGGCCCTTGGTGACTGACATACAGCGAGGGGAGGGGAGTTGTCTGCTGCTTCCTTTGCTCTTGCAACTCCCTCTTAGCCAATTCTGCCTGCTTTGGATCCCATCCTGTTGGCACCTGTGTGTTGCACCCCGAGAAGGAATGGAGGCCTCTTGCTTTAAAGTAGTTTTGGGTTATTGAAGTTTTATTTAAATTATTTACAAAATGGTAACATTACAGAACATTTCTAACAACAGAACTGAAAGCAACAGAGGTGAAAGCAACAGAGCTCATAACCACCGAGTTCACAACAACAGAGCTTATAACAATGGAGTTTAGAAGCAACAGAGTTCGTAACAGTAAAGTTCCTAACAGGAGAGTGTGTAAGCAACAGTTCATCACAACAGAGTCTACAACAACAGAGTTCATAACAACAGAGTCTGTAAGAATGGAGTTCAGAAGCAAAGGAAGCTGCAGGGAGCACTGTGTGCAGGGCTGGAGCCTGTCACGGTCTCACTCCTCTCCTTCCAGGGCTTGGGGCCTGCCAGCTGCTTCGCACGTTCCTGAGCAGTTCTCGACTTCTTGCTCCCCAGGACTCAGCCTGCTGCTGCTGGGGTGCTGGCACACAGTGCTTCCCACCCTCTCAGCCTGGGTAAGGATTACAGCAGGAGCAGCCCTGCAAGAGAGGTTTTCCATGGCAGTGGCGGGGAGGGGAACTGAGGTCACCAAGGGCATTAGCAGCCTTGGCAAGAGGAACAGGGGAGCTGCAGAATCAAAGCCCAGCACAAGCATGGCAGGCGTGGCTGGAGGAGGAGTTGTGAGGGGCAAGCCCGAGAGCTGCAGAGCAACAGCTCCATGGAGTGGCTCCTCTTGGTGCTTAGCCCTGGACTGGGCTCCTGAGCCCCAGCTGGCACAGAGCCTGCCTGCAGCTCCACCCCTTTCAGAAGGAGGATCTGCAGCTCCTCTCAGGTCCCCGATGATGCAAGTTTTGGGGTCCACCATGAGTTCTGGTCAGGGTCAGAGCCCTGCCATCCCCTCGGGCAGCCTTGCCCACACATTTGATTGTCCCGCCACTGTGACCGCTGCTCCCTAAGGGATGCTCCAGCCCAAAGATGCAGTGGAGAAAACCACAGCAGGCACCTTCCGGCTAATCTCGCTGGGGGTCCTGGCCCTCGCTGGAGCTTTACCTGTCCCTGCTTTGCTCTGGGGGATCCAAGCGGCCTGTGTTCCCCAGCTCCAGCTGAACTGGATTGGGCCCAGCAGCTTCCATGGTTTCCTGCCATAAAAGGGGACAAATCGAGCTGTCTGTCTTGCCTTGGAGCAGAGAGAAACTCAAGAGCCAGGAGGAACATCACTGCCTGCTGCCCTCTGCTTCTGAGCCGTGGCAGCTTCCGCTGGCAGTGCAGCAGGGTGCAGAGCTCCCTGCCAGCACCCGGGGAGGGTTAAAAGCACTGTCCTGGCAAAAGGACAGTCGTCATCTTGATGAGCCATGACTGACTGAGAAAGCTCTCCCAGGGGTAAGCTCAGTGCTAACTCAAGGGGTTGAAGCGGGGTCCAGGCCCTTAGGATCAGTTCCCTTGGAGTTCTGATGGTCCCCCAGCATGCCAGGAGAAGCTGTGCTAGAAAGAGGCAACCTCCCAGCCTGAGGGAGATGCCCAGCCCCGGGCACCCAGCAGGCCTTACCTCTTCTTGCTGGCCTTGAGTTTTGGCACTCTCCTCCTTCTTCCTCCTCTCTGGCAGAAGGTCATCCAGCAAGCTCAGCTCCCGCTTGGAGAAGCAGAAGTCCATCACCTTCCGCACCAAGACCAGAGCCAAATCCTTCACAAACGAGAGGGGAGATAGGGTGAGGCCAGAGCTGAGCCTTCCATCTCCCTGCAGACGTGCCCTGCCGAGCAGCAGCAGCTCTTACCAGCACGGGGAAGATGATGGCAGCAGGGGACATCTTGATGAGGCAGAGCAGGCTGAGGCAGAGGACCTGGATGAAGGTGAAGAGGTGCACCTTGCGCAGGGGGACGTGCCACAGGTGGATGGGATGGTGCTTCCTTGCCGTCAGAACCAGCAGCAAGCGCTTGAAGAACTGCAAAGGCACAGGCCAAGAGCTGCCAGCTTAGCACTGCAGAAGCTTTCTGGCCCTGCTGGCACCTGGAGGCTCTTTGCGGGATGCTGCTTGAAAGGAGAAGGCCTGGGACCCGCTGCGAAGGCTCCTCCTGGGGGCAGCAGCCACTTTCCCTGCGCTCCAGCTCCCAACCAGCTTGCCCACGGGAGCTGCCACCGACCTGCCCTTCCTCCGTGCAGTTCTCTTCTCTGCCTTTCCTGGCCCACTGAATGCCCCTGCAAGCGCTGCCAGCAGCAGTGGAAGCTGCCTTCCCTCGGCACTCCAGTCCCCCATTTTCACCTGAGCAAACCCTGCCCTGCCCTAGCCCCTGACCCGAGCACGCTGAGGAACTGCTGCTCCCAGCCCCAGAGATCTCCTGCCCCCCCCTCCCCACCCTCTCCCTCACGCCAAATGCTTTCCCTGCGTGCTTGCAGAGAGCCTTTGCCGCGGCCCTGCCTTGGCCTTGCTGCCAGGCAGAGGCGGCAGCAGGGAGCAGCCGTGCTGCAGGCTGCCGCAGAGGCAGTGTACCTCGAGTCCTCGGAGCGACGACACACCCATGTAGAGGAAGATGCCGTAAAGCACAGGCATGGGGATGAGCTGCGGAGGAGAAGGCAACGGTCCGTGCCTGCCCTGGCCCTGGCAGGCTCGCCGCTCTGCTCTGCGGCCACTGCCCACAGCCGCCTGAACCCCCAGCAGGGCTGGCCCCGAAAGACAGCTGGAACCCAAAGCTCTGGGCGCTGCTCGCTTGCCGCCAGCGCACCCCAGTGGGGGCCGAAGGGCTGCAAAGCCAAGCCCAAGCTGCTTCCCGGCCCAGTCAAGCCCCAGCCCCAGGGTCTGGGATCACCTCCTCCCCCGCTCCACAGCTCCCGGGGGCTGGAGAGGCTGGGATGCGTGCGTGTGGGTGCCACAAAGGCGGTGCCGGTCGGGGGTTGGCATTGCCCTCTCACCTTTAACACCGAGGTCAGGAAGACAGAGCAGCCCATGAGCACAAAGACCCCCATGCCAGTGACTCTCTGCTCTCGCACCCCCAGGAACCTGGGCTGCTCTCCTGGAGCTGAGCCGTCAGCCTCCACCTTGAGGCTGTTCACGTGGGTGATGGACAGCACAGTGGCAGCCACAAACCAGGGCATGCCCATCAGGGAGCACGCCCCGAGCAGCACAGACACCACAAAGAGGTCCAGGTGGTAGCCACATCCTTTCTGCAAGGAAGGCAGCAAAAGAAGGAGCAGAGCATCCCACAGCACAAGAGCAAGGGCAGCCTCACAAGGCAGACTCTGCCCCTGCTGGAGCCGGTCCTGGCAGCACAGCAGAAGGCTTCCTTCCCTCAGCTGCTGCCACCACTTCACAAGCACAGCACATTTCTCTCCTGCAGCCAGCTCCATGTGCTGCTGCCGCAGCAGACTGCTCCTCTCAGCTCCCCGGGGCTTTGCTCCCTGGGGCACCGCTGCTGCAGGAGAGCAGCCTGCCCCCCAGCCTGATGCTGGCTGCAGCCCAGGGCGGGGTGGGACGGGGTCATCTCTCGCAGCCCCCTACCTTCAGCTTGTGGTCCTTCCTGTTGACGATAGCAACCGTGATGTGCTGGTCCATGAAGATCAGGATGGTGCAGAGCAGAGCTGGGATGAGCGCAGCGAACACTGTCCACACAGGGTTGGGTCCTAGGGGGCTGATGAACCACCCGCGGTCGTCCCTGGTCAGCTGCAGCAAAGCACAGGCCTCAGCAGCAGCTCTCAGCCCAGACACTTCCCTGCCTTGCCTTTTGCCTCTCCCCTCCTGAGGCACAGCATCTCCCAGCCTTGGCTTCAGGTCAGCCTCTCTGCTGGGCTCCAGCAGTGCCAGTGGCCTCTCTGCAGGCACCTGCAGATGCTTGTCCCGGAGGTGCCCAGCGTTGGGGCTGGCTTCTCCTTTCCAGAGAGAAACCATGCCCTTGGCGGCACAAGAGGAGGTGGGCAGAGCACCAGCAGGGCCTGCAGGCTCAGCCCCAGCCTGCCCTGCCATCCCCTCCCTTGTGGCAGCCCCGAGGGCTGCAGCCAGTGCCAAGCCAAGCAGCCTCATTACCTTGATCACACTGGGCACCTGGAGCTTGGGCGAGGGGATCCCAACCAGGGAGTCGATCAGCACCATGGTGACCACGGTGAGGAAAACAGCAAAGTCACTGATGAGGGAGCGCACCTAGGGGAGAAGAGCAGAGCTGAGGGGGGCGCTGCCAACGGGGCCACACCGGGGCATGGCCGAGCTGGGGCCATCGACGCCACCAAGGCCGCGGCAGCAAATCCCCCCTGAGCACTTGCAGCCTCATCCCTTGCTCACACACTGTGGCTGTGAGAGCTAGGGTCAGACATGGGAAGAGCTGAATGAAGTGGGAAAGGGCTGCTCGAATCCGAGCCTTTAACAGATCTATTGCTACTGCAGCCGCGACGGGACAGGGCTCTGCGGCTTCCTTCCTGCCGCAGGGGGAGCAGCTGGGGCTTTTTCTAGGGCAGCTCTGCATCTGAAACAACTTTGCCCCCGAGCAGGCAAGGCCGGGAGGGTGGGGGGAGGGTGGGGGTGTAAACCAAAGCTAACTGTGGAAGACCCAATTTCCCCCCTCGCAAGAGAAAGCAAAGAACACAGAAGGGGCCCTGGGGTAGGGGGTAGGGCAGGTGGGAAATGCTGTGAGCAGTTAGCATCCACAGAAGGCAGCGGAGGGAATCCGAGGCGGTGCAGAGCTTCGGCCTCCCGCTTGGCCTTTCCCAGCTTGACCAAGTGGTGGTGCAGACTGGTTGGGGAAAGGAGGGTGGAGAGTGTCGTTACTTTGGTGGTGAAGAACGTGCTGCTCCTCAGGTTCTTCAGGAAGCCGGCCAGGGCAAAGGTGGAGAAGAGGAGGATGCAGCACCACAAGAAGACATTAGGCACGGAGGGGCCATGGGGCCCACAGGCAGGGCCTCGGAACTCTCCCCGCAAGCGCCGGCACTCCTGGAGAGACAGAGAGGCGGGACACAGGCGGTGAAGGTGTGGCCAGGAGACGCTGGGCGAGGAGGGGGTGAGGAGGAGCTGGCAGCAGCACACTGGGCAGCCCCTCCCCAGCTGCAGGGCTCTGCCTTGTGCACCGGGGGGATGCCCCCTGGCGGCGGCACGAGGAAGCAGCGGCTCGGGGCACTCACAGTCACCGTGAGGTTGTGCCAGGCGATGCCCCGCACGTCGAGCTTGCTGCTCTGCCAGAAACGCAGGGTTTCGAGGCTGGGCTGGGCTGGTGCCACACACTTGCATCTGGCAGGAGAGAAGGCAGGAGAGGGGTAAGGAAAAGGCAAAGGAGAGGCAGCCCTGAGCTCCTGGCCGGAGGCAGCAGCCTTTACAGCAGGGCAGCACTCACCTGTAGTTGGTGAGGGAGTCGAGGGCGCTGGGCGTGTGCAGAGGGTAGGTGACTCGCAGCTGGCTCAGCTTCTCCAGAGCCTCGTAGATGAAGATGAGGCAGATGAGGGAGGTGTAGGTCTCCTCGGTGAAGCGAGTGATGTAGCGCACCAGGCAGCTGGCGTCGGTCACCACCAGCACCAGGGAGAAGAAGGTGGTCCAGAGCCCGATGCACGCCCGCAGGGACAGGTAGGAGAGTGCCTGCTCCCTGGGGAAGCAAAGCCAGGTGGGAAGGGGGAGAGGCCAGCAAGGGGCTGCCAGCTCTGCCTTCCCTGGGGAAACCTGGGAGCAGTTGAGGAGCGTGGCCAGGCTGGGGGCGCGGGGCAGGGGGCAGGCAGTCTCCATCAAGTGCCACAGACAGCCTCGGGGCTGCAGCCTGGGCTCTGGACCCGCGGGAGGAGAGGCCAAGGACTTAACCCAGGCAGTTGGGTTAAGGCCCTGGGGGCTAGCGGAGGTCAGGCGCCGGCTGTGGGAGGTGCTGTGGTCTCACATCACTCTCATGCCCTAACACCAGCACTGGCTGGGTTTGTGCCCAGTCAGCTGCTGCCAGCAAGATGGGGCTGGAGCAGAACTTGAGCTGCAGTGAGGCTGGCTCATCTCACGCTGAAGTCGTCCCAACCAAAGGGCTGTCATGGACAACAGCATTTCCCATGGCCAGCTCCTGCTTCTTCACTAAAATCATCAAGCCTCAGAACAGTTAAGCAGAAAACTCTTGGGAGAGTTGGGCAAGAGAGGTTTCCCCTTCCAGCACAAACCAGGCTGAGAGGTGCCCGGGTTGGGACTCCGAGGAAAGCAAATCCCCCCTCATTCCCAAAGCAATTTGGCTCATCTTCCTTGGATGTTCACTTACTTGTGGTTTCTCCTGCTGCTGCTGCTGCTGCTGACGCTTGGCTTGAACCCTAAACCCTGAACCGACCCCCACGCCTCCCCCCCAAACCCTTCAGAGCCCCTGCACCACCAGCTACTACAGCAGCAGCAGCAGCAGCCTGCAACAGCTCTGACACAGAAGACAACTGAAAGCTAAGCAGTGGCACCCAGAACAGCAAAGCCCGAGCATCTTTTCCTCCTCCCTGTCTCCTGCTGCAGACTCTGCAGCCCCTGGCTGTGGCAGCCAGCCTTACTTGCAGAACTGGTAGACGATCTTCTCAAAGACAAGGATGGGTCCGGTGCTGCCGAGGATGGTGAGAGGCTGCCCGGCAAAGAGGCAATAGACCACGCCGGACAGGCAGGCACCCATCAGGGACTCCATGGCACCCTGGCCGGGGGAGAGAGGCAGCAGGCACTCAAGAGGTCATCCAGGGCAAGCCAACCCCCCCCCCCCCCAAAGGCAAGTGAGTGCAGCAGGGACTTGTGCCCGAGGGTGGGCCCTCCCCGTGCCAGCCAGCAGAGAGAGCTGCTCACTATGTAGCCTTCGGTCGCCTCCCCCAGCAGGCCGCCGAAGGTGATGACAGGGGCCATGCCGGCGCAGTAGAGGAAGAGGACGGACGCCAGGCACTGCAGGCTGAAGGCGTCCCGAAAGTCGCTCCAGAACCAGGGCACTTTGCGCTTCACGTCCTGGATGAAACCTCCGCAGAACCTGGAGGGAGGAGGAGAGCCTGAGTGTGCTGCGGGAGGGGCCGTGCAGCTCCCTGCTGCACAAGGGCAGCCACAAGCTCAGAGCAACTTGCAGGGCTGGAAAGCAGAAGTCTGCTGGAGCCTGCTTTAGAGCCAGGATTTGGAAAGGGAGGCACGCAGCAGAGCTCCTGCAGCACAAGCAGGCCTGAGCCCAGAGCCCCTCCCCTCTGGGCTTGAGCGGCAGCAGTGCTCTCCCTGGGGGTCTCTACCCCTCTGCCCCCACCCCAAACCCAGCAAACCAGGGGCGATGCCGCTGCGCCTGAGCCCAGCTGCCCACCTCTCCCCCTGCCGGGCCCAGGGCACCGAGGTGGTGCTGCGCAGCCCCTGCCCCGAAGCAGCTACGGCCAGAGCCCTGCTAGAAGGGCAGCTGCAGGCTCACGTTTCCAAGGCCAGCAGAACCAAGGGCACCCAGGGGAAGCTCACATCACCTTCCTGTCCACTCCAGCTCCGGCCCAGTGTGTCTCACCGGCTCGCTCGGCGCAGCGCTGCCACCCACAGCTCCTGGCACCTTCCTTTCCTCCTGGGCAAACGGGAGCAAGGTACAGATGCCCACCTGCCACCATTCCTCCTGCTCTGGCTCCGGGCCTGGCAGAGGGGCAGCTGGAGAGCCTGGCCCCTGAGCACACGCCCAGCCGTGCTGCCGTGCTGCCCGTGCCCCTCACGCCTCCCTCCCCGCCGCACCCACCTGGGGAGGGACCTTTCCCGGGGGCTTGACTCGGACGGAGGGATCCCACTGGCCTGCTGGCAAGCTCTTCCTCTCCTTGTTCTGATGCTGCGGCAGAAGCACTTCTCGGCCTCTCGCCTGTGCCTGCTCACCAAGCCCTGAGCTCTGTCCCTGCTGCTGCAGGCTGGCATCTGGGGGTGGCAGAGGGAAAGAAGCCATCAGAGCAGGAAGCCCCAGTCCCAGCCCTGTTTCTAAGAGCCACCTGCCAAGCCCTGACTCCTGCTTCTCTTTGGCTGGAGACTGTTCTGCACTCGCTTCTCAGCATCTGTTCCACCTCTGACTCAGGGTGGGCAGCTTCCCTTCCCCACAGGGCCATTTGTAATGCCAGGATCCCTCTCAGGAAGAGGGGCCTCAGTCCATTGTGCATGGAACGGCCTTGCCAGCCCCTCCTGAGCAAAGCCTGGCAAAAGGAGGCCTTGCTAAACGCTGCCATTTCCCTCAGGAGGGCAGCAAGCCACACGAGCAAGGCACAGGGAGCTGCCGGCAGAAGCCCCCAGGTGCACACAGCCCAAGGAGCTCAGGGAACACCCTGGGGGCACTCACCCTGCCCGCCACAGCGCGGGGATCGGCTTCTCATCCCCTGCCTCCTCCCCACGTCCCGGGCACGGCGGCCTGCAAAAGAAGAGTCGCTTGCAGTGCTCTTGACGCTGCAGAGATGGGGGAGGCAGTGCCACCCTTCAGCCAGAGCAGCCCTTCCCAGGAGGAAGCACCAGCTTGGTGCCTCGGCAGAAGGCACTGGGCTGCTGGCTCCTCTGCCAGGCTCTCCGTGCAGCCTTACTTTCCAACTCATCCTCATAGTGGAAGCTGGCAGGGCTGCTCCATTTGCCCTGGTCGATCACTGCCTCTTCGTCGTGTTCCTGCTCAGCAAGGACAAGAGGGGCAAAGCTGTCTAGAGGTCCTTTACCTCCTCCACCCCTGTGCCCACACAAGTCCCCAGGGATCACACTTCTGCATGCCCCCTCCTCCGGGAAAAGCCAAAAACGTGGACTTCAGGAAGGGTGGAAAAGACCTTTAAGATTCCCGAGTCCAACCAGAACCCAGCTCCCAGGACCACTAAACTGTGTCCTGAAGCACCACATCTACAGCTGCTTGAACAGCTCCAGGGCTGGCAACCCCACCAGCTCCCTGGGCAGCCTGTTCCAGTGCCTGACCACTCAGTAAAGAAGTTTTCCTCACGTCCAAGCTAAACCTCCCCTGGCACCACTGAAGCCCAGTCCCTCCCATCCTGTCGCTTATTGCCTGGGAGAAGAGGCCAGCACCAGCCTCACTCCAGCCTCCTTCCAGGGAGCTGGAGGGAGGTTTGTAGGAGCTTTGCCTTGCAGGAGGCTTTCCTTCCCATCCCCTCCTTGCTCTGAGCAGCGAGGCTGAAGCAGAGCAGAGCAAAGCAGCTCCTCCTGCCCATGCCTCTGCCCCCTGGGGAAATGCCTGTGGGCTTTGGGGGAGAGTTTTGCCCTGTCTGGGGGGGCTGCCAGGCCCCTGGGCAGAGCCCCAGCCACGCTACCAGTAACTCCTTCAGGGAGGCCATTCGGTATCCTGCGTTCTCGTCCATCCTCGCCTCGCTGGCTGCCTTGGGAGAGAGTTGCACCTCGAGAGCAACCAAGGGCAGATTCCCCCAGCACACCAGAGCAGGCGGCACGGAGAGGAGCCGAAGCTCAAGTGGCTCCCAGGGAGCACCGACACCAGGGATACAGAGATGCCCCATGGTGACCTCATAATGGGGGCAGGCAGAGTCATAGGCAAAGCAGAGGCCTAGGCCCAGAGGAGAGCAAAAGTCCCCTGGGTTGGAATGGGGTGAGGAAGAGGAGGGCCAGCAGGGCTGGTGCACAGACACCAGCAGACACCAAAGGCAGGCTGGGGACAAGGCAGGCCTGCTCTGGAGCGGCCCTGGGGGCCCTGGGGGCCCAGCTGCTCAGGGCCTTGTTTGCCTTTGTTCCATAGGGGCTGAGATCTGCTGCCAGGGAGCAGGGAGGGGCTGGGAGGGCAAGAGGAGAGCTGCTGCCTGCCCCCCAGCACCAAGGGCTTCCCACAGGGCAGGGTGGCTGGGGCAGGGCCAGGACCTGTGCCCACACAGCGCTGCCAGCCCGGCCTGAGTGCGGCTGCCCAGGCAGCCGGGCCGGGGGCAGAGCCTGGCACAGCCTGTGGGGCTGTGTGGGCATGTGCTGGGCTGGCACTGCTGCCCCTGCTGTGCTAGGGAAACGCTGAGGGCACAGAGACTCCACAGGCACCGCTTCCTACAGGAGAACTCCAACTGACCCACAACAAATCCACAGCTCTCAACCCTTCTTCTTTCCCCCTGTCACAGGGGCAGCACCCAGCCGTGGGGCAGCACCCAGTGCCATGGGGCAGCACCCAGTGCCATGGGGCAGCACCCAGCCATGGGGCAGCACCCAGTGCCATGGGGCAGCACCCAGTGCCATGGGGCAGCATCCCAGTGGGGCAGACCAGCCTGGGGCAGACCCCGTGCCATGGGGCAGCACCCAGTGCCATGGGGCAGCACTCACCAGTGGGGCAGCACCCAGCCGTGGGGCAGCACTCACCAGTGGGGCAGCACCCAGCCGTGGGGCAGCACCCAGTGCCATGGGGCAGCACCCAGTGCCATGGGGCAGCACTCACCAGTGGGGCAGCACCCAGCCGTGGGGCAGCACCCAGTGCCATGGGGCAGCACTCACCAGTGGGCAGCAACCCGCCATGGGGCAGCACTTGGTGCTGTGGCAGCAGCTGGCAGGGCAGGATGGCACTGCCATGGTGCCTGGGGTTCATGGGCACTGGGGAGACTCTGAAGGCTCTCCAATGCCTGTCAAAGCAATTGAAGCAAGCAAATCTGTCTAGGATGTTGCCTTGGCTTCTCGGAGCTTGTCTGACTCTCTCAGTCCCATTGGGAAGTGTGCTGGGGGGCAGCTGAAAGCTCTTCTGCTTAATGGCCACTGGGGGAGACTCGAAAGGCCAAAGGCTTCTCCACACCTCCAAAGCAGACCCAAAGCCCAGGACTCCTTCTCTGCCCCCACCTGGGGTTTGCCATAAGCCCCAGGGCTCTGATCCTCCCCCCCAGAGTAGACTCATGCAATCAACCAGGTTGGAAGAGACCTCAAAGATCCTCAAGACCAACCTGTCACCCAGCACCTCCTGACAACTAAACCATGGCTCCAAGTGCCACATCCAAGCCTTGTTTGAACAGCTCCAGGGATGGGGACTCTGCCACCTCCCTGGGCAGCACATCCCAAGGGCCAATCTCTCTTGCCTGGAGACCTCTTGCTGAGGTGTGGCCTCAGCAGTGCTGAGCACAGGGCACAAGGACTTCCCTGCTCCTGCTGGCCACACTATTTTCAGGCACAAAACTGCACAGGGAAACTGCTGTCTGGCCCTGAAGGCCACAGCTAGGCCTGGTCTGGCCCTGAAGGGCACAGCAAGCCTGGAACCATCCTCCCCCCACAGCAGAGAAGAAGCTGCCTGCATCCAGGGAGAAGAGAGGGAAGGCAAGAGGCAAGAGCTGGGCTGGCTGCCAGCTGAAAGAGAGTCAGGGAACAGAGTGATGGGAATGAAATAGCCAAAGGTACCATATCCTCTTCACACCTGGAACCCCTCTGCACCTCCTGGAGCTCCTCTCTGTAGTTTGCTCAAGGCATAAGCCTCAGCCCATGGCACAGCAGCGATGGTGCTGAGGCACACGGGGCAGTGCTGGGCCGTGCTTGGACTTGATTGTAAAGGTTTATTGCCAACCCAAGCACTCCTATGAGTCCATGGCACAGATCCTTCCCCACGCAGAGGCACAGCCGCAGCTCTGGTGGCTCCATGCACAGCCCCCCTGCCCCTCACACACACACAGAGGCCAAAGGAGTCCCAGCAGCTCTGCAGGGACACACAGAGCCACCCACGCCTCAGGCACCCCTGCAGCCTGCATGCCAAGATGCTGCCCTGCACCCACCCCCCCTCACCATCAGACCCCCCACATCTCCTGCCCCAGTCCTGCTGCCAAGGGGCAGCCCCAAGCCTGTGTGTGTGCTCCCTGGCTGAGGCTGCACACCCAGGAGGGCAGAGGCTGCACACCCAGGAGGGCAGAGGGTGCCACATCGTGGGGGAGAGCTCAGACCATAACCAACTCGTGGCTCCCTAGAGAGAGCAAGAGTTGGGCTGTGATCAGGGAGAGTCAGGCAAGTGAGCCCTGCTGGCCACTGCCTCACTCTTGGTGGCCACAGCAGCAGCTGCTGTCTCCTCAAGTGCCACCCCTGCTGCTCCTCCCCAGGGGAAGCCTGGGAGCAGTGGCAGCAGGATTAGCTGGGAGGTGTCTGCTGTGCATCTTTGGGGTGGAGCATCCCATAGGAAACAGTAGTCACGGGGGTAGGGAAATCAAAGGTGTGGGCAAGGCTGCAGGGGGGGATGGCAGGGCTCTGACCCTGAGCAGAACTCCTGCTGGACTCTTGCAGCGCTGCTCCTGCAATACTTCCTCTCTGGCCTGAGAGGCTGGAAAGCAGTGTGTAGAATGCTGCCAGTAGCACCACCAAAAGCAGTCTGAGTTCTGAGGGGAAAGAGGTCCAAAAGTGCTCAGGAACATTTGAAGCAGCTGGCAGGCTCCAAGCCCTTGAAGGAGAGGAGTGGCGATGTGGCTTTGGGATGTGCCAGCACAGAGGTGGGCAGCAGAAGCAGATTGTGGTGATGTGGAGCATTCCCAATAAAGCCATGCAGATGCTGTCAGTGAGCCTGGCTGCGTTGCTGGCACTGAGCTGCTCCAGACCAGCACCGGGAGGGGCACTTTGCAGGCAGAGGGAGGCTGCTGGTGTTGAGCCTCAGTGTGTCCCTGTGTGTGCTGCTGTGCTGCAGCAGCGGCAGAAGGGCTGCCAGCCCTGCGGCACCCGGAGCAGTCTCCCAGTCCTGCTCTCCTTTCTCTTGCTTCCAAACACAAATTATTCTCTGCTCCCTTTCATGCATTCTCCACTTTCTTCTGGATGTTGAACTGCTGCAGCAGGTCCAGAGGGGGGCCACAAAGATACCAGAGGGCTGGAGAACCTTCCCTATGGGGAAGGGCTGGGAGTGTTGGGGCTGTTCAGCCTGGAGAAGGCCCCAGTGAGACCTTTGAGCAGCCCTCCAGAACCTGAAGGGGCTCCAGGAGAGCTGGGGAGGGACTTTTCCCAAAGGCCTGTAGTGACAGGCCCAGGGACAATGGCTTTGAGCTGAATGGTTCCACAGGTTCACTGGGCACTGGTGAGACAGATGCAGAATCAGTGGCAAGACACTGGCACAGGTTGCCCAGGGAGGCTGTGCATGCCTCCTCCATAGAAGTGTTCAAGGCCAGGCTGGAGGAAGCCTTGAGCAATCTGGGCTAGAGGAAGGTGTCCCTGCCCATGGCAGCTGGGTGGATCTAGATGGTCCTGAAGGTCCCTTCCAACCCAAACCATTCTGTGATTCTAGGATTCTTCATCATGGCCAGGTCTGCTCCCAGCCAGGGACTGCTGGAGGAGTGCAAAGCCTCCTCCACCAGCCCCTTCATATCCCTAGGAGAAAGTAGAGGCTCCCAGCCCCAGAGGGGGCACAGCCCACCTGAACATCCCCAGTGCACCCCCCAGCCCCCTCCATAATGCAGAACAGGCAATTGCCCAGGTCACTGTGGCCAAAACACTGGAGCAGGCTGCCAGGGGTGGCTGTGCAATCTCCCCTTCTGGAGATACTCAATACCCGCCTGGATGTGTTCCTGCGCGACCTGCCCCAGGTGACCCTGCCCCGGCAGCAGGGTTGGACCGAATGATCTCCCGAGGTCCCTTCCAGCCGCTAATGCTCTGTGATTCTGTGACGTTCTGGTGCCTGGGGCAGAGCTTCCCCAAGAGAAAGTCATCTCGCTCCCCCTGGGTGAACTTCCCTTAGGTTCCTTCCCACCCAGCTCTCCAGGCTGTAGAGGTCTATCTCCTCTGCTGTCCTCTCAGTTTTGTACATCCTGCAGCTGCCTGCGGCTGCAGGCTGTGCCCTCTCTCTAGAAGGCAATCCTAGAGGGGCAGCAGGAGTTCCCCCTGGCAAATTCTGCTGCTCATCACCCTCCTGTCCTTCCTGTGCGTGGAACTGGTTTCCAGGCTCGGTTGCTCCATCAGGCTGGACGAGGCTCTGGCCAGCCTGATCTAGTGTGGGTGTCCCTGCCCATGGCAGGGGGTTGGAACTAGATGATCCTTGTGGTCCCTTCCAACCCTGACTGATACTATGATTCTATGATACTATGATCCCCCTCCTAAGAGCCGCAGCGAGGCCAGGTCCTTCTCCGGGAAGAGAGGAGCCGCACTTGGTCTTCTCCCGCCTCCGGGAACCTCTCCCGTGGCTGGGACCTTTCCGAGGAGAGCGACCCCGCGCTGGTCCCGACGGGCCCGCGGACCGCCAATGCTTGGGGTGAGAGGCGGCGGCGGAGCGCTTTGGGCGGCGCACCGGGAGCGGCCGGGCTGGGAGCGCGGCGGAGCGCTTTGGGCGGCGCACCGGGAGAGGCCGGGCTGGGAGCGCGGCGGAGCGCTTTGGGCGGCGCACCGGAAGCGGCCGGGCTGCGAGCACGGCGGCGGGATCCGGGCTAAGCATTTTCGCCATGGCGGCTTCGCCTCTTCGTGTGTGAGTGGAGGAGCGGGACGGGGCGGGACGGCAAGGGATGGGATGGGGTAGGACAGGACGGGCGGGACGGCAAGGAATGGAATGGGATGGGATGGGGTAGGACGGGCGGGACGGCAAGGAATGGGATGGGATGGGGTAGGACGGACGGGACAGCAAGGGATGGGACGGACGGACAGGCAAGGGATGGGACGGACGGAACGGCAAGGGATGGGATGAGATAGGATGGGAAGGGCGGGACGGCAAGGGATGGGATGGGGTAGGACAGGACGGGCGGGACGGCAAGGAATGGAAGGGGATGGGATGGAGTAGGACGGACGGGACAGCAAGGGATGGGACGGACGGAACGGCAAGGGATGGGATGAGATAGGATGGGATGGGGTAGGACGGACGGGACTGCAAGGGAGGGATGGGACGGGACGGGACGGGAGGGCGCAGGGAGGGCCGAGGGAGAGCAGAACTGTGCGGCGCTTTTCGGGCGCTGACCTGTGCCGCGCCGGTGCCTGGCGCGCTGTGTCCCGCAGGCTGGCGTGTGGCGACGTGGAGGGGCGGCTGGAAGCGCTTTTCGGGCGGGTCAGGGCCATCCAAGGCAAGAGCGGCCGCTTCGACGTAAGTCTGTGAGGGTCTTCGGGGGAAAGCCTGCTCGAGGGGTGCCCCACGGGGAGAGGAGCAGCGGAGGAGGGGGAGTGGGGCTGTTCCGCGTGGTGTTCCTGTACCCACAGGTCCACAGTGACCTGGGAAATGGCCTGGGTGGGCTCCACGTTATGGAGGGGGCTGGTGGGTGCGCTGGGGATGTTCGGGTGGGCTGTGCCCCCTCTGGGGCTAGGAGCCTCTGCTTTCTCCTCAGGGTATGAAGGGGCTGGGGGAGGAGGCTTTGCACCCCTTCAGTGGTGCCAGCAGGTCCAGAGAGGTGATTCTGCTGCTTGACTCTGCTCTGGTGAGGCCTCACCTGTGTGCAGTTCTGGAGTTCTCAACATGGGAAGGAGATGGACCTCATGGAGAGGGTTCAGAGGAGGGTTCAAATGATCAGGGGGTTGGAGCAGCTCTGCTACCTCAGGAGGACAGGCTGAGGGAGCTGGGGTGTTCAGCCTGGAGAAGAGAAGGCTCCAGGCAGACCTCAGAGCAGCCTGCCAGTACCTGAAGAGGCTACAAGAAGGCTGCAGAGAGACTGTTCCCAAAGGCCTGCAGGGACAGGAGCAGAGGCAATAGCTTCAAACCAGAGGAGAGCAGATTTAGACTGGATATTAGGAACAAGTTCTGCCCCAGGAGGCTGCTGGAACACTGCAGCAGGCTGCCCAGGGAGGTGGTTGAGGCTCCATGGCTGGAGCTATTCCAGGGGAGGCTGGAGAGGGCTCTGGGCAGCCTGATCCAGTGGAGGATGTCCCTGCTGAGTGTGGGGAGGTTGGCCTGGTTGAGCTCTGGAGGTCCCTTCCAGCCCAGCCCATTCTGTGATTCTCTAGGTGGTGCTTGGCCAGGGGGCAGCTCTGACTTTCTCTGCTGGTTTTTTAGATGCTTTTGTGTGTTGGGAGTTTTTTTGGCTCGACCTCAGAAGCGGAGTGGGCAGAGTATCGCACAGGGGCCAAGAAAGGTAAGGAAGGTGTGGTCCCCAGGGGTGCTGGTGGGGCTGCACTGCTTTGCTGCCTCAACACAGTGTGCTTCTGAGTTCAGGAACAGCAGTTAAATGGTGTCAGGTTAAAGCAGTTAAACTGAGGGAGGAAAATTCCAGGCAGGAGGGGTAGATGGATCTCTGGTGAAACCAAGCTCTTGGACATGGAAGCACAAAGATGCCAGTGGCCAGGTGGCCCACCCATGATTTGGGCATTAAGGGTCACCTGGCCAGTGCTGTGTGCAGTCACAGGAGAGGCACAGGATGCTGTTCAGTGGTGTCAGAATCTTCTCCTGGCCTTATGACTCCACTGATGTCCCTACCATCACTTCCTTATATTTTCATCCTGAGGCAGTCCATCTTTTCTCAGCCTGAGAAGCTGCCTGTGAAAGTTTACAGCTCTTTGGGCAACAAGGCCATGAGATCCCAGCACACCTGCCCCAGTGTGGAGCCTTTCTTCTGCTACTCTTGGTGCTTCCCTTGCAGACATTCCTGGTTGTTGCCTGTTCACACCCACTTCCACACTTCCACCACAGACCCCCCTGCAGTGTGCAGCAGTGCTGTTCCTCCCTGCATTCAGGTCCAAGGAGCAAGAGGAAAGCCGAGGTGCTGGTGGGTTGAGTGTCTCAGCTGGGGATTGTGATGCTTTCCAAAGCAGCAGGCTTTGCCCATTCCTCCTTCAGTCCCTGCAGCACTCATGCTGAAGATGTTTTCCCAGCCATGGGCATGAAATGTCATATCTGGGCCTCTCTCCCTCTTTCCTCACCCCTCTTGTAAGGGAGGTGCTACTACCCTTGCATTGGTAGTGGTTCTCATTCCTCTTCACTGCTACTCTGGCTCTTGCCATTGGCTTGAGGCAAGCCAGAAAGGAGCTGGGAGTAGGTTTGTGACAGTTGTGTGAGCCTGGCTGAGTCCTGTTTGCTGCTTGTGGCTGCAAAGCTCCCAGGGTGAGGTGTGAGGTGTGCTGCCTTGCTGTGAGAAGAGCTGTTACTGGTTCACCCTTGGTTACCCAAGGAAGCTCTCCTGTGCCTGCAGGGAGAAGAGTGGCTGGTAGCATCCAAGTCTGCCCTGGGCACACAGATAACCAACCAGATTCTGTGCCACATCCTTTTGGTTTTAAGCCATCCATAAAGTTTTCAGACTCTGCTCTGCAACTGAGAGCCATCTGCTGTGTCTTTGGACTGTGGGGGCTGAACTTTGAGCACCAGCCACCAGCTGGAGCAGAGCTGCTGTGGTGTTGCTGCTCTCCCTTCTTAGATAGGGAACTAGTGCTGGGTTGGTTTTTTTTTTCTCCTGTGAGGAACTTGGGACCTGTTGGCCAGCTTACTGTGACCTGGTCTGCCAGGACATGTACAGGAGGTTGTCTCTGACATCAGTTGAATACAGCATACAGAATTAACCAGGTTGGAAAAGACTTTGAGATCAAGTCCAACCTACTATCCAGCAGCATCTAATCAACTAAACCATGGCTCCAAGTGCCTCATCCAGGCTCTTCCTAAACACTTCCAGTGATGGGGACTCCAC
>CM026886.1:45419080-45475175 GCA_015227895.2 Colaptes auratus | reverse complement strand
GTGTCCCAGCAGCTGGGCTAAGGGAAGGAAAGGCATTTGCTCCCTGTTGTGCCACATCTACATCCATTGCTTGTATGTTTCTTGCTTGTGGCTTGGCTTTGGCTCTGCCACCGCCCTGGAAGCTGCAGAATGCAGAACTGTCCTCTCCTTGTCCCTGGCTGTAAGCTGAGGGTAAGGGAGCTCTTCGAACTGCACCTTTGAATCTGCTGTACAGTGACAGGAGAGGCCAGGGAGGCCTGGAGACTGTGCCCTGGGGCTGCTGCCTCCTTTCTTCCTCCTTCTTCATTTTCCCTGGCATTTTTTTTCTTCACCTCTGTCCTCGCAAGGCTCTTCCCTGGCACGGTGGCAGCAGCTGGCAGGAAAGCAGGAAGATTCCTTCTCCTCCTGCCATTTCCCTGCTGCTCTGCAGGCAGAAGCTGTGAAGCAGAGATGGTTCTTGTGATCTCTTCAGGTTTTGGGGATCCTCGGGCTTTGGGCTCAGTCCAGGCACGGGTTACTGGGTCGGGTGGCTGCGGAGCCTGGCAGGACAAGCCAGCAGAAAAGGTCCCCTTGCCGAGCCCTCCACCTTGCTGTGGCTCAGCCTGGCTCCAGGCTTTTGGTGTCTGCCAAAAGCGCCCTGTGCCCATCTGGGATGGTGCATGAACCCTCCTGCCATGGGCTTGTCCCCAGGCAGGGCCAAACCTCAGGTGGCTATGGGCTGGGGGTTTGCAAGGTGTAGCTTGAGCATTGCCCCCGCGGCAGGGAGACTGTCGGACGGGAGGAGACTGCTTCAGCTCTTCACAAAGGAGGGGAGGCCAACAGCCGAGCGGCTCGCAGGAAGGGAGCAGAGCCCGGTCTGCCCTGCCGCTCTTCTGCCCTGCCGCCCACGTGTGCCCTGCCGGTGCCACCTCCTGCGTCCGGCATGGCCCTGGCGCCGAGCTCTGCCGCGCAGTGCCACGCCAAGGGGTGGCTCTGGCAGGCCGAGCCCCGGGGCAGGTGAGGAGAGAGCCTGCGGGCTCGGGGCGTTATGGGGGGCTCCAACCGCCCCTCTTCTCCCACCTCCATCAGCGGAGATTTGGTGGGGGAAGACAAAAGCACTAAATTGCCTTCCCCTCCCTCTGGGGGACAGGTCAGAAGGCTCCGTTCCTGCCACCGGGGGCTGGAGCTCCTCACATGGAGCTCCTCACCCCTGGGGGAAAGCCCTCGCTGGGGTTTGGAGCTGAGCTGAGCTGTGCCCAGGATCTATTGGCACTGCACACATCGCCTAGGAAAATCTCAAGCAGAGTGAGCAGAAAGCGGTCTGCCCTCTCGGTCTGGCTCTCTTTTTTGGCGCTCAGTTGGGATTCGCGGCGAAATTGGAGAGATCAGCGCTGGGAGCTGGCTGCTCCCCGGACCTGCCTGCCGCTGCAGGGACCCTGCCCGCCGCAAACCTGCGGCTGCTGGCTGGCACAGGCCGGCAGTGCGGCTTCCCTCGCACCGCTCAGACAGTGCTGCTGCAGGAGCTCTGCCTCGTGGCAGCTGTGGCGAAGGACTCTGTGATGCTGGCGGCTCCCTTTTCCTTTGGATTTGTGCCGCGTTATCCACACCTTGGATTAGAAACCTGCAGCTCTGGAGCCTGCCAGTGAAGAGAGACTGAGGCACCGCCTCCGAACTGCTGCTCGGTCCTCCTGAGTCCAACCTGGCGTTCTCATCGGCTTTCCCTAGGGCCCTGACTTGCCTCTGTTTCACAAGTGGGGGGAAGCGATTTTGTGGCTTAGCCTTTTCCATCCATCTGAATTCTTTAAAATTGTGCCAACGTTGCCCATAAACATGCTGGTAGAATTCGCGACCGACTAGGACCTGTCAATAAAATCTCACGAGTCTGGACATCACTTGGGGGTGGGGGTCTGGGGAAATAAAGCTGGTTTTAGAATTCGCGCCTCGTTACCTGAATCCCAACCAACACAGGCCGGGACAGCTGCTCTGCTCCCTGTGTGCGGCGGCCAGGGCTGGGCTGAGCGGCCCCGCACGCAGCGGCGCACGGCCAGGGACGGCTGCGTGCTCCCCATAGCCTGCGCGGTGCTGGGCACGGCCCCGTGGCGGCGGCGGTTACTGCCCTGGGCGGGCTCCGTGCTCCGCGGAGCCTGCGCCGCGCTGGTGTGAGGAAGAGCTGCGTCGCCACAGGCTGCTGTTCACAAAAGACCGGAGGAGTCCTGTCAAACTTCATTCGAGCAAACGACAAAGCGAAGTAAAATTTGATTACAAGCAATTTTCCTTCGAAAAGAGTAATTTCAGTCAATAAAAGGCGAGCAAACAGCGCAGGGCGCGTTTGGAGTCTGCGATCCACCAACACGCACACTGAGCGCCAGCTAGTTCCTCTATTCCTGATAGAAATTCATACAAAACAGGTGTGTCCAAACAAATTCACTCCTAAAATAGGCATCCCGGAGGTCGTTCTAGTGAGGTAATCCTGCGGTTGCTCAACAGCACGTCTCACACTGGCTGCTCACATGCAGGGTCCTTGCGATTGATGCTGCCTTCGCTCTATCCTCGCAAGCGTTACTCCCAGTTCCTGTTCCCATATGTCTTGCCAACAATCGACTCTTCTCCTTGCACCTCCTGGAGCAGCTTATTGTTACACAGGCTATTTTTCACACAAGCTGTTAGCTTCCCTACTTACACTAGTATTCCACTCTACTCTTCAGGCTTCCACATAAATATAATAAAGCAAGCCAAGTATAAACAATGATAGCAAAGGCAAAGCATAAGGAACATTTTATAGCAAAAGAAAACATTTTACTCGTATCTTACAATTTCCTGTGTGTGGTTCCCTGTCCCACTTTTTATTTCCATACTTCTGCTTTAGAGTTCCTCTTAATCAAAATCACCTGATGGACAGGAATTACCACTCCACTCATCACAATCCCTCGTCTTGTTTTGAACGCCATTAATTCATGTCTTAGCTTCCGGTTTGGCCAAAACCAGCTGAATTTTGGTTGGTTCTGGCTTTGGTTTGTGTATCTTTAAACCAGGAGAGGTTGTTGATCTTCTCTACTAGTTCCTACCGGAGGGGCAGTGAATTGCATGTCCTGAACTATAGTCCGAATAAGTCTCGTGAGACAGGGAATCCTACAAGGAATTATCAATAATCCCCCAAACAATTCCCCTACTACTATTCCCAAGCGTCTCCACCATTCTCCTCCATCCCATATTTCCACAACTGGAAGATGAATCACCCTCTATGGCATCACATGCATCCAACTTAACCCACTGTGGCTCACTGAGCTTTGTGAAAATTGCACTTCTCCCTACCAGCCTCCCTTGCTGGCTCTTTGTTCTCACCTCCGTCCAATACTGACGGGGCTTCTCCTTCGGATCAGAAGAGGTTATCCTCCCATTGCCTTTACACCGGGCATACTCTCTCTGATTCATATCACAGGCTTCCTTGCTCCCTACTACTACAATACAATACAATACAATACACCAGTTGGAAGAGACCTTCAAGATCATCGCGTCCAACCCATCAACTCAACCCCCTCAATACTACATACAATACAGTACAATACAACCCTCACTAAACAACTAACTGTGCACCAAGCACCCCATCAAGTCTCCTCCTGACACCTCAGTGAAGGTGACTCCACCACTTCCACAGGCAGCTGATTCCAGTGGGCAATCACTCTCTCTGTATAGACTTCTTCCTAGATCCGTCTACCTGCCCTGGCGCAGCTGAGACTGTGTCCTCTTGTTCTGGTACTGGCTGCACTCAGAGATGGTCTGATACACCAAGGTTTGGTTAATCCCCTTCCCCTGTCGGGTTGCAGTTAAGCAGTCACTGCAATTTTGTGCTTGTCCCAGGACCAACAGGGCTCCATAGACCATCAGAAGAGGTCCAGTCAGGGCCACGGTACCTGGCGGTCTTAGGCCTAAGGGGTTGCAGCCCTCGGCAGAGCTTCTCGAGCTGCAGTCCTGGTTCCTTCTTCGGCCTTGCCCTCTTCCGCTCCTCAGGAGCTGGTCCGAACTGACTCTCTTTGCCCAGTTCTCCTTACCTCTTTATCCTACAAATGAGTGTATGCTAACTCCAATGCAACCTTTCTCTGCACTATAGCAATACCCCTGCAGTAAGGATATCTACACTTTACCCTTGCTAAATGATTTATTATACTAAACCCACTAGTGTGTGAGATTCCAACTGCCACATTCCAGATTCTTTTAACCACCACTGTATTTCTTCTCATTGCAGTTTCTCAGCCTTAAACAAACGACACATTCATTGCAGGGGCTTGCCAGAGACTCTAAGGTGCACGACAAGGTATTCATTCACGGGCACACCACAGTATCTTCTCACCGATACACAGCAATACTTTCGAGGTCAATCTCTTCTTGGCCCATCAAAGGCTCCACAAATTCATCACAGCTTCCCACCATTCCCCCTTTTTGGTTTTCTGCTGCAAATGTTGGTTTGATCCTCTGCTGCAGGGCCGTTTGCAAGAGACTAATCAGGCCAGGCAACATCAGGAACATCACAGTCACAATTAGCCATATTAATGACCCTGCTTTAACATGCGAAAGAAACCAACCAGAGAATGCCCATCCTTTACACAATCCTTCCAACCAACCTTCATCATCAATCTGCAAATGTCTTGCTCTCTATTCCAGTTCTTGAATGTGCTTATGTATAGAGAGTGAAGGATCTAACAGATTCATACCACGCAATCCTTCAAACTCGTGACAACTGTGACCTTGCTCTAACAACAAAATCTACAGCGGGTCTGTTTTGCAAGGCAGCTTACACCATGCCCTTGGCTCAGCATTGGTGGGGCTCACAGCAAAAGGCAAAACAATGATAGAGAACAGAAACTCTTTTGCCAGTTATGGCCTGGATTTCAACGTGCGTCACGGCATCATGGCTGAGCCACGGCATCATGGCCGAGCCACAGAGGGCTACAGCGCACGTGCAGGGTAGGAGCTGCGCGTTCTCACACCTGAATCACCAGGTGTTGCCACTCGAGCCGCAAGGGATGGCCACCGCCACAGAGCATGAGAGCTCCCCTTTAACTCTCTGACATTATTGTTTAACCATGACAGACTGTTGAGTTACCATGTGAACACATTCTCTAACAGTTAAGCGATTATGAGATGCAGGTCTAAGTTAGATGTTTTCTGTTGACATCTCTGAAGTTAGGGCCTTCCAAACCTTTGAGGTAAAATGTGTTCCCTGATCAGAATCGAGAGTTCCAATTAAACCCAAACCTGGGAATAGAATAGAATAGAATAGAATAGAATAGAATAGAATAGAATAGAATAGAATAGAATAGAATAGAATAGAATAGAATAGACCAGCTTGGAAGAGACCTTCGAGATCATCGTGTCCAACCTATCATCCAACACCACCTAATCAACTCAACCATGCAACCAGGCACCCTATCAAGTCTCCTCCTGAACACCTCCAGTGATGGTGACTCCACCACCTCCCCGGGCAGCCCATTCCAATGGGCAATCACTCTCTCTGTGTAGAACTTCTTCCTAACCTCCAGCCTAAACCTCCCCTGGCGCAGCCTGAGACTGTGTCCTCCTGTTCCAGTGCTGGCTGCCTGGGAGAACTCTTAGCTGCTACAGAAGCAGTAGGTGGTGTTGCTGGGTGTGCCTCTACCCAAGGTGTGAGCTGATCTACCATCACTAGCGGATATCCACACCGACCCACTTTGGTAATCCAGTACAATCGACCTGTATCTTTTCAAATGGTCTACATGCAACTTTTCTCCCTCCAGTGGGTGTTTGTCTGATCACCTTTTTATTTCTCTTTTGACATGTCAAACATCCTCCAGCAGCTTGCTTAGCCACCTCAGAAATCCCTGCACACCCATAACATTTCAAAACCTCATCCCCCAGCGCCTTCGTTCCCCAGCGGGGATGCGAATGCAGCTGCAGAAGCATCCTTCTAGCCTGCTCCTTTGGCAGTATTTTCCTCCCATCAGGTAAGACCCATTTGCCTTCTTTTCATTCTGCCCCTATCTTTCCCATGGATTTTATCTCCACCTCTGTGCTCTTTGTCCATCATTCAGTTCTTGTAAAGGTAAGACTTGAGTATGTTTCCTGAGGGCTGCTTCTTGAGCTTCCCAATCAACTGGATTATTTCCCCTTACACAACAACTGCTCCTTTCTGATGCCCTCTAACATGTACTACTGCGCTCCACCAACACGCCCCCAGCGCTGTTTGCTTGCCTCTTCTTGCCTTAAATTGCTCTTTTCAAAACAAAATTGATCTGAATCAAATTTTAATTGGCTTTGTCATTTATAACACCACTGATTCTGCTTCTGTCTCTCCGGTGCCCAGTGAACCTGGGGCACCATTCAGCTCAAAGCCATTGCCCCTCGTCCTGTCACTACAGGCCTCATCCAGCCTGGCCTGCAACACCTCCAGGCAGGAGGCAGCCACAGCCTCCCTGGGCCCCAAACCAGACCAAAGACCAGGCCATGATGTGGAACCCTAGAATGACAGAATGGGCTGGGTTGGAAGGGGCCTAGATCCAAGCCCCTGCCATGGGCAGGGACCCCTCCCACCAGCCCAGGCTGCCCAAGGCCTCATCCAGCCTGGCCTGCAACACCTCCAGGCAGGAGGCAGCCACAGCCTCCCTGGGCAGCCTGGGCCAGAGTCTCCCCAGCCTCACTCTCAACAATTTCTTCCTCCTCTCCACTCTCCATCTCTCCTCTCCCAGCTCAAAGCCATTGTCCCTGGGCCTGGCACTCCCAGCCCTTGTCCCAAGTCCCTCCCCAGCTCTCCTGGAGCCCCTTCAGGTTCTGGAGGGCTGCTCAAAGGTCTCGCTGGGGCCTTCTCCAGGCTGAACAGCCCCAACACTCCCAGCCCTTCCCCATAGGGAAGGTTCTCCAGCCCTCTGGTATCTTTGTGGCCTCCTCTGGACCTGCTGCAGCAGTTCAACATTCAGAAGAAAGTGGAGAATGCATGAAAGGGAGCAGAGAATAATCTTGTGTTTGGAAGCAAGAGAAAGGAGAGCAGGACTGGGAGACTGCTCCGGGTGCCGCAGCTCCAGTGCTGTGCCCAGAGTTGGGCTCCTCAAGACAAGAGAGAGGTGGATGGATTGGGTCCAGGGCAGTGTTCAAGGGATGAGCTCCAACAGGGCCAAAGGCCAGGTCCTGCACTGGGTCACAGCAACCCCCTGGGGAGCTGCAGGCTGGGCAGTGTGGCTGGGAAGCTGCTGGCAGAAAGGGCCTGGGGGTGCTGATCAACAGAGCCAGCAGTGTGCCCAGCTGGCCAAAAGCCACTGGCATCCTGGCTGGCAGCAGCAATGCTGTGCCCAGCAGGAGCAGGCAGGGGACTGTCCCCTGTGCCGGGCACTGCTGAGCCACAGCTCCAGTGCTGTGCCCAGACTTGGGCTCCTCAAGACAAGAGAGAGGTGGAGGTGCTGGAGCCAGGGCAGAGGAGGGCAAGGAAGCTGGGAAGGGCCTGCAGAGGAAATCTGAGGAGGAGAGGCTGAAGGAGCTGGGGATGGTTAGTGTGGAGAAGAGGAGGCTGAGGGCAGAGCTCCCTGCTCTCTGCAGCTCCCTGAGAGGAGCTTGTGCAGAGGTTGCTGCTGCTCTCTTCTCACAGCTGATGAACAAGAGGCCATGGCCTCAGGCTGCAGCAGGGCAGGCTCAGGCTGGACACCAGGCAAAGGTTTTTCCCAGCAAGGGTGGTCAGAGCTTGGCAGAGGCTGCCCAGGGAGGTGGTGGAGTCCCCAAGCCTGGAGGTGTTTCAAGGTGCTTTGGCTGTGGTGCTTGGGGCTCTATGGGTTAGGGGTGAGCCTTGTAGGGTAGGGCCAGGGGTTGGGGTTGGTGATGCTGAGGGGCTTTGCCTCCCTGGATGTCTCTGGGGTTCTGTGATTCTGTAATGCTACGCACAGCCCTTGAGCTGTGTGATTCCATACCCTTACAAAGCCCAGGAGCCATTCCCATCTGAGGGTTCTCACATGACTGGGTCGGGCCTGCAAGGCTGAGGAGGAGACACAGCATCCATAGAGATAGAACCAACAGCCCCAACCCACCAGGATCAGCATCCAAAGTGTAAGGAAAAATGTCTATAACTGTCTGAGGGCTGGGGGTCAGGAAGGAAGGGCCAGGGCCAGGCTCTGCTCCCTGTGCCCTGGCATAGGCCAAGGGGCAATGGCTGGAAAGTGCAGCCCAGGAGGTTCCAGCTCAGCATGAGGAGGAACTTCTTGCCTGGGAGGCTCCCAGAGGCCTGGAGCAGGCTGCCCAGAGAGGTTGTGGAGGTTGTTCTTCACTCCACTGGGTGGAGAAGTTAATATGCAGTAGCCTGTGAGGCCTTTGCTCTCTCCTAACAGTTCAGCACTTGAGGCTGTGTTCAGTGTCTGCCCTCTTCAGACAGCCTCCTGCTGATTTTACGGCAAGACCCCAGGGGAGGCACTTAGCAGAGGCCCTTGGTGACTGACATACAGCGAGGGGAGGGGAGTTGTCTGCTGCTTCCTTTGCTCTTGCAACTCCCTCTTAGCCAATTCTGCCTGCTTTGGATCCCATCCTGTTGGCACCTGTGTGTTGCACCCCGAGAAGGAATGGAGGCCTCTTGCTTTAAAGTAGTTTGGGTTATTGAAGTTTTATTTAAATTATTTACAAAATGGTAACATTACAGAACATTTCTAACAACAGAACTGAAAGCAACAGAGGTGAAAGCAACAGAGCTCATAACCACCGAGTTCACAACAACAGAGCTTATAACAATGGAGTTTAGAAGCAACAGAGTTCGTAACAGTAAAGTTCCTAACAGGAGAGTGTGTAAGCAACAGTTCATCACAACAGAGTCTACAACAACAGAGTTCATAACAACAGAGTCTGTAAGAATGGAGTTCAGAAGCAAAGGAAGCTGCAGGGAGCACTGTGTGCAGGGCTGGAGCCTGTCACGGTCTCACTCCTCTCCTTCCAGGGCTTGGGGCCTGCCAGCTGCTTCGCACGTTCCTGAGCAGTTCTCGACTTCTTGCTCCCCAGGACTCAGCCTGCTGCTGCTGGGGGTGCTGGCACACAGTGCTTCCCACCCTCTCAGCCTGGGTAAGGATTACAGCAGGAGCAGCCCTGCAAGAGAGGTTTTCCATGGCAGTGGCGGGGAGGGGAACTGAGGTCACCAAGGGCATTAGCAGCCTTGGCAAGAGGAACAGGGGAGCTGCAGAATCAAAGCCCAGCACAAGCATGGCAGGCGTGGCTGGAGGAGGAGTTGTGAGGGGCAAGCCCGAGAGCTGCAGAGCAACAGCTCCATGGAGTGGCTCCTCTTGGTGCTTAGCCCTGGACTGGGCTCCTGAGCCCCAGCTGGCACAGAGCCTGCCTGCAGCTCCACCCCTTTCAGAAGGAGGATCTGCAGCTCCTCTCAGGTCCCCGATGATGCAAGTTTTGGGGTCCACCATGAGTTCTGGTCAGGGTCAGAGCCCTGCCATCCCCTCGGGCAGCCTTGCCCACACATTTGATTGTCCCGCCACTGTGACCGCTGCTCCCGAAGGGATGCTCCAGCCCAAAGATGCAGTGGAGAAAACCACAGCAGGCACCTTCCGGCTAATCTCGCTGGGGGTCCTGGCCCTCGCTGGAGCTTTACCTGTCCCTGCTTTGCTCTGGGGGATCCAAGCGGCCTGTGTTCCCCAGCTCCAGCTGAACTGGATTGGGCCCAGCAGCTTCCATGGTTTCCTGCCATAAAAGGGGACAAATCGAGCTGTCTGTCTTGCCTTGGAGCAGAGAGAAACTCAAGAGCCAGGAGGAACATCACTGCCTGCTGCCCTCTGCTTCTGAGCCGTGGCAGCTTCCGCTGGCAGTGCAGCAGGGTGCAGAGCTCCCTGCCAGCACCCGGGGAGGGTTAAAAGCACTGTCCTGGCAAAAGGACAGTCGTCATCTTGATGAGCCATGACTGACTGAGAAAGCTCTCCCAGGGGTAAGCTCAGTGCTAACTCAAGGGGTTGAAGCGGGGTCCAGGCCCTTAGGATCAGTTCCCTTGGAGTTCTGATGGTCCCCCAGCATGCCAGGAGAAGCTGTGCTAGAAAGAGGCAACCTCCCAGCCTGAGGGAGATGCCCAGCCCCGGGCACCCAGCAGGCCTTACCTCTTCTTGCTGGCCTTGAGTTTTGGCACTCTCCTCCTTCTTCCTCCTCTCTGGCAGAAGGTCATCCAGCAAGCTCAGCTCCCGCTTGGAGAAGCAGAAGTCCATCACCTTCCGCACCAAGACCAGAGCCAAATCCTTCACAAACGAGAGGGGAGATAGGGTGAGGCCAGAGCTGAGCCTTCCATCTCCCTGCAGACGTGCCCTGCCGAGCAGCAGCAGCTCTTACCAGCACGGGGAAGATGATGGCAGCAGGGGACATCTTGATGAGGCAGAGCAGGCTGAGGCAGAGGACCTGGATGAAGGTGAAGAGGTGCACCTTGCGCAGGGGGACGTGCCACAGGTGGATGGGATGGTGCTTCCTTGCCGTCAGAACCAGCAGCAAGCGCTTGAAGAACTGCAAAGGCACAGGCCAAGAGCTGCCAGCTTAGCACTGCAGAAGCTTTCTGGCCCTGCTGGCACCTGGAGGCTCTTTGCGGGATGCTGCTTGAAAGGAGAAGGCCTGGGACCCGCTGCGAAGGCTCCTCCTGGGGGCAGCAGCCACTTTCCCTGCGCTCCAGCTCCCAACCAGCTTGCCCACGGGAGCTGCCACCGACCTGCCCTTCCTCCGTGCAGTTCTCTTCTCTGCCTTTCCTGGCCCACTGAATGCCCCCGCAAGCGCTGCCAGCAGCAGTGGAAGCTGCCTTCCCTCGGCACTCCAGTCCCCCATTTTCACCTGAGCAAACCCTGCCCTGCCCTAGCCCCTGACCCGAGCACGCTGAGGAACTGCTGCTCCCAGCCCCAGAGATCTCCTGCCCCCCCCCCCCCCCGCCTCTCCCTCACGCCAAATGCTTTCCCTGCGTGCTTGCAGAGGCAGAGGCGGCAGCAGGGAGCAGCCGTGCTGCAGGCTTCCGCAGAGGCAGTGTACCTCGAGTCCTCGGAGCGACGACACACCCATGTACAGGAAGATGCCGTAAAGCACAGGCATGGGGATGAGCTGCGGAGGAGAAGGCAACGGTCCGTGCCTGCCCTGGCCCTGGCAGGCTCGCCGCTCTGCTCTGCGGCCACTGCCCACAGCCGCCTGAACCCCCAGCAGGGCTGGCCCCGAAAGACAGCTGGAACCCAAAGCTCTGGGCGCTGCTCGCTTGCCGCCAGCGCACCCCAGTGGGGGCCGAAGGGCTGCAAAGCCAAGCCCAAGCTGCTTCCCGGCCCAGTCAAGCCCCAGCCCCAGGGTCTGGGATCACCTCCTCCCCCGCTCCACAGCTCCCGGGGGCTGGAGAGGCTGGGATGCGTGCGTGTGGGTGCCACAAAGGCGGTGCCGGTCGGGGGTTGGCATTGCCCTCTCACCTTTAACACCGAGGTCAGGAAGACAGAGCAGCCCATGAGCACAAAGACCCCCATGCCAGTGACTCTCTGCTCTCGCACCCCCAGGAACCTGGGCTGCTCTCCTGGAGCTGAGCCGTCAGCCTCCACCTTGAGGCTGTTCACGTGGGTGATGGACAGCACAGTGGCAGCCACAAACCAGGGCATGCCCATCAGGGAGCACGCCCCGAGCAGCACAGACACCACAAAGAGGTCCAGGTGGTAGCCACATCCTTTCTGCAAGGAAGGCAGCAAAAGAAGGAGCAGAGCATCCCACAGCACAAGAGCAAGGGCAGCCTCACAAGGCAGACTCTGCCCCTGCTGGAGCCGGTCCTGGCAGCACAGCAGAAGGCTTCCTTCCCTCAGCTGCTGCCACCACTTCACAAGCACAGCACATTTCTCTCCTGCAGCCAGCTCCATGTGCTGCTGCCGCAGCAGACTGCTCCTCTCAGCTCCCCGGGGCTTTGCTCCCTGGGGCACCGCTGCTGCAGGAGAGCAGCCTGCCCCCCAGCCTGATGCTGGCTGCAGCCCAGGGCGGGGTGGGACGGGGTCATCTCTCGCAGCCCCCTACCTTCAGCTTGTGGTCCTTCCTGTTGACGATAGCAACCGTGATGTGCTGGTCCATGAAGATCAGGATGGTGCAGAGCAGAGCTGGGATGAGCGCAGCGAACACTGTCCACACAGGGTTGGGTCCTAGGGGCTGATGAACCACCCGCGGTCGTCCCTGGTCAGCTGCAGCAAAGCACAGGCCTCAGCAGCAGCTCTCAGCCCAGACACTTCCCTGCCTTGCCTTTTGCCTCTCCCCTCCTGAGGCACAGCATCTCCCAGCCTTGGCTTCAGGTCAGCCTCTCTGCTGGGCTCCAGCAGTGCCAGTGGCCTCTCTGCAGGCACCTGCAGATGCTTGTCCCGGAGGTGCCCAGCGTTGGGGCTGGCTTCTCCTTTCCAGAGAGAAACCATGCCCTTGGCGGCACAAGAGGAGGTGGGCAGAGCACCAGCAGGGCCTGCAGGCTCAGCCCCAGCCTGCCCTGCCATCCCCTCCCTTGTGGCAGCCCCGAGGGCTGCAGCCAGTGCCAAGCCAAGCAGCCTCATTACCTTGATCACACTGGGCACCTGGAGCTTGGGCGAGGGGATCCCAACCAGGGAGTCGATCAGCACCATGGTGACCACGGTGAGGAAAACAGCAAAGTCACTGATGAGGGAGCGCACCTAGGGGAGAAGAGCAGAGCTGAGGGGGGCGCTGCCAACGGGGCCACACCGGGGCATGGCCGAGCTGGGGCCATCGACGCCACCAAGGCCGCGGCAGCAAATCCCCCCTGAGCACTTGCAGCCTCATCCCTTGCTCACACACTGTGGCTGTGAGAGCTAGGGTCAGACATGGGAAGAGCTGAATGAAGTGGGAAAGGGCTGCTCGAATCCGAGCCTTTAACAGATCTATTGCTACTGCAGCCGCGACGGGACAGGGCTCTGCGGCTTCCTTCCTGCCGCAGGGGGAGCAGCTGGGGCTTTTTCTAGGGCAGCTCTGCATCTGAAACAACTTTGCCCCCGAGCAGGCAAGGCCGGGAGGGTGGGGGGAGGGTGGGGGTGTAAACCAAAGCTAACTGTGGAAGACCCAATTTCCCCCCTCGCAAGAGAAAGCAAAGAACACAGAAGGGGCCCTGGGGTAGGGGGTAGGGCAGGTGGGAAATGCTGTGAGCAGTTAGCATCCACAGAAGGCAGCGGAGGGAATCCGAGGCGGTGCAGAGCTTCGGCCTCCCGCTTGGCCTTTCCCAGCTTGACCAAGTGGTGGTGCAGACTGCTTGGGGAAAGGAGGGTGGAGAGTGTCGTTACTTTGGTGGTGAAGAACGTGCTGCTCCTCAGGTTCTTCAGGAAGCCGGCCAGGGCAAAGGTGGAGAAGAGGAGGATGCAGCACCACAAGAAGACATTAGGCACGGAGGGGCCATGGGGCCCACAGGCAGGGCCTCGGAACTCTCCCCGCAAGCGCCGGCACTCCTGGAGAGACAGAGAGGCGGGACACAGGCGGTGAAGGTGTGGCCAGGAGACGCTGGGCGAGGAGGGGGTGAGGAGGAGCTGGCAGCAGCACACTGGGCAGCCCCTCCCCAGCTGCAGGGCTCTGCCTTGTGCACCGGGGGTATGCCCCCTGGCGGCGGCACGAGGAAGCAGCGGCTCGGGGCACTCACAGTCACCGTGAGGTTGTGCCAGGCGATGCCCCGCACGTCGAGCTTGCTGCTCTGCCAGAAACGCAGGGTTTCGAGGCTGGGCTGGGCTGGTGCCACACACTTGCATCTGGCAGGAGAGAAGGCAGGAGAGGGGTAAGGAAAAGGCAAAGGAGAGGCAGCCCTGAGCTCCTGGCCGGAGGCAGCAGCCTTTACAGCAGGGCAGCACTCACCTGTAGTTGGTGAGGGAGTCGAGGGCGCTGGGCGTGTGCAGAGGGTAGGTGACTCGCAGCTGGCTCAGCTTCTCCAGAGCCTCGTAGATGAAGATGAGGCAGATGAGGGAGGTGTAGGTCTCCTCGGTGAAGCGAGTGATGTAGCGCACCAGGCAGCTGGCGTCGGTCACCACCAGCACCAGGGAGAAGAAGGTGGTCCAGAGCCCGATGCACGCCCGCAGGGACAGGTAGGAGAGTGCCTGCTCCCTGGGGAAGCAAAGCCAGGTGGGAAGGGGGAGAGGCCAGCAAGGGGCTGCCAGCTCTGCCTTCCCTGGGGAAACCTGGGAGCAGTTGAGGAGCGTGGCCAGGCTGGGGGCGCGGGGCAGGGGGCAGGCAGTCTCCATCAAGTGCCACAGACAGCCTCGGGGCTGCAGCCTGGGCTCTGGACCCGCGGGAGGAGAGGCCAAGGACTTAACCCAGGCAGTTGGGTTAAGGCCCTGGGGGCTAGCGGAGGTCAGGCGCCGGCTGTGGGAGGTGCTGTGGTCTCACATCACTCTCATGCCCTAACACCAGCACTGGCTGGGTTTGTGCCCAGTCAGCTGCTGCCAGCAAGATGGGGCTGGAGCAGAACTTGAGCTGCAGTGAGGCTGGCTCATCTCACGCTGAAGTCGTCCCAACCAAAGGGCTGTCATGGACAATAGCATTTCCCATGGCCAGCTCCTGCTTCTTCACTAAAATCATCAAGCCTCAGAACAGTTAAGCAGAAAACTCTTGGGAGAGTTGGGCAAGAGAGGTTTCCCCTTCCAGCACAAACCAGGCTGAGAGGTGCCCAGGTTGGGACTCTGAGGAAAGCAAATCTCCCCTCATTCCCAAAGCAATTTGGCTCATCTTCCTTGGATGTTCACTTACTTGTGGTTTCTCCTGCTGCTGCTGCTGCTGCTGCCGCTTGGCTTGAACCCTAAACCCTGAACCGACCCCCACGCCTCCCCCCAAACCCTTCAGAGCCCCTGCACCACCAGCTACTACAGCAGCAGCAGCAGCAGCAGCCTGCAACAGCTCTGACACAGAAGACAACTGAAAGCTAAGCAGTGGCACCCAGAACAGCAAAGCCCCAGCATCTTTTCCTCCTCCCTGTCTCCTGCTGCAGACTCTGCAGCCCCTGGCTGTGGCAGCCAGCCTTACTTGCAGAACTGGTAGACGATCTTCTCAAAGACAAGGATGGGTCCGGTGCTGCCGAGGATGGTGAGAGGCTGCCCGGCAAAGAGGCAATAGACCACGCCGGACAGGCAGGCACCCATCAGGGACTCCATGGCACCCTGGCCGGGGGAGAGAGGCAGCAGGCACTCAAGAGGTCATCCAGGGCAAGCCAACCCCCCCCGCCCCCAAAGGCAAGTGAGTGCAGCAGGGACTTGTGCCCGAGGGTGGGCCCTCCCCGTGCCAGCCAGCAGAGAGAGCTGCTCACTATGTAGCCTTCGGTCGCCTCCCCCAGCAGGCCGCCGAAGGTGATGACAGGGGCCATGCCGGCGCAGTAGAGGAAGAGGACGGACGCCAGGCACTGCAGGCTGAAGGCGTCCCGAAAGTCGCTCCAGAACCAGGGCACTTTGCGCTTCACGTCCTGGATGAAACCTCCGCAGAACCTGGAGGGAGGAGGAGAGCCTGAGTGTGCTGCGGGAGGGGCCGTGCAGCTCCCTGCTGCACAAGGGCAGCCACAAGCTCAGAGCAACTTGCAGGGCTGGAAAGCAGAAGTCTGCTGGAGCCTGCTTTAGAGCCAGGATTTGGAAAGGGAGGCACGCAGCAGAGCTCCTGCAGCACAAGCAGGCCTGAGCCCAGAGCCCCTCCCCTCTGGGCTTGAGCGGCAGCAGTGCTCTCCCTGGGGGTCTCTACCCCTCTGCCCCCACCCCAAACCCAGCAAACCAGGGCGATGCCGCTGCGCCTGAGCCCAGCTGCCCACCTCTCCCCCTGCCGGGCCCAGGGCACCGAGGTGGTGCTGCGCAGCCCCTGCCCCGAAGCAGCTACGGCCAGAGCCCTGCTAGAAGGGCAGCTGCAGGCTCACGTTTCCAAGGCCAGCAGAACCAAGGGCACCCAGGGAAGCTCACATCACCTTCCTGTCCACTCCAGCTCCGGCCCAGTGTGTCTCACCGGCTCGCTCGGCGCAGCGCTGCCACCCACAGCTCCTGGCACCTTCCTTTCCTCCTGGGCAAACGGGAGCAAGGTACAGATGCCCACCTGCCACCATTCCTCCTGCTCTGGCTCCGGGCCTGGCAGAGGGGCAGCTGGAGAGCCTGGCCCCCTGAGCAGACGCCCAGCCGTGCTGCCGTGCTGCCCGTGCCCCTCACGCCTCCCTCCCCGCCGCACCCACCTGGGGAGGGACCTTTCCCGGGGGCTTGACTCGGACGGAGGGATCCCACTGGCCTGCTGGCAAGCTCTTCCTCTCCTTGTTCTGATGCTGCGGCAGAAGCACTTCTCGGCCTCTCGCCTGTGCCTGCTCACCAAGCCCTGAGCTCTGTCCCTGCTGCTGCAGGCTGGCATCTGGGGCTGGCAGAGGGAAAGAAGCCATCAGAGCAGGAAGCCCCAGTCCCAGCCCTGTTTCTAAGAGCCACCTGCCAAGCCCTGACTCCTGCTTCTCTTTGGCTGGAGACTGTTCTGCACTCGCTTCTCAGCATCTGTTCCACCTCTGACTCAGGGTGGGCAGCTTCCCTTCCCCACAGGGCCATTTGTAATGCCAGGATCCCTCTCAGGAAGAGGGGCCTCAGTCCATTGTGCATGGAACGGCCTTGCCAGCCCCTCCTGAGCAAAGCCTGGCAAAAGGAGGCCTTGCTAAACGCTGCCATTTCCCTCAGGAGGGCAGCAAGCCACACGAGCAAGGCACAGGGAGCTGCCGGCAGAAGCCCCCAGGTGCACACAGCCCAAGGAGCTCAGGGAACACCCTGGGGGCACTCACCCTGCCCGCCACAGCGCGGGGATCGGCTTCTCATCCCCTGCCTCCTCCCCACGTCCCGGGCACGGCGGCCTGCAAAAGAAGAGTCGCTTGCAGTGCTCTTGACGCTGCAGAGATGGGGGAGGCAGTGCCACCCTTCAGCCAGAGCAGCCCTTCCCAGGAGGAAGCACCAGCTTGGTGCCTCGGCAGAAGGCACTGGGCTGCTGGCTCCTCTGCCAGGCTCTCCGTGCAGCCTTACTTTCCAACTCATCCTCATAGTGGAAGCTGGCAGGGCTGCTCCATTTGCCCTGGTCGATCACTGCCTCTTCGTCGTGTTCCTGCTCAGCAAGGACAAGAGGGGCAAAGCTGTCTAGAGGTCCTTTACCTCCTCCACCCCTGTGCCCACACAAGTCCCCAGGGATCACACTTCTGCATGCCCCCTCCTCCGGGAAAAGCCAAAAACGTGGACTTCAGGAAGGGTGGAAGAGACCTTTAAGATTCCCGAGTCCAACCAGAACCCAGCTCCCAGGACCACTAAACTGTGTCCTGAAGCACCACATCTACAGCTGCTTGAACAGCTCCAGGGCTGGCAACCCCACCAGCTCCCTGGGCAGCCTGTTCCAGGGCCTGACCACTCAGTAAAGAAGTTTTCCTCACGTCCAAGCTAAACCTCCCCTGGCACCACTGAAGCCCATTCCCTCCCATCCTGTCGCTTATTGCCTGGGAGAAGAGGCCAGCACCAGCCTCACTCCAGCCTCCTTCCAGGGAGCTGGAGGGAGGTTTGTAGGAGCTTTGCCTTGCAGGAGGCTTTCCTTCCCATCCCCTCCTTGCTCTGAGCAGCGAGGCTGAAGCAGAGCAGAGCAAAGCAGCTCCTCCTGCCCATGCCTCTGCCCCCTGGGGAAATGCCTGTGGGCTTTGGGGGAGAGTTTTGCCCTGTCTGGGGGGGCTGCCGGGCCCCTGGGCAGAGCCCCAGCCACGCTACCAGTAACTCCTTCAGGGAGGCCATTCGGTATCCTGCGTTCTCGTCCATCCTCGCCTCGCTGGCTGCCTTGGGAGAGAGTTGCACCTCGAGAGCAACCAAGGGCAGATTCCCCCAGCACACCAGAGCAGGCGGCACGGAGAGGAGCCGAAGCTCAAGTGGCTCCCGGGGAGCACCGACACCAGGGATACAGAGATGCCCCATGGTGACCTCATAATGGGGGCAGGCAGAGTCATAGGCAAAGCAGAGGCCTAGGCCCAGAGGAGAGCAAAAGTCCCCCTGGGTTGGAATGGGGTGAGGAAGAGGAGGGCCAGCAGGGCTGGTGCACAGACACCAGCAGACACCAAAGGCAGGCTGGGGACAAGGCAGGCCTGCTCTGGAGCGGCCCTGGGGGCCCTGGGGCCCAGCTGCTCAGGGCCTTGTTTGCCTTTGTTCCATAGGGGCTGAGATCTGCTGCCAGGGAGCAGGGAGGGGCTGGGAGGGCAAGAGGAGAGCTGCTGCCTGCCCCCCAGCACCAAGGGCTTCCCACAGGGCAGGGTGGCTGGGGCAGGGCCAGGACCTGTGCCCACACAGCGCTGCCAGCCCGGCCTGAGTGCGGCTGCCCAGGCAGCCGGGCCGGGGGCAGAGCCTGGCACAGCCTGTGGGGCTGTGTGGGCATGTGCTGGGCTGGCACTGCTGCCCCTGCTGTGCTAGGGAAACGCTGAGGGCACAGAGACTCCACAGGCACCGCTTCCTACAGGAGAACTCCAACTGACCCACAACAAATCCACAGCTCTCAACCCTTCTTCTTTCCCCCTGTCACAGGGGCAGCACCCAGCCGTGGGGCAGCACCCAGTGCCATGGGGCAGCACCCAGTGCCATGGGGCAGCACCCAGTGCCATGGGGCAGCACCATCCCCAGCTCCTTCAGCCTCTCCTCCTCAGATTTCCTCTGCAGGCCCTTCCCAGCTTCCTTGCCCTCCTCTGCCCTGGCTCCAGCACCTCCACCTCTCTCTTGTCTTGAGGAGCCCAAGTCTGGGCACAGCACTGGAGCTGTGGCCTCAGCAGTGCCCAGCACAGGGGGACAGTCCCCTGCCTGCTCCTGCTGGGCACAGCATTGCTGCTGCCAGCCAGGATGCCAGTGGCTTTCTTGGCCAGCTGGGCACACTGCTGGCTCCTGTTGATCAGCACCCCCAGGCCCCTTTCTGCCAGCAGCTTCCCAGCCACACTGCCCCAAACCTGCAGCTCCCAGGGGGTTGCTGTGAGCCAGTGCAGGACCTGGCCCTTGGCCCTGTTGGAGCTCATCCCTTGAACACTGCCCCATGGAGCCAGTGCATCCCAGTGCCTCTGCAGAGTTGGAGAGAGCAAGAAGGTCTCCCCTGAGCCTCCTTACTCCAGGCTAAGCAACCCCAGCTCCCTCAGCCTCTCCTCACAGGGCTGTGCCCCAGACCCCTCCCCAGCTTTGTTGCCCTTCTCTGGACACCTTCCAGCAGCTCAACAGCTTTTTTGAATTGAGGGGCCCAGACGGGACACACTGCTCAAGGTGTGACCTTACCCAGCCTGTAATGATGGCTTGGAACCCGAAGCTCTTCCAGGTCCCTTCCCACCCGTCCCAGTGTGGCTGTTGCAGGGAGCTGAGGCTGGCTGCAGCAGCCACTAGATGCCAGTGCAGGCTCACAGCAGATCCAGCTCCCTACTCCAAGAGCCAAAGCCTAGGACAAAACTTTCCCAGGAATTCGGGCCCCTGGCCCTCTGTTAAATATAGCAGAGCTCAACACAGCTGCTTCTCCATCTCTTGGGCTGCTCTCCTTCCTTTCCAGCCCCATTGGTGCCTGGTGTACGTGCTCAGCAGGTGAGCAAAGCTCCACCACCATTGGGGGTTTGGTTTCTTTTTGTACTGTGGAACATAACCTACAATGAACTGGAGAAGCTTCTTGGTGCCTGCAGGCTGAACCACCTCCTGGAGCTCTCTGGCAAGGTCTGACCATGAGGCCACAACTCACCTCTGCATAGCATCTGCCAAAAACCTCCAGGAGTGGTGGCAGCCTCATCCCTGGAGGTGTTTGCAGCCAGGCTGGAGGTGGCTGTGAGCAACCTGCTGCAGTGTGAGGTGTCCCTGCCCAGGGCAGGGGGTTGGGACTGGATGGTCCCTTCCAGCCCTGACAGTTCTGTGCTTCCATGATTCTATGATCTTAACCTTCCCAAGTTTTCAGATGGTCTTTGGAGCACCAGCTTTGGGCCCTTGCTCCCAGAAGGACATTGATTGCTGGAGCAGGGCCAGAGAAGGGCAAGAGAGCTGGGGAAGGGTGTGGAGAAGAGGGCTGGGGAGGAGCAGCTGAGGGAGCTGGGGGTGTGGAGTGTGGAGCAGAGGAGGCTGAGGGAGACCTCCTTGCTCTCTGCAGCTCCTGAGAGGAGGCTGCAGCCAGTTGGTTTCAGCCTCCCTTTCCAAGGAAAAAGTGATAGGATGAGAAGAAAAGGCCTCAAGCTGGCCCAGGGAGGTTTAGGTTGGACACAAGGAACAATTTCTTCCCCAAAAGGGTTGTCCAGGGCTGCCCCAGGCTGCCCAGGCAGTGGTGGAATCACCTTCCCTGGATGACTGAAGAGCTGTGTAGCTCTGGTGCTTAGGGCCATGGTTTGGAGGTGATTCAGCAGTTGGGGTAAGGCTTGGACTCGATGATCTTAAAGGTCTTTTCCAGCCAAAAGTATTCTGTGATCCTAAATTAGGATCTGAGCTGAGGCACTGCAGGGAAAGGGAGAGGAAAATCTCTGAGAACTCATAGAGGTTTTTAGGGTCAGCCCGATCCTGTGGTTGTGTGATGCTGTCTGCAGTGTCCCACAGAGAGTATTTGTGTGCATCCACCCTGCAGGTGCAGCAGCAGCTGTGCATCCACCCTGCAGGTCAGCAGCAGCTGTGCATCCACCCTGCAGGCGCAGCAGCAGCTGTGCATCCACCCTGCAGGCGCAGCAGCAGCTGTGCATCCACCCTGCAGGTCCAGCAGCAGCTGTGCATCCACCCTGCAGGTGCAGCAGCAGCTGTGCATCCACCCTGCAGGTCCAGCAGCAGCTGTGCATCCACCCTGCAGGTGCAGCAGCAGCTGTGCATCCACCCTGCAGGTCCAGCAGCAGCTGTGCATCCACCCTGCAGGTCCAGCAGCAGCTGTGCATCCACCCTGCAGGTCCAGCAGCAGCTCTCTGTTTTTGAACACTGTCCCAGCTGGGGCTGCTATGCACGGGTGGGGCTGGGCACCAAGGGCTGCTGCTTTTCCAGTGCTTCCCAAATCTGGATGTGCTCAGTCCTGACCTCCTGCAGGGAACCAGAGCCTGCCCAGGAGTTCAGGGTGCCAGAGTATCTCCAGGGAAGAGAAAGCTGCCCACCTCAAGCACTCTTCTGAAGGAGAGGTTTGGAGACTTGGACAAACTGAGAGCTGGGCAGAGAGAGGGTCAGGAAGGATAAAGTGCAGAGTCCTGCAGCTGGGCAGGAAGAATGAACTGCAGCAGCACAGGCTGGGAGGGGATCTGCTGGAGAGCAGCCCCAAGGAGCAGCACCTGGGAGTGCTGGGGGGCAGCAAGTGCTGCAGGGCACAGCAATGTGCCCTGGGGGCCAAGAAGGCCAAGGGGGTCCTGGGCTGCACTCAGCAGAGTGTGGCCAGCAGGGCCAGGGAGCTTCTCCTCCCCCTCTGCTCTGCTCTGCCCTGCTGAGGCCCCACCTGCAATCTTGCATCCAGCTCTGGGCTCCCCAGCTCAGGAGGGACAGGGAGCTGCTGGAGAGAGTCCAAGGGAGGGCTGCAAGGATGCTGAAGGGCCTGGAGCACTGCTGCTGAGGAGAGGCTGAGAGCCCTGGGGCTGCTGAGGCTGCAGAGGAGAAGGCTGAGAGGGATCTGATCAATGTCTCTCAAGAGCTGAGGGCTGGGGGGCAGGAAGGAAGGGCCAGGGCCAGGCTCTGCTCCCTGTGCCCTGGCATAGGCCAAGGGGCAATGGATGGAAAGTGCAGGCCAGGAGGTTCCAGCTCAGCATGAGGAGGAACTTCTTGCCTGGGAGGCTCCCAGAGGCCTGGAGCAGGCTGCCCAGAGAGGTTGTGGAGTCTCCTTCTCTGGAGCCTTTGCAGCCCTGTCTGGCTGTGTTCCTGTGTGCCCTGGGCTGGATCCTCTGCTCCTGCTCTGGCAGGGGCTTGGCCTGGAAGCTCTCCAGAGGTCCCTTCCAAGCCCTAACATCCTGTGTGATCCTCTGTGATCCTGTGTTTGGTGGCTAGGGGTTAAGATGTGCCCTGCACTGCAGCTTTACCTGAGACCAAGGGTTTAGGGCACACAAAACAGCTTCCAGTCCTTGAAAGTAAAAGATCCTCCATGAGAGTACCCTGAGGAGCACTGGGGTCAGGCTGAGCCTCAGGCAGCTGGTGAGTGGCAGTGATGTGTGAGCCCTGCCTGGATTGTCACTCCTCCAAGGGTTTTGCTTGCTTGCTTTCCACCAAAGGGAAACAGAGGTAGGGATGGGAAGATGGCTATGGGAAGAGGTCTAGGGGAGATTTCTCTGCCAGTGGGGATAGGGAGCTGTGCAAACCCAAAGATCAAGCAACTGGCCTGGAAATTTGCTGGAGACCTTGTCCCATGGGCTTCAAGAGGAGTTGGGACGTGGGAGAGAGTTTCCAAGTGGGATGCTTCAGGGTCTACTCACCTCCAAAGGAGGATGTATAGAATCAAAGAATCAGTCACAGAGCTGGCAGGGCTGGAAGGGAGCTCAAGGACCATCCAGTGCCAGCCCCTGCCATGGGCAGGGACAACTCACACTGCAGCAGCTTGCTCACAGCCACCTCCAGCCTGGCTGCAAACACCTCCAGGCAGGAGGCTGCCACCACCTCCCTGGGCAGCCTGGGCCAGGCTCTCACCACCCTCCTGGGGAGCAACTTCTTCCTAAGATCTAATCTGTATCTCCCCTCCTCTAGCTTGGATCACTTCCTCTCAGTCCTATCCCTCCCTCACCCCCTCCAAAGTCCCTCCCCAGCTTGCTTGCAGCCCCCTGCAGATCCTGCAAGGCCACCAGAAGGTCTCCTGGGAGCCTTCTCCTCTCCAGCCTGCACAAGCCCAACTCTCTCAGGCTGTCTCCAGAGCAGAGCAGCTCCAGCCCTCTGCTCCTCCTCCTGGCCCTGCTCTGGACCCCTTCCAGCCCCTCCAGAGCCTTCCTGTGCTGGGGGCTCCAGAACTGGAGCCAGAGCTGCAGCTGTGGGCTCAGCAGAGTGGAGCAGGGCAGGGGGGAGCAGGGGATGTGCTCCAAGCACTGCTAACACCTCTTAGGTCAGAAAATGGAAGCCTGAGGGGGAAAAAAGTTCAAGAGAAGCTGGGTTGTAGGTTTGAGATCTCCTTGAAATAAAATCATTCCTGCTCTCCCAAGCTGATCCAGCAGCTGCTGCTGCTGCTGAGCAAGGAAGGGAAGCACAGCTCTCCGAGAGGGGAAAGGTTAAAGCACAGAAGCAAATCCTGCCATTGCCCTCATTTCCCTGGGAACGAAAGCAGGACACCAGGGAGAGCTAATGAGGTGAAATAATAGAGCTGGCAGCGCTGCTGCTGCTCTTGCTGAAGGCCAGGTGAGCTATTGGTAGATCTGGGAAGGACAATGTCAAACTCTTTTGTCTTGGTATCAGATCTCCCCTCCTAGTTCAAGAGTTCAAGCTCCCTCTGAAAAGGTGCAAAGTGACCCCCTGGGGCTACTCCAAATAAGAGCATAAACAGTAATAGAAGGGTTTGGAGCAGCTCTGCTGTGGGGCCAGGCTGAGGGAGCTGGGGGTGTTCAGCCTGGAGAGGAGAAGGCTCCAGGCAGACCTCAGAGCAGCCTGCCAGGACCTGAAGGGGCTACAAGAGGGCTGCAGAGAGACTGCTCCCAAAGGCCTGCAGGGACAGGCCCAGGGGCAGTGGCTTCAAACCAGAGCAGAGCAGATTGAGATTGGCTGTGAGGAACAAGTTCTGCCCCAGGAGGCTGCTGGAACACTGCAGCAGGCTGCCCAGGGAGGTGGTTGAGGCTCCATGGCTGGAGCTATTCCAGGGGAGGCTGGAGAGGGCTCTGGGCAGCCTGATCCAGTGGAGGATGTCCCTGCTGAGTGCAGGGGGCTGGCCTGGATGAGCTTTGAAGATCCCTTCCAACCCAGACCCTTCTATGGTTCCCAAGGCAGGACAATCCCTCACAGCCCTAAATCCAATTGCTCCATCTCCCCCCAACTTATTTCTCTGTGTTGCTGTCTCACTATGTGTATCACCCCTGAGGCATCCCCACTGGGAGCAGGTGAGGAGTACCATGGGAATAAATCAGAACAAAAGTGATTCTTGTACCCTTGACTGAGAATAAATATTGGCCAAAGAAGTGGTGGGGCAAAAGAACCCTGACCCCTTGAGTTTCTACTTGAATCTCACAGAATCACAGAGTGGAGGGGGCTGGGAGGGGCCTCTGGAGATCTTTGAATCCAAGCCCCTGCCAGAGCAGGAGCACCCAGGGCAGGGCACACAGAACACATCCAGGGGGGGCTGGGAAGGCTCCAGAGAAGGAGACTCCACCACCCCTCTGGGCAGCCTGCTCCAGGGCTCTGCCACCCTCCAAGGCAAGAAGTTCCTCCTCATGTTCAGAGGGAGCTTCCTATCTTCCAGTCTATGCCCAGCACCTCTTGTCCTGTCCCTGGGCACCACTGAGCAGAGCCTGGCCCAGCCTCCTGACAGCCACCCCTGAGGTATCTGTAGGCACTGAGCAGATCCCCTCAGCCTCCTCCTCTCCAGGCTAGCCAGCCCCAGGGCTCAGCTCCTCCTCTCCAGGCTAGCCAGCCCAGGGCTCAGCCTCCTCCTCTCCAGGCTAGCCAGCCCCAGGGCTCAGCCTCCTCCTCTCCAGGCTAGCCAGCCCCAGGGCTCAGCCTCCTCCTCTCCAGGCTAGCCAGCCCCAGGGCTCAGCCTCCTCCTCTCCAGGCTAGCCAGCCCCAGGGCTCAGCCTCCTCCTCTCCAGGCTACCCAGCCCCAGGGCTCAGCCTCCTCCTCTCCAGGCTAGCCAGCCCCAGGGCTCAGCCTCCTCCTCTCCAGGCTACCAGCCCCAGGGCTCAGCCTCTCCTCAGCTGAGAGCTCTTCCAGTGCCCTCAGCAGCTCTGGGGCCCTGTGCTGGACTCTCTCCAGTAGTTCTTTGTCCTTCTTGAGCTGGGGAGCCCAGACCTGGACCCAGTGCCCCAGGTGAGGCCTCAGCAGGGCAGAGCAGAGGGGCAGCAGAACCTGCCTTGACCTGCTGGCCTCTTGCTGCAGCCCAGGCTGCCCTTGGCCTCCTTGGCTGAGAGGGCACCCTGCTGGCTCATGGGCACTGTCGTCCACCAGCACTGCCAGGTGCTTGCTGCGAGCTGCCGAGGCCGCGCTGCCTGTGGCTGCGCAGCGCCAGCCCGGGGCCGGCCGTGAGCGCTCTCTGCTCTACCGGCAGCTCGTGGCCCCGCCCGGGCGCCCTCCCATCGATCCCCCCCGAGCAAAGGCTGCTTTGTGTTGACCCTTGCAGCTGACCCTCTGGGGAGGGAATGACCAAGGCCAGGCCTGTTGGTTTCCAAAGTTTTAATGCCGTTTCCAAAGTCCAGATCCAGTCCCCTCCCCTTGCCTCGCAGAACTGTCACGCCCCTCCCCCCCCCCCCACCCCTTCCCTGCTAACTCAGGAATCAAGATGCCGTTGCCCACCCCCCACCCCTTCACTCTCCTCAGCCCTCCACCCTCGTCCTGCAGGAAGGGGACAGTGTGATTGCTCCTGAAGCTTTCACAGTGTTCAAACTCTGCCCAAAGGCTCTGTGCTGGGAATGCAGAAAGAAGTGCTGCCCGCAGGTGCTGTGGGGGTTCTAATACTGCTGCTTGCCCTTTGCTTGGACATCTTGCTGCTGCACTTCGTATAAATAGCTGAGAAACAAACAAACAAACAACACAGACCACAAACAAACCAACCCACAAACAACAAAGCAGATTGAAGTCATTGAGCAGGGGAAAAGGGAGAAACTCCTCCTGCCAAGGGCAGCCTGGCAGGGGGTGCTGCTCACTGGAAGTCAAACAAGGCTTCAAAAGAGACCAACAAAGCCATGGTTCCCATAACACTCGCGGCTCTTTCGCCCTCTGTGAGCAGATTTGCTGTCCCCTGTGAAGCCAAGCGGCCACAGAGGGCTTCTAACACCTTTGGGCTCAACTCTATCAATAGAAAGGGTCTAACAGGACCACCAAGTGTACAGCTTATGTGTGGGTTTTGTTCCATGCCACCTGAAATGGAGTCAGCTGAGAAGTGGGGAGAGGAAACACTCAGGCTCTGGCAGTCAGCACCTTGGCACACATCGAGATGCCAACAGTGCTGTTGATGCAGAGGAAGCTCTCTGCTGGAAATAGCTTTGTCTAGGCTGGAGGGAAGCTTGGTTGGAATCAATGGGCAGCATGGAACCATAGAGTCAGAGAATCAGAGAACCATAGGGTCAGAGAGTCAGAGAACCATAGAGTCACAGAATAACAGAACCATAGAATCAAAGAATCAGAGAATCACAGAGTGCCCTGGGCTGGAAGGCACCTCCAGAGCTCACCCCATCCACCCCCCTGCACTCAGCAGGGACATCCTCCACTGGATCAGGCTGCCCAGAGCCCTCTCCAGCCTCACCTGGAACAGCTTCAGGGCTGGGGCCTCAACCAGCTCTCTGGGCAGCCTGCTGCAGTGTTCCAGCAGCCTCCTGGGGCAGAACTTGTTCCTCACAGCCAATCTCAATCTGCTCTGCTCTCATCTCAAACCATTGTCCCTCACCCTACCACTGCAGGCCTCTAGCTCCATCGACCCAGTTGTAAATTCTCTTCCTTGAAATACTTTTGTCCCTGCATCCTAGACTGAGAAGATTGCAGTTTCCTTAGGGTGCATTAGTGTGCAGCGTACAGGAGGAGGATGTCTGCTGTAGCTGCCCAACACTGAGTTTCTGCTCTGGTTGAGGATGTCCCTGCTGGCTGCAGGGTGGTTGGGCTGGATGAGCTTTGGAGGTCCCTTCCAACCTGGGTGACTCTATGATTCTCCCTCCTCCTGCCTCAATCCCATGAACACAAATGAACAAATAAAGCCCTCCTGCTGCAACCCAAAGGATGCTCTCAGCACCCCCAAAGCTGTCAAGCACATCACCAAGCCTGGTCCTCTCCAGAACAAGAGGTACCTTTGGTGTTGGACCCTCTTCCATGTGAATCCTCTCCCTCCAAACTACTTCTGGCAGGGGTGAGAGCAGGCAGCAGCCTTGCTGTGAGGTGTAGAGCAGTGCTGGTAGCCAGGCAGGCCTCCTTCCAGCCCAGCAAACAACAAAAAACCTCCTTCCAGGTAATTTTCTTCCCAGAGAGGTTATGGGCCCCAGAGAGGCCTGTTCTTACTGGGCCATGGCTGGGAGCTCTTGTGCTCTAATTAAGTAGAGTTGGTCCTAGTGAAGAGCACTTTTCTTGTCCTCAACCTTAATAGCTCTCAAGGTTCTCCTCCTGTCTCTCACTGAATGTGCCCTTTGCTGGGAGGTGGTAAAAATATTCTGGTCCTTGCTCCTAGGCAGGCCTGGAAGTGGCACAGCAGGAGGGAAAACTCTGCTACATGCTTGCTAAAGTCAAGAGGGTGCCTGTGAGGCCAGGCAGAGATCTTCACGGCCCTTTTGTCCTTGGCATTGCCAGAATGGATTTAAAACAGGCTTGAAGTGCCTGAGCTCCTCCCTGGCAGTGCTGGTGGCTCAGGATGCTCCACGGCACTAGGAGGCAGCTGGAGACCTCCCCACGGCCAAAGGGCAACTTTGCCTTTGCCTGCTGCTCTGCCTGGCTTCAGAACCCTGGGGGTGAACCAAGGCAGCCTGCTGCATGGAGGGGCTTGCTGGGCACAGCTCATCCTTCCCCAGCCCCACAGCACAGGGTCCACAGGGCCAACTGTGCTGAGCGCAGCATGCTGCCTTTAACCACACACGCTTTGCTGCCTGTGCATGGATAGAACAGATCCACAGCAGCAGGGAAGTATTTTGCTTGGAAGAGACCTTGGGGGTCATCAAGTGCAATCATTAAACTGCCAAATCACCACCAAGCAGTGGCTCCCAGGAGCACAGCTACACAGCTTTTAGCTCCTTGCAGGGGTGGGGGCCCCACCACTGCCCTCGGCACCTGATTCAGCACTTGACAACCCTTTTGTGGGGAAGAAATTGATCCTCATGTCCCAATCTAAACCTCCCCTGGCACAACCTGAGCCATTTCCTCTTGTCCTATTCACTTTTCACTTGGGAGAAGAGACCAACCCCCACCTCACTCCAACCTCCTTTGCTGGAGTTGTAGAGAGTGAGGTCTCCCTCAGCCTCCTCTGCTCCACACTCCACACCCCCAGCTCCCTCAGCTGCTCCTCCCCAGCCCTCTTCTCCACACCCTTCCCCAGCTCTCTTGCCCTTCTCTGGCCCTGCTCCAGCCCTCCAGCTCCTGCTGGCAGGGAGGGCCCAGAGCTGAAGCCAGCACTCAAGCTGTGGCCTCCCCAGTGCCCAGCCCAGGGCACAAGCCCTGCCCTGCTGCTGCTGCCCACCCCAGTGCTGCTGCAGGCCAGGCTGCTGCTGCCCTTCTTGCCCACAATATGCACATAATGTATATTGGGGCCATCTCTCTGTCTCTCTGCACATGCATACACACACTAGAGAGCCACTCATGTTCAGGGCTGAGTTTTTGCTCTCCAGTGCACAGAAGCCTCCTGATTTTGATTGATTTTTTTTTTTGCTTTCTTAATTCCTTCTTCCCCTCCCCCTCCTCCTTCCCCCCAGCCCTTTGAAATATCCTCTTAGGAAACTAAAGACCTAGAAGAAGAAAAGTCCCAACTAACATCTAACTTTAGGAGAGAGATGAGTGTTCAGTCATGAGGGTGTCAGAATCAGCAGGCTGGGGTCACTGTGTGCTTCCTGCCCCGGGGCTCAGTAGGCTCCGTAGGCATCGCTGCGCGTGGCCACGGCGAAGGCTGGGTAGGCTTCATAGGCTGCGTAGGTGGCCAAGTCCTGTCCCATGGTCACTGCCTGCTTCAGCTGAGTGGCTGTGACAGTGGCAGCTGCGTTGGCAAGGGTGTAACCTGCGAGGGAAAGGAAGGGACAAACAGCACAGGTTGAAGGAAAAGGTGTCCCAAGCTCAGCGCCACCTGCGCAGGGTTTCGCTAGGGGCCACGCAGGAAGCAGCCTGCTGGCCACTGAGCACCATGGAGGCAGAGAATGGTTTGGCTTGGGAGAGGCCTCCAAGCTCCTCCAGTCCAGCACCAACCCAACCCCACCCTGGCCACCCACCCATGGCCCCAGGTGCCATGGCCACAGCTTGCTGCAGCACCTCCAGGCATGGGGACTCCACCTCCTCCCTGGGCAGCCTCTGACAGTCCCTGAGCACTCTGGCAGCAGAGAAATTGTTCCTCAGCCCCAACCTAAGCCTCCCCTGGCAGAACTTCAGGCCAGTTCCTCTCCTTCTCTCACCTGAGCCTGGGGAGCAGAGCCCAAGCCCCAGCTGGCTGCAGCCTCCTCTCAGGAGCTGCAGAGAGCAAGGAGGTCTCCCTCAGCCTCCTCTGCTCCACACTCCACACCCCCAGCTCCCTCAGCTGCTCCTCCCCAGCCCTCTTCTCCACACCCTTCCCCAGCTCTCTTGCCCTTCTCTGGCCCTGCTCCAGCCCTCCAGCTCCTGCTGGCAGGGAGGGCCCAGAGCTGAAGCCAGCACTCAAGGTGCAGGCTCACCCCTGCCACACCATTAAGATAACTTAATTCAGGTGGAGAGTTCAGGGCTGGCATTTCCCAACCAAGTTAACAGAACAGAACTCTGTGACACTGCTGCATTTTCTCACCTGCTGTTTTGTGAACACGCTGCTTGAAGAACCACCCTCCCCTGCCCCCCTTAGTTTTCCCCCCCTCAGGCTTTGGTTTTCTGAGCTAAGAGATGTTAGCAGTGTGTCTGTGCACATCCTCTATTTCTCCCCCTCTGCTCCACTCTGCTGAGACCACAGCTGCAGCTCTGGCTCCAGTGCTGGAGCCCCCAGCACAGGAAGGCTCTGGAGGGGCTGGAAGGGGTCCAGAGCAGGGCCAGGAGGAGGAGCAGAGGGCTGGAGCTGCTCTGCTCTGGAGACAGCCTGAGAGAGTTGGGCTTGTGCAGGCTGGAGAGGAGAAGGCTCCCAGGAGACCTTCTGCTGGCCTTGCAGGAGCTGCAGGGGGCTGCAAGCAAGCTGGGGAGGGACTTTGGAGGGGGTGAGGGAGGGCTAGGACTGGGGGGGAGGGGGCAAAAGTAGAAGTGGGGAGCTGGAGATTGGCTGTGAGGAAGAAGTTGTTGCCCAGGAGGGTGGTGAGAGCCTGGCCCAGGTTGCCCAGGGAGGTGGTGGCAGCCTCCTGCCTGGAGGTGTTTGCAGCCAGGCTGGAGGTGGCTGTGAGCAAGCTGCTGCAGTGTGAGGTGTCCCTGCCCATGGCAGGGGGCTGGGGCTGGCTGAGCCTTGAGTTCCCTCCCCAGCCCTGACAGCTCTGTGAGTCTATTGCATGGTGTGAGGAGGGGCAGCAAAATGAAGTAATTGTAAGAGAGTTTGGGTAGGTTTCCTGAAGAAAACACAGCTCTGATGCCCTTCCCAGACCAAACAGAGGGCAGCCAGCAGAAGGCAGAAGCCAAACTCCCTCTGGGTGTGATGTTGGGGAGCAGATACTTAGCCAATGGGACATTAGTTTGTTTATTTATTTCCCCCTCTTCCCTATCAGTTTCTAATGGAAAATGTGGCTTCAGGATTCAAAATGCTCCATGGGAAAATGTTCCCTTTGCTGATTTCAAATGAATCATTGGGAAAACAAACATCACCCAGGGCTGCTTTGTCTGAAGGCAGAGCTCAGCAGCTTCTGCAGCAGACCACAAGGTTTTGCTGTGAACGAAGCAAGAAGCAGGACACAGCCCACAGCTGGGCAGAGCAGCCTGAGTGCCCACTGGCTTTGCTGCAGCAGGCTCTGCTGCCAAGCTGCCACCTTCCAGGGCCTGGAGTCTCTGCTTGAGCAGCTGAGCAGTGGGATCAGCTCAAGGTCAGTCTGAGCTGAGGGCCTGGCTGGGGAGGGAGATATTGGGCACCACTGGGAGCATGTAGTCCTGCTGAAGGTGTGACCCTAACATGAGAAGCTGACTGTGAGTGTCTGGAGACTGCCAAAACCTGCCTGGATGTGTTCCCTCGTGATCCACTCTAGGAGATCTTGTTCTGGCAGGGAGGTTGGACTCAATGATCTTCAGAGATCCCATCCAAGCCCTACCATTGTGTGACTCTGCTGTGGCAGCTGAAACTGTGCATCAGCAAAGGGAGCTGCAACATTTCACCTAGGGGTTGAGAGTAAAAGAGTCAGGGAACCTCAGCAGGGTGGGGGTGGAAGGGACCTCTGGGCATCCCCCAGCCCCAGCCCTGCTCCAGCAGGGCACCCCCAGCAGCTTGCCCAGCAGCACAGTGCCCAGGGGGGGTTGGAAGCTCTCCACACCAGCAGACTCCACAACCTCTCTGGGCAGCCTGCTCCAGGCCTCCAGCAGCCTCACCCCAAACAACTTTCTCCTCCTGCTCAGATCCAACCTCCTGCCTGACACTCTGTGCCCCTTGCCCCTTGGCCTGGCCCTGGGCACCACTCAGCAGAGCCTGGCCCCAGCCTCCTGCCCCCCACAGCTCCTTCAGCTCTTGCTGAGCATTGCTCAGCTGCCCTCTGGGGCTGCTCTTCTGCAGGCTCTCAGCCCCAGGGCTCTCAGCCTTTGCTGCTCCCAGAGCTGCTCCAGCCCCCAGTCTGTCATTTAAAGACTATCTGCCACTATCACAGGAGAAATCAGCTGCTCCCTGGGGCTGAGCTGGGCTTCAGCAAGCCCTGGGCAAGAAACAGTCTGCCTTGCAGACCCAAACTTTAATGTATGTCAATCTGCTGAGTTTCCAGGGCACATAAATCAGGTTGGATGAAAGAAAAAAAGAGAGAGATTCTAATGAAGCAGTAAGTGGAGGCTGGAGTCCACACAGGGCCCATGTGGTTTCCAGGCTGGAGCTGCCTGCTCAAGCCCAGACAAATTGATTTTCCTGTGGCTTTTGTAGACTCCTGTGGCAGGAAGCTGGGGAGATTTTTTGGGCTTTCTTTCTGTTGTTGTTTTGGGTTTTTTTTTCGTTTGTTTTAAATCCATCCTTGAGCCACTCCAAACAAGTCAGGAGCAGTGACTAATGCATTCCTGGTGTGCGGCTTCAGCATCTGCTGCTCCCACGGCAGCACGCTGCAGAGCACAGCCAAGCTCCTGCCTCCAGCTGGGAGCAGAGCCTCACTTCACGGTGCCCCAGCAGCCCCACGGTGTCCCAGCAGCCCCACGGTGCCCCAGCAGCCCCACGGTGCCCCAGCAGCCCCACGGTGCCCCAGCAGCACCACGGTCCCAGCAGCACCACGGTGCCCCAGCCCCACGGTGCCCCAGCAGCCCCACGGTGCCCCAGCAGCACCACGGTGTCCCAGCAGCACCACGGTGTCCCAGCAGCCCCACGGTGCCCCAGCAGCACCACGGTGTCCAGCAGCACCACGGTGTCCAGCAGCCCCACGGTGTCCAGCAGCACCACGGTGTCCCAGCAGCACCACGGTGTCCCAGCAGCACCACGGTGTCCAGCAGCCCCACGGTGTCCAGCACCACGGTGTCCCAGCAGCCCCACGGTGCCCAGCAGCACCACGGTGTCCAGCACCACGGTGTCCCAGCAGCCCCACGGTGCCCTAGCAGCACCACGGTGCCCCAGCAGCACCACGGGGCCCAGCAGCACCACGGTGTCCCAGCAGCACCACGGTGCCCCAGCAGCCCCACGGTGTCCCAGCAGCCCCACGGTGTCCCAGCACCACGGTGTCCCAGCAGCCCCACGGTGCCCTAGCAGCACCACGGTGCCCCAGCAGCACCACGGGGCCCCAGCAGCACCACGGTGTCCCAGCAGCCCCACGGTGTCCCAGCCCCACGGTGTCCCAGCAGCCCCACGGTGTCCCAGCAGCCCCACGGTGTCCCAGCAGCCCCACGGTGCCCCAGCAGCACCACGGTGTCCCAGCAGCACCACGGTGTCCCAGCACCACGGTGCCCAGCAGCACCACGGTGTCCCAGCAGCCCCACGGTGCCCCAGCAGCCCCACGGTGTCCCAGCAGCCCCACGGTGTCCCAGCAGCCCCACGGTGTCCCAGCAGCCCCACGGTGCCCCAGCAGCCCCACGGTGTCCCAGCAGCCCCACGGTGTCCCAGCAGCCCCACGGTGTCCCAGCACCACGGTGCCCCAGCAGCCCCACGGTGTCCCAGCAGCACCACGGTGTCCCAGCACCACGGTGCCCCAGCAGCACCACGGTGCCCCAGCAGCACCACGGTGTCCAGCACCACGGTGCCCAGCAGCCCCACGGTGTCCCAGCAGCCCCACGGTGTCCCAGCAGCACCACGGTGTCCCAGCAGCACCACGGTGTCCCAGCACCACGGTGTCCCAGCACCACGGTGTCCCAGCAGCACACGGTGTGTCCAGCACCACGGTGCCCCAGCAGCACCACGGTGTCCCAGCACCACGGTGCCCCAGCAGCCCCACGGTGTCCCAGCAGCCCCACGGTGTCCCAGCAGCACCACGGTGTCCCAGCAGCACCACGGTGTCCCAGCAGCACCACGGTGTCCCAGCAGCACCACGGTGTCCCAGCACCACGGTGCCCCAGCAGCCCCACGGTGTCCCAGCAGCACCACGGTGTCCCAGCAGCACCACGGTGTCCCAGCAGCACCACGTGTCCCAGCAGCCCCACGGTGTCCCAGCAGCACCACGGTGTCCCAGCAGCACCACGGTGTCCCAGCAGCCCCACGGTGTCCCAGCACCACGGTGTCCCAGCAGCCCCACGGTGCCCCAGCAGCACCACGGTGTCCCAGCACCACGGTGTCCCAGCAGCCCCACGGTGCCTAGCAGCACCACGGTGCCCCAGCAGCACCACGGGGCCCCAGCAGCACCACGGTGTCCCAGCAGCACCACGGTGCCCCAGCAGCCCCACGGTGTCCCAGCCCCACGGTGTCCCAGCACCACGGTGTCCCAGCAGCCCCACGGTGCCCTAGCAGCACCACGGTGCCCCAGCAGCACCACGGGGCCCCAGCAGCACCACGGTGTCCCAGCAGCCCCACGGTGCCCCAGCAGCCCCACGGTGTCCCAGCAGCCCCACGGTGTCCCAGCAGCCCCACGGTCCCAGCAGCACCACGGTGTCCCAGCACCACGGTGCCCCAGCAGCCCCACGGTGTCCCAGCAGCACCACGGTGTCCCAGCACCACGGTGCCCCAGCAGCACCACGGTGTCCCAGCACCACGGTGCCCCACAGCCCCACGGTGTCCCAGCAGCCACGGTGTCCCAGCGCACCACGGTGTCCCAGCACCACGGTGTCCCAGCAGCCCACGGTGTCCCAGCAGCCCCACGGTGTCCCAGCAGCACCACGGTGTCCCAGCAGCACCACGGTGTCCCAGCAGCACCACGGTGTCCCAGCACCACGGTGTCCCAGCAGCACACGGTGTCCCAGCACCACGGTGCCCCAGCAGCCCCACGGTGTCCCAGCAGCCCCACGGTGTCCCAGCAGCACCACGGTGTCCCAGCAGCACCACGGTGTCCCAGCAGCACCACGGTGTCCCAGCAGCACCACGGTGCCCCAGCAGCCCCACGGTGTCCCAGCAGCACCACGGTGTCCAGCACCACGGTGCCCCAGCAGCACCACGGTGCCCCAGCAGCCCCACGGTGCCCCAGCAGCCCCACGGTGCCCAGCAGCACCACGGTGTCCCAGCACCACGGTGCCCAGCAGCACCACGGTGCCCCAGCAGCCCCACGGTGTCCCAGCAGCACCACGGTGTCCCAGCACCACGGTGCCCCAGCAGCACCACGGTGCCCCAGCAGCACCACGGTGCCCCAGCAGCCCCACGGTGTCCCAGCAGCACCACGGTGCCCCAGCAGCACCACGGTGTCCCAGCAGCACCACGGTGTCCCAGCAGCACCACGGTGTCCCAGCACCACGGTGTCCCAGCACCACGGTGTCCCAGCAGCACCACGGTGTCCCAGCAGCCCCACAGTGTCCCAGTACCACGGTGCCCCAGCACCACACTACCCCAGCACCACCACAGTGTCACAGGGCAGTAGAGGTTGGAAGGGACCTCCAGAGATCATCCAGCCCAACCACCCTGCAGCCAGCAGGGACATCCTCAACCAGAGCAGAAACTCAGTGTTGGGCAGCTGCAGCAGACATCCTCCTCCTGTATGCTGCACACTAATGCACCCTAAGAAAACTGCAATCTTCTCAGTCTAGGATGCAGGGACAAAAGTATTTCAAGGAAGAGAATTTACAACTGGGTCGATGGAGCAGGGCACCCAGCCAGGTCACACAGAAGCACATCCAGGTGGGGTTGGAAAGGCTCCAGAGCAGGAGACTCCACAACCTCTCTGGGCAGCCTGCTCCAGGCCTCCAGCAGCCTCACCCCAAACAACTTTCTCCTCCTCCTGTTGAGCTGAAACCTTCTCTGGTCCAGTCTGCATCCATTGCTCCTTGGCTCACTGCTGTGCACCACCCAAAAGAGCTTGGCCCCCTCCCCTGGCCCCCCAGCCCTCAGCTCTTGACAGGCATTGATCAGATCCCTCTCAGCCTTCTCCTCTCCAGACTCCACAGCCCCAGGGCTCTCAGCCTCTCTCCAAGGGCAGATGCTCAAGTCCCCAACTCCTCCTCCTGGCTCTCCCTTGGGCTCTCCCCAGCAGCTCTCTGTCTCTCTGGAGCTCAACAGGAGATGATCAGGCCCAGACTGAGTCCAGTGCTGGAGCCCCCAGCACAGGAAGGCTCTGGAGGGGCTGGAAGGGGTCCAGAGCAGGGCCAGGAGGAGGAGCAGAGGGCTGGAGCTGCTCTGCTCTGGAGACAGCCTGAGAGAGTTGGGCTTGTGCAGGCTGGAGAGGAGAAGGCTCCCAGGAGACCTTCTGCTGGCCTTGCAGGAGCTGCAGGGGGCTGCAAGCAAGCTGGGGAGGGACTTGGGGGGGGGGGAGGGAGGGATAGGACTCGGGGGGGATGGAGCAAAAGCAGAAGTGGGGAGCTGGAGATTGGCTGTGAGGAAGAAGTTGTTGCCCAGGAGGGTGGTGAGAGCCTGGCCCAGGCTGCCCAGGGAGGTGGTGGCAGCCTCCTGCCTGGAGGTGTTTGCAGCCAGGCTGGAGGTGGCTGTGAGCAAGCTGCTGCAGTGTGAGGTGTCCCTGCCCATGGCAGGGGGCTGGGGCTGGCTGAGCCTTGAGCTCCCTTCCAACCCTGACAATTCCATGCTTCTCTACCTGGGAAGGCTGGTGCTGCAGGGGGCACCTCAGGTGCCTCGGAGGGGATGCCCAGGCTCTGCAGGGTGTACTCTGCGGCGTAGGTTTTGGCTTCATCGACGTAGGCACTGAGCTTGGGTGGTGTGAAGGGATGTCTGTGAGGACAGAAAAAGGTTAGCTTGGGGGGAGCTGAGAGGAAAAATAAAAAAAAGGAAGTTATTTCAGAGCCCCAGAATGGGGAGGGCTGCAAGGGACCTCTGGGCATCCCCCAGCCCCAGCCCTGCTCCAGCAGGGCACCCCAGCAGCTTGCCCAGCAGCACAGTGCCCAGGGGGGGTTGGAAGCTCTCCACACCAGCAGACTCCACAACCTCTCTGGGCAGCCTGCTCCAGGCCTCCAGCAGCCTCACCCCAAACAACTTTCTCCTCCTGCTCAGCTCCAACCTCCTGCCTGACACTCTGTGCCCCTTGCCCCTTGGCCTGGCCCTGGGCACCACTCAGCAGAGCCTGGCCCCAGCCTCCTGCCCCCCACAGCTCCTTCAGCTCTTGCTGAGCATTGCTCAGCTGCCCTCTGGGGCTGCTCTCCTGCAGGCTCTCAGCCCCAGGGCTCTCAGCCTTTGCTGCTCCCAGAGCTGCTCCAGGCCCCTCAGCAGCTCTGCAGCCTGCCCTGGGCTCTCTCCAGCACTTCCCTGCCTCTGGAACTGGGGAGCCCAGAACTGGAACCAGGGCTTCAGGTATGTCTTCAGGAGGGCAGAGAAGAGTGGGAGGAGAACCTTCCTCAACCTGCTGCTCACACTCTTCTTGATGCCCCCCAGCACTCCATTGGCTTCCTGGCCACCAGGGCACCTTGCTGGCTCATGGGGAACCTGTTGTGCCCCAGCACTCCCAGGTCCATTCTCTGCAGAGCTGCTTGCCATCGGTTGCCCCTGGCTTGCCCTGGTGCAGGGAAGCCTGCTGCAGGCTGGGCTCTTGGGGTTTTTTCTTTCAAACACACACCAAGAGCATTTCTTAGGTCAGAATTGTTTGGCAGCTGAGTTATCAGCACCTTCCTTCAAGCTGCTTTCTTTCCCCTAATGCATACTTTCGTTTTGTCCTGACAAGCTCCTGATTGTTTCTGCCTGGCTGCAATCTGGGCAGCACCAGGGAGAGAGCAGGCAGCACTCCTGCCCTCCCTAGCAGGCTGCTGCAGCTTGTGGGTGGTTTGTTTGGGGTTGGCTTTCTTTGTCTCCTTGCTGTATCTATTGAAAAGGGGAAGGAGGAGGCTGTGCCACAGCGTTCTGAGGAGAGAGGATTCCTCCAATGCCATTAAATCAAATAATCACAGAGACCACACAGAATGAACCAGGGTGGAAAAGGCCTTTGAGGTCACTGAGCCCAACCTATGCCCCAGCACCATCTGATCAACCAGACCATGGCACCAAGGGCCTCATCCAGGCTCTTTTCAGACACTCCCAGGGCTGGGGACTCCACCACCTCCCTGGGCAGCACATCCCAAGGGCCAATCTCTCTCTCTCTGGGAAGAATTTCTTCCTAACCTCCAGCCCAAACCTCCCCTGGCACAGCTTGAGACTGAGTCCTCTCCTTCTGTCACTGCTTGCCTGGGAGAAGAGACCAACCCCAACCTGGCTGCCACCTCCCAGCAGGGAGTTGTAGAGAGCAGTGGGATCCAAAATCCCAGGCAGTGACCTACATGGTGGGGTTCTGGCTGGCCAGGGCAGGGATGGTGACTTTGTAGAGGAAGAGCTGCCTCTGGTCCTGGCCCATGGCAGAGTGGAGCTGGTAAACAGGCTGGCCCCAGTTGTTTTTCTGGCAGATTTCTTCTAGGATCTAGAAAGGAGAAAAGGGATTTGGGGGGCAGGTTAATTTCTCAGCAGACTTGTTTGGGTTGGAAGAGACCTTTAGCATCATCAAGTCATAGAATCAACCAGGTTGGAAAAGACCTCAGAGATCATCAAGTCCAACCTATCACCCAACACCTCATGACAACTCACCCATGGCTCCAAGTGCCACATCCAGTCCCCTCTTGAACACCTCCAGGGCTGGGGACTCCACCACCTCCCTGGGCAGCACATCCCAAGGGCCAATCTCTCTTGCTGGGAAGAACTTTCTCCTCCCCTCCAGCCTAAACCTCCCCTGGCACAGCTTGAGACTGTGTCCTCTTGTTCTGGTGTTGGGTGCCTGGGAGAAGAGACCAACCCCCACCTGGCTACAACCTCCCTTCAGGCAGTTGCAGAGAGCAATGAGGTCTTCCCTGAGCCTCCTCTTCTCCAAGTTAAAGAACCCAGCTCCCTCAGCCTCTCCTCATAGGGCAACCCTTACCCCCAGCACTGCTAAACCATCTCCCCCAGCACCGCATCTCAATGGCTCTGAAACACCTGCAGGGATGGGATGGGGATTCAGCCACATCCCTCTGCAGCCTGCTCCATCTCACCCAGCTCCAGCCCCTGTACTGCTCAGCCTCCTCCCTTCCAAAGGGGTTGTTGTGGCACCTTCCTTGAGGCTTAGTTAAAAAGTATATACAGGGCAGAGCAGCTGCTGTATGCATCTAGAAGATTCATCTGAATGTTTCAGATATTAAAAGATCCTTTGAATTCCTGCAGATAGTTAGACTTAGAACCACAGAACCACAGAATCACAGAATGGGCTGGGCTGGGAGGGAGCTCCAGAGCTCAGCCAGCCCAGCCCCCTGCACTCAGCAGGGACATCCTCCACTGGATCAGGCTGCCCAGAGCCCTCTCCAGCCTCCCCTGGAATATTTCCAGGGATGTCTCCTGACTTTTTGTGTCCCTCCTTTCGACTCATTTCTGCTGCACTTCATCCATCAGGGACCTCATGACTTCATATACTTGCACAGAGAGACAGCCCTGTTTGGGTTGGGAGTAGCCCTGAGGAAAGAGCCTTGGGGGTGCTGGGTGCTGAGCAGCTCCCCAGGAGCCAGCAGTGCCTCCTGCAGCCCTCAGGCAGCTGTGTGCTGGCTGCAGCCAGAGCAGGGTGGGCAGCAGGGCAGCAGAGGGGATTCTGCTCTGCTCTGCTCAGACCTCACCTCCAACCTGCCTCCAGCTCTGCTGTCCCCAGCAGCAGAAGGACACAGAGCTGCTGGAGAGGGTCCAGAGGAGGCCACAAAGATGCTCCAAGGGCTGGAGCAGCTCTGCTGTGAGCACAGGCTGAGGGAGCTGGGGCTGTGCAGCCTGGAGAAGGCTCCAGGGGGACCTCAGAGCTGCCTGCCAGGAGCTGAAGGGATCCTGCAGGAAGGCTGCAGAGAGACTTTTGCTGAGGGTGTCTGAGACAGGCCAAGGGGCAATGGTTTGAAGCTGAGGGAGGGCAGGGTTAGACTCCAGGGCTGGGACCTCAAGCACCTCCCTGGGCAGCCTGTTGCAGTGCTGCAGCAGCCTCCTGGGGCAGAGCTTGCCCTGTTCAATTGGCTGTCTTTGCCCCATTGGTGATTAGCTGCTTTTATTCTTCTATCAGCCTGATTTGCTTTGAATTCCACCTCCCCCAACCAGAAGCTCCATCTCTGCTCTTCAGCACAGTGCTGAAAGCCACCAAGGTCACGTTCACCTTCCCTGCTCTGATGGGGAAAATCCACAGAGTTCTCTTTTTATTCAAAAAAAAAAAGAAAAGAAGAACTAAAGGGAGAGAATAAAAGGGCTGCTTCTATCCAATTAATTATCTGGCCTTCAACAGGCACGTTCTGCTTCCAGTTTGACAGAGAAGAGCTGAACCACGTTGCCCCCAGGCTTGGCACAGCTACTGCCAAGGTGATTTGGAAGCACTGCCCAGAAGCTTCGGCTTCACGTGCCCCCTGTCCCTGCTGGCATGGGCAGAGAGCTGTTCCACCCCTCCCCAAAGGAGTGAAACAAAATCACTCCACAGAACTTGAATGGAAACACTAGCCACAATCACATACAGGAATGCCAAGCACACAGACTCCTGTTCAGCCTCAGCCCTGTTCTCCAGCCTGGGCTTATCAACACCTCACTAAGCCAACACCCTCCAAAAGCTTTCAGGCTCTCCTCAGTGCTGCCCAGTGCCAGCACAAGGGGCAGTGGGGGAAACTGAGGCAGGGGAAGTTGCATGGAAAGAGGAGGGAAATGTTTTCCCCTGTGAGGGTGCCAGAGGCCTGGAGCAGGCTGCCCAGGGGGGCTGTGGAGTCTCCCTCTGTGGAGAGATTCCACCCCCCCCGGATGTGTTCTGTGTGAGCTGCCCTGGGTGCCCCTGCCCTGGCAGGGGGTTGGACTGGATGAGCTCTGGAGGTCCCTTCCAGCCCCTCCCATGCTGTGATGCTGTAATTCTGTGAACCTTGCCCCCAACCAGGCCAAACACCAGGCCTCAATGCCTGTCCCCCACCCCCACCACGCCTCCCTGCTTTCCCCTCCAACCTGTGCCCCAATTGCGTAGAAAGACATTTACCACAGGGCCAAGGCCACAGAAGGGCCCCCAGACCTCCCCCAAAAGACCAAACCAGAGAGCAGGGAGTGGGAGGAAAAGGGCAGAGCAAACTCTGAACCCCCTTTATATAGAGAAGCTGCAGCATGATGGGAAGGGAGCAACAAAGACTACACTTTGCTGCATCCACACTGCCCAGCCCCTTGCAGGACTTCTATCTCTATGGTTAAGACAGCCCAGGCTCAAACCCACAACACTCTGCTGCTCCAAAGGGAAGTGGACACAGCCTGGTGTTCTTCTGCCTCCCTGTGAGTGGAGCTCAGATCTGCCATGGATTGCACAGAATCATTCAGGTTGGAGTGGGATCACCAACCCCAACCCCTGGCCCTACCCTACAAGGCTCACCCCTAACCCATAGAGCCCCAAGCACCACAGCCAAAGCACCTTGAAACACCTCCAGGCTTGGGGACTCCACCACCTCCCTGGGCAGTCTCTGCCAAGCTCTGACCACCCTTGCTGGGAAAAACCTTTGCCTGGTGTCCAGCCTGAGCCTGCCCTGCTGCAGCCTGAGGCCATGGCCTCTTGTTCATCAGCTGTGAGAAGAGAGCAGCAGCAACCTCTGCACAAGCTCCTCTCAGGGAGCTGCAGAGAGCAGGGAGCTCTCCCCAGTGTCTGACAGGACACCAGGCCTGCCAGGTGTAACCTGAGGCCATTTTCCCCAGTCCAAGAGGAACGGGGATAGACTAGAGAGTGTCCAATGGAGGATAAAGGTCTCGAGCTCCTGATCCCTTAGCCACTTGCCCTGTGGCCCTGAAGTCTTTGTCTCTAGTTTGTCACTGCCTACCTGCAAGCTCAGCAGTGGACTTGGTAGGGGAATAGAGACGATCACTGCTTGAGCTCCTGATCCCTTAGCCACCGGTGCTAAGGCCCTGAGGTATCTCTCTGTCTTCACTTGTCGCTGCCTCCCTGCAGGCTCAGCAGTGGTGCCAGGCAGTGCTGGCTCTGTTGCCTGGGACTTGGTTCGAGGTCTTTTCCAGCCTAGCCCATCTCCGTGCCAGCCTCTGCTCCGGATGCTGCTTGCAGGTTCTCCACACCTACCTGAGGGGCCAGCTTGATGCCTTGGGGCTTGAGCGCGACGTGGTTCATGGGGGTGAGCTCCATGCCCGGCAAGAGGTCGTAGAGCTTCTCCTCTGCCCTCTTCTCTGCCTTCGGCTGGTATCCGCGCCCCAGCCCCGCGTACGCCAGGTAGCCGCGGCCTCCCAGGCCTCTGACGCCCGCAGCCCCTACAGGTACACTCATGTAAATTTCTAGGAATGTAAGAAGGCATTAAACTGGATCAAACCGAGGGAAACAGCCACCCTGCTCCTCCCTGAAAGGGAAAAGTTAGCTCCGCAGGCCGGGCTCGGGGCAGGAGGTGGGCGGGAGGAAGCCTGCTGCTGGGACAGCCCCCCAGGGCGCCGCTCCCGGCGCTGGGGCAGGGGCGGGGGCCGCGGGAGCCCTGCTTCTTCCCGACCCCATTTCCACCTTCTCCTCCGGCCAGCTTTGGTTTGGGGACTCCTCATTACCCTGGGTTTGCAGTTGAAAGGCAGAGAGGTGGCAGCTGCTAGCCCTTGCAGTGCACCAGGGTAATTTTAGTGTCTTGAAGGACTCGGAATTCCAGAGGTTATTTATTTGCATTCTAACATTTTCTGTTCAAGATCTGTGGAAAACTTGCTTGAGCACAGCCCCAGACTACCACACCTTGCTTCTGTGGACCAAAATCCTTCCTTTCTCCACAGCACACTTCAGTTTCTCCCTGGAGAGCCCTACTTAGGAAGCTGGGATGGCTCCAAGGCAGGGAGGGCTGGTGGGTTATCACAACTACACCTTTCCCTACATGACCTTCCCCTCTGTGGGCAAACCCGTGGCAGGCAGCAAGAGAAATTCCAGCTCATCTCTCCCTTTCCTTGGGAAGGGGATAAAAAATGGCTGGCACAGTCCTTGTCAGCCCTGAGGGGCTGCTCTGCAGCATCCCAGCCTGCTGTGGGACCTGCCCGTGGCCTTGGCGACACCAGCGGACTGCCACAGGTACCGCCTTTGGTAGAAAGAGCAAATGGGCAGGGTTCTTTGTCTGTCTGTCCATCTATCTACCTACCTATCTATCTATCTATCTATTTATCTATCTATCTATCTATCTACTTACCTATCTACCTACCTACCTACCTACCTACCTACCTATCTACCTACTTATCTATCTATCTATCTATCCATCTATCCATCTATCTATCCACCTACTTATCTATCTATCTATCTACCTACCTATTTATCTATCTATCTATCTATCTATCTATCCATCCATCTATCTACTTATCTATCTACTTACCTATCTATCTACCTACCTATTATCTATCTATCTATCTATCTATCTATCTATCTATCTATCCATCCATCCATCCATCTATCTATCCATCTATCCATTTATCTATCCACCTACTTATCTATCTATCCATCTATCTATCCATCTATCCACCTACTTATCTATCTATCTATCTATCTATCTATCTATCCATCCATCTATCTACTTATCTATCTACTTACCTATCTACCTACTTATCTCTATCTATCTATCTATCTACTTATCTATTTAATTATCTACTTATCCATCTATTTATGTATTGATCTATCTACTGACCTATCTGCCTAACTATCTACCTACCTATTCTACCTACTTATCTACCTACTTATCTATCTATCTATCTATCTATCTATACATCTATCAATCTATCTACCTATCTATTCACTTATCTATTTATCCATCCACCTATTTATCTATCATCTACCTATCTATCTATCTATCTATCTATCTATCTATCTATCTATCTATCTTTCTCTCTCTCTCTCTCAATCTATTTCTCTCTCTCTCCAGCTGGCTCCTAAGCTCATCAATCCTGTGCTTGCCAAGCGATCCCTGCAGTGTGATTCCACGTGGGGGTAGCCAAGTGTGGGGACTCGATTTGGTCTCAGGAGTGGTCACCGATTTGGTCCCAAGGTCAAAAAGCAGAGCCCCAGCAGCTTTCAGAAATGCTTCCTCTTAGGTTATTGATCCCCCTGCCCACAGGAGTCTGCCACCAATGGCTTGATTCCAGTGGTGGTTCTCTACCCTGCCTCAAGGCAGTGTGTCCTCCTTGGGAAACTCTGTGGTTTTGGCTTGGAAAACCCCAGGAATGCGAAAGCTTTCCCTGTGGCCTTCAAAGCAAAGAGGAAACCCAGGGGAGAGCTGTGCTGGTGGCTGTTGGAGGAAGCTGGCTCTGGATGGGGGAAAGGAAAATTGTTTGATTTGCTCTTCCCTGCTGGGGTCGGCCCAAGAGGAGTTGTGGTTTGTTTACACTGCACCAAGGAGCAGACTGGAAGCTCTTTCTTTGGCAGAATGATTATGCCCTGGATGGTTACTGCACCCTTATGAAGGACAGAGCCTAAGACCTGTGTTTTCCACCCCCCTCTGAAAGGGATCCAGTATCCAATGCCCTCAGCACGAGTCCAGAGAGCAGCCAGCTAAGCCCCACAGGACAGGAGTAAGGCAGGGCAGGAGTTACCTCGGATGGAGGGGGGGCCGGATGACGCTCCTGCTGCCCAGCCCTTTGGCAGCAGGGAAGTGGAGGTTGGGGAAGGCTGCATAGGCCTGGGGTGAGTAGAACACCTGGGGGGCCCAGGTAGGCGGTGGCAGGGTCGTAGAGGTGCCCAAAGGCGTAGGTGTAGTCCCCTTGCAGCATGGAGCCTCTGCCCCCCGTGCCGCGGGTGTAGCGCACGTAGCTGTCCTTGTCCACAGGCTTGGCTAAGGTCACCTCGATCGGGGACCCGTCCAGCACCTTCATGCCAGAGGGGTGGGGAGAGAGCGGAGGAGAAGTGTGAGTGTAAGGCTCCAAAGCACACAGGGATTAGCCTGCCCACACAAGGCCTCACAAGGCTGCAGAGCTGGGCAGAGGGAACCTGCTGGAGGTCACCAAGGGCAAGGGTAGGGTCCTGCCCCTGGGGAGGAACAACCTCCTGCAGCAGGACAGGGGAGGGGAGACCTGCTGGGAAGCAGCTGCAGGGAGCAGGACCTGGGAGTGCTGGGGGCCAACAAGTTGCCCATGAGCCAGCAAGGTGCCCTGGTGGCCAGGAAGCCAATGGAGTGCTGGGGGGCACCAAGAAGAGTGTGGGCAGCAGGGCAAGGGAGGTTCTCCTGCCCCTCTGCTCAGACCTAGGCAGGCTGCATCTGAAGTCCTGTGCCCAGTTCTGGGCTCCCCAGTTCCAGAGGCAGGGAAGTGCTGGGGAGAGCCCAGGGCAGGCTGCAGAGCTGCTGAGGGGCCTGGAGCAGCTCTGGGAGCAGCAAAGGCTGAGAGCCCTGGGGCTGAGAGCCTGCAGAAGAGCAGCCCCAGAGGGCAGCTGAGCAATGCTCAGCAAGAGCTGAAGGAGCTGTGGGGGGCAGGAGGCTGGGGCCAGGCTCTGCTGAGTGGTGCCCAGGGCCAGGCCAAGGGGCAAGGGGCACAGAGTGTCAGGCAGGAGGTTGGATCTGAGCAGGAGGAGAAGGTTGTTTGGGATGAGGCTGCTGGAGGCCTGGAGCAGGCTGCCCAGAGAGGTTGTGGAGTCTGCTGGTGTGGAGAGCTTCCAACCCCCCCTGGGCAAGCTGCTGTGGGTGCCCTGCTGGATCAGGGCTGGGGCTGGGGGATGCACAGAGGGCCCTTCCAGCCCCACCCTGCTGGGACTGCATGAAAGCTCTCTCTCCCCAGGGTGGAAGAAGCCACTGGGTGGGTAAGGTTGTAGCCTGTTGAGAGCCCCCAGCCCTCCTCCCAGTTGGGAGAGGCTTCCTAACTGCCTTAGCCTTGCTGTGAAGCGTTCCAAAGGCTTTTCCTTCCCTGCAGAGCAGTGTGTGAGGCAGGCAGGCTGTACGTGCTCCTAGGAGGAGAACAGTGGCACTAAAAATAGGAGTGGGGTTAGCACCTCCTTGGGAACAGCTCTCGCATTACAGCCCTGTGAATTAGATGCAGTGCCAGGAGGGCTAAATACAGCAACCTCCTTGCAAATCCACCTCTGAATTTGGAGCAGATGTTTTGGGCTGACCTTGTCTGTCCTGCTTTGCCATTCCCATGCTGCCCCCGAGAGTGTTTGCCTTGGCAGGCGTGGAAGAGGGATGTGAGCGTGAGCCAAGGGGACCTGTAACCCCTCCTTTGCTTCTCCTCTTGCTGGGTTCCTTTTGCCAGAACCTCTGAATCACAGACCCAGGGAATTGTTTGGGTTGGAAAAGACCTTTACAATTACTGAGTCCAACCCAGGGCTCAGGGCTGGGGCCAGGCCTGTTTAGTATCTTTATCAATGATCTGGATGAGTGAATTAAGCACAGCCTCAGTGAGCCTGCAGATGACACCGAATTGGGTGGTAGTGGTGATCTGCTGGAGGGTAGGGAGGCTCTGCAGAGCAATCTGGCCAGCCTGGATTGGTGGGACAAGGTCACTTGCATGAGGTTTCACAAAGCCAAGTGCTGGGTCCTGCACCTGGGTCACTACAACCCCATGGATGCTCCAGGCTAGGGGCAGAGGGGCTGGAAAGTGCCCAGCAGGAAAGGCCCTGGGGGTGCTGGGTGGCAGCAGCTGGAGAGAAGGCAGCAGTGCCCAGGGGGGCAAGAAGGGCAGCAGCAGCCTGGCCTGCAGCAGCAGTGGGGTGGGCAGCAGCAGCAGGGCAGGGCTTGTGCCCTGGGCTGGCACTGGGGAGGCCACAGCTTGAGTGCTGGCTTCAGCTCTGGGCCCTCCCTGCCAGCAGGAGCTGGAGGGCTGGAGCAGGGCCAGAGAAGGGCAAGAGAGCTGGGGAAGGGTGTGGAGAAGAGGGCTGGGGAGGAGCAGCTGAGGGCCATGGGGGTGTGGAGTGTGGAGCAGAGGAGGCTGAGGGAGACCTCCTTGCTCTCTGCAGCTCCTGAGAGGAGGCTGCAGTGAGGTTGAGTTTGGTCTCTTCTCCCTAGTCTCAGGTGAGAGAAGGAGAAGCAATGGCCTGAAGTTGTGCCAGGGGAGGCTTAGGTTGGGGCTGAGGAACAATTTCTCTGCTGCCAGAGTGGTCAGGGACTGGCAGAGGCTGCCCAGGGAGGAGGTGGAGTCCCCATGCCTGGAGGTGTTCCATAAAGGTGTGGCCATGGCACCTGGGGCCATGGTTGGGTGGCCATGGTGGGGCTGGGTTGGTGTTGGACTGGAGGAGCTTGGAGAGCTTCTCCAACCCAAACCATTCTGTGATGTTATGATTATCTAACCCTCCCAATCTGGTTCTAAGCTATGTGCCCTTTGCTCCTGAGGAAGGCATTCAGGAGTGTCACAGGTGTTTGCAAAGAGCTGACACCTCCCAGGTGTTCTGGTGGCTAACACAGCAGGCAGCTTGGCTGCAGCTGTGCCTGATGCGTTGCCCACGAGCCCCAGGAGCTGGCATCTCCAGCAGCTTTACCTTCCCATTCAAGGCCTTCATGGCCTCCAGTGCGTGCTCCCTCTTGCTGAAGTGCACGAAGGCATAGTCCCGGATTTTCTTGACTCTCTCTACTGCACCTGCAGAGCACATTGGGAAATGGGTTTGGAATGGGTTTTGATTGGGCAGTACACATCTGGAAGAGCAGGATCAGAGAGACACAGGATCAGAGAGCCACAGAATCAGAGAGCCACAGAGTGCTCTGGGCTGGAAGGCACCTCCAGAGCTCAGCCAGCCCAGCCCCTGCACTCAGCAGGGACATCCTCCACTGGATCAGGTTGCCCAGAGCCCTCTCCAGCCTCACCTGGAACATCTCCAGGGCTGGGGCCTCAACCACCTCCCTGGGCAACCTGCTGCAGTGTTCCACTCCCCTCCTGGCACAGAACTTGTTCCTCACACCCCTGCCACTTGGTGAGCCACAGGTCATGCCACCTCGTTGCTGCCATCTCCACGGTGTCCTACAGGCATGGTGAGTGTTCCTCTGAGGCAGCTGCAGGGAAGCTGATGCTTCTGCCACAAACAAGGAGCCTTTTCTCCTAACCATCAACTCAGGACATTCAGCAAGAACGAGCATCCAGTCCTGCCTGGGACACAGGGCACCTCTGAGCATGGAGATGGTCTGGGGCCAAATGGGCAACAGGTCTGGCCCTGAGAAACAGGATTCCCTGTGTGAATCTTAGGTTTGTCAGGGTTGGAAAGGACCTCAGGGATCATCCAGTTCCAACCCCCTGCCATGGGCAGGGACAGCTCATGAATGGGGCATCCTTGGGATGGGGTCCCAGATGGCATCACAGATACAGCTCCCTTGGCCTGCTGAGCTTCAGTGGTTGGCCCTGCTGGGCTTGGGCTGGAGACCTCTAAACCTGCTCCATTCAGGCTGAATCTTTCTTACACCTCTGTGATGACTCCAGATATTCCCAGCTGTAAGAGGCCCCTCTGGAGCCTTTCATGACCCACCTGGATGTGTTCCTGTCTGAGCTGCCCTGGGTGCCCCTGCTCTGGCAGGGGGTTGGACTCAATGATCTCTGGAGGTCCCTTCCAACCCCTATCATTCTGTAATTCTTCTCTTCTGTGTCTGCCCTCCACAACTTTCCCTTCTCCTTGTCAGCTGCTCTGCTGCAGGGAGCTCCTTGGCACTGAGATGCTCAGAACTAATAAGTTTGCCTCTGAAATAAGCACATTGGTTCTGTTCCCTGTGCTCACAAGCTTTAGACATCTGCTTTGTTTTTTCTTTCTCTAATTATCCATCTTCCCCACTCCTGTGGGTTGGGAAGCACATCCTCAACCAAACCCAGCCACCAAAAACTGTAACCCCCCCAAGCACATCCTTTGGAAGTACAGCTGAAGAGATGGGGAATGATTCTGCTGGTGGCTTTCTCACCCTTTAAAGCCCAGCAGCTGCAGAGGGAAGCATCATATTGCTGCAGCAAGCTCTCACTGCAATAACTGCAGGAGAAAAGAACTTCCCTGGGAGATCAGGGGGAGTCAGCAGCAGCTCCAGCAGGCCAAATGAAGCCTGTCCCAGCCTCTAACCTTGAGCAGCCTGAACGGCTTCAAAAATGGCACTGGAGGAGTTGGCAGCACTTGGTGTCCTTCAGGGGTGGGAGGGGGGAATTTCTGAGCCTGAAGTCATGGCAGCTCTATGCTGATGTCTTGCTTACAAATCCAGGTTTTAAAGCCCTCTCTGTGCTTTGAAAAGTACAATACAATACAATACAATACACCAGGTTGGAAGAGACCTTCAAGATCATCATGTCCAACCCATCACCCAATCCAACCCACCTAAACAACTCACCCATGGCACCAAGCACCCCAGCAAGTCTCCTCCTGAACACCTCCAATGAAGGTGACTCCACCACCTCCCCAGGCAGCACATTCCAATGGGCAATCACTCTCTCTGTGTAGAACTTCCTCCTAACATCCAGTCTAAACCTGCCCTGGTGCAGCCTGAGACTGTGTCCTCTTGTCCTGGTGCTGCCTGCCTGGGAGAAGAGACCAACCTCTGCCTGGCTACAACCTCCCTTCAGGTAGTTGTAGAGAGCAATAAGGTCCCCCCTGAGTCTCCTCCTCTCCAGGCTAAGCAACCCCAGCTCCCTCAGCCTCTCCTCACAGGGCTGTGTCCAAACCCCTCCCCAGCTTCGTTGCCCTTCTCTGGACACCTTCCAGCAAGTCAACCTCCTTCCTAACCTGAGGGGCCCAGAGCTGGACACAGGACTCAAGGTGTGGCCTCAGCAGTGCAGTGTACAGGGGCAGAATGACCTCCCTGCTCCTGCTGGCCACACTGTTCCTGATGCAGGCCAGGATGCCATTGGCCCTCTTGGCTGCCTGGGCACACTGCAGGCTCATGTTCAGCCTACCATCAACCAGCACCCCCAGGTCCCTCTCTGCCTGGCTGCTCTCAGCCACTCTGCCCCCAGCCTGTAGCACTGCCTGGGGTTGCTGTGGCCAATGTGCAGCCCCTGGCACTTGGATGTGTTCAATCTCCTGCCCTTGGCCTCTGCCCATCTGCCCAGCCTGTCCAGGTCCCTCTGCAGAGCCTCTCTGCCCTCCAGCAGATCAACTCCTGCCCCCAGCTTGCTGTCATCTGCAAATTTACTGCTGATGGACTCAATGCCCTCATCCAGGTCATCAATAAAGATGTTAAAGAGCATTGGTCCCAGCACTGATCCCTGGGGCACACTGCTACTGACTGGCTGCCAGCTGGATGTGGCATATCTAGAGAGATAGGGACAGAGACAGAGACAGAGACAGAGACAGAGACAGAGGTAGATAGAAGGGGCCCACAAGAAGGCTGCGGAGGGACTGTTCCCAAAGGCCTGCAGTGACAGGATGAGGCTCAGTGTTTTGAAATGAGAGCAGAGCAGGTTGAGATTGGATGTGAGGTACAAGTTCTGCCCCATGCCTGGAGATCTTCAAGGTGAGGCTTGGACAGGGCTCTGGGCAACCTGATCCAGTGGAGGACATCCCTGCTGGGTGGATGACTTTCCAACCCAGACCATTCTACGGTTCCATGATGTAGCTATAAATAAACACTGAAAGTATGAGCCAGAAGCATTGCAAGGTCAGGAAAAGCTGCTAGGGAAAGTCACAAAGGGCTCTGCACTGCAGCCTAGCTGACAGAAAAAAGAGAAGTGTGTGGAGCAGGAATGAAAAGAAGTTAGTGCAGGCAAAATGAAGCTCTGTAGTGCCTGCTAAAAAATTAATGGCAGGAAGTGGAGCGGACGGAGATGAAAGGCAAACGCCCGCTGCCAGGCGGGGGCCGCTGGTGCCTAATGGACTGTGTGGCCTGGAGAGCAGCAGCAAGGACTGGTCTCTGCTTTCTTGGCTTTGGGTGGAATTTCCTCAAGCTGGAGCCACTCAGGAGCAAAATATCTCCTTTGAAAGCCAAGTAGGATTTTTATTCCCAACAAAGGCACTTGCTGTTTGGAGAGCCTCACCCCAAGTGCATGCAGCAGAGCCCAGGACAGGTCCTGCACTCAGTGCTGAGCTCTGGTTACTCACAAGCTCACACAAGGAGGGGGAGGCTTTTGCTTCATGTTATTTTATTATTTTTGGGGGGTATAAATATGACCAAATTGAGCTGTGGGGAGCTGAGCTCAGAAGCACTCACAGTAACTGACTCTCTGCCATCATCCTTTGCCACAGGAGGAGGTTGCTGCTCTCTCACACAGCTGCTTCTCTCTTTACAGCAGAGAGCAAAACCATTCCCACCAGAAAATCACTTTTGTGACACTGGCATCTCCATAGAAGCACAGAATGCTCTGGCAACATCCTTACACATTCCATGGGTCACCTCTCCTTCCTTCCAAAGAGGATACCTCCTCTTTTTCCCCCTTAATTCACTCAGAAGCTCGTTGCCCATCCAGGCTCTCTGCCCCAGGGCTCATCTCCAGCACATTGGCACAGCCTGGTCTGAGCCTTCAGGAGTTCTTCCTGGAAGCAGCTCCAGCTCTCCTGGACCCCTTTGTTTTTAAGGGCTGTTTCCCAAGGAACCTTCTGAGTTAGTTCCTTAAGTAACCTGAAGTCTGCCCTCCAGAAGCCCAGAGTGGAGGTCTTCTTGCTGCCCCTCTTGGCTTGGCTGCATATTGAACACTCAATTATCTCATGGTCACTGCACCCCAGACAGCCTCCAACCACCACATCCCCACCAGCCCTTCCCTGGTGGAGAAGAGGAGGTCAAGCAGAGCCTTACCCCTGGTAGGCTCACACAGCACCTGGGATAAGAAGCTGTCCTCCATGCACTCCAGGAACCTCCTAGACTGCCTCCTCTCTGCTGTGCTGAGATCCCAGCAGGTATCAGGCAGGTTGAAGTCACCCATGAGAACAAGGTCAGGTGATCTTGAGACAGCCTTCAGCTGCCCATAGAATGATTTCATCAACCTCTTCCTCCTGGCTGGGTGGTCTATAACAGACTCCAACCAGGATGTCTGCCCTGCTGCTCTTCCCTCTAATCTTCACCCGCAGGCACTCAACCTGATCATCCTTGATCAAACCATCCTAAAGAGGTTGGCTCTGTTGTTTGCTGGAGTGAAGCAGCCCACCATGGGATGATAGGATCTGCATGCTGGGGCCATCAGCACATGTTGGACATCATAGAAACACAGAATGGATTAGGTTGGAAAGGACCTCAAGGACCATCCAGCTCCAGCCCCTGCCACGGGCAGGGACCCCTCCCACCAGCCCAGCCTGCTCCAGGCCTCAGCCAGCCTGGCCCTCAACACCTCCAGGCAGGAGGCAGCCACAGCCTCCCTGGGCAGCCTGTGCCAGAGTCTCCCCAGCCTCACTGCCAACAATTTCTTCCTCCTCTCCACTCTCCATCTCTCCTCTCCCAGCTCAAAGCCATTGTCCCTGGGCCTGGCCCTCCCAGCCCCTGGCCAAAGTCTGTCCCCAGCTCTCCTGGAGCCCTTCAGGTACTGGAAGGCTGCTCTGAGGTCTGCCTGGAGCCTTCTCTTCTCCAGACTGGGCAGCCCCCAACTTTCTCAGCCTGTGCCCACAGGGGAGGTTCTGCAGCCCCCCAGCCATCAGCCTAGTGATGACTTTTGTGGCCTTGCACATGACCATGACAGTGGAGAACCAAACCCCAGTTACTCTCATCTCTTCCTTAGCACTTGTTGAATGGAGAGAGATTTCCACTGACACCATTCCAATGGGTTCCTACCTGGTTTGATGCTGTTGAACTCCTTTTCTATGGTCTCCTCAGTGGTTGAGAGCATGAGGTTCCTCACATAGAGAATTTTTACTGATGACATGGTGTCTTCATCCACCTCCACTTCAGGTTCTGCCCAGTCCACAGCAATAGGGTGTCCCCACAACTGGATCCTTCCTGTGAAGGAATTGGCATGGGCAGTGGCAGACAGGCACTGTTTGCTTGGCTTGGAAAAGACCTTCAAGATCATCCAGTCCAACCCCAGCATGGCCATTCAACAACATCTCAGAGTGCCATGGCCACATGTTTCTAGAGCACCTCCAGGGATGGAGACTCCACAGCCTCCCTGGCAGCCTGTGCCAGTCTCACCACCCTCACACTGAAGGACTTCTTCCTCAGCTCCACTCTAGCCCTGCTTTGCCTCAGCTTCAAACCATTGCCCCTTGGCCTGTCTCAGACCCCCTCAGCAAAAGTCTCTCTGCAGCCTTCCTGCAGGATCCCTTCAGCTCCTGGCAGGCAGCTCTGAGGTCCCCCTGGAGCCTTCTCTTGTCCAGGCTGCACAGCCCCAGCTCCCTCAGCCTGTGCTCCCAGCAGAGCTGCTCCAGCCCTTGGAGCATCTTTGTGGCCTCCTCTGGACCCTCTCCAGCAGCTCTGTGTCCTTCTGCTGCTGGGGACAGCAGAGCTGGAGGCAGGATTGGAGGTGAGGTCTGAGCAGAGCTGGAGGCAGGGTTGGAGGTGAGGTCTGAGCAGAGCAGAGCCCAGGGGGCAGCATCCCCTCTGCTGCCCTCTGCCCACCCTGCTCTGGCTGCAGCCAGCACACAGCTGCCTGAGGGCTGCAGGAGGCACTGCTGGCTCCTGGGGAGCTGCTCAGCACCCAGCACCCCCAAGGCTCTTTCCTCAGGGCTACTCCCAACCCAAACAAGGCTGTCTCTCTGTGCAAGTATATGAAGTCATGAGGTCCCTGATGGATGAAGTTGCAGCAGAAATGAGTAGAAAGGAGGGACACAAAAAGTCAGGAGACATCCCTGGGGATATTCCAGGTGAGGCTGGGGAGGGCTCTGGGCAGCCTGATCCAGTGGAGGATGTCCCTGCTGAGTGCAGGGGGCTGGGCTGGCTGAGCTCTGGAGCTCCCTCCCAGCCCAGCCCGTTGTGGGATTCTAAGATAAAACAGATTGTGGAGGGGAAGCCCATGGGCTCTGCACACACTGGGTCCAGCTACTGAGTGGCAGAGGACAAAAAGAGCAGTGAAAGAGCCAGCTGAAGGTGATGCTGCGGCCACTTTCTCACACCTAGGCCCAAACCATATGCAGTGAGTCACCTCACCTGTGGAGTAATTGATTAGTTAATTAGTGGTGTTTACCATGGAATGAAAGCTGCCTGCCACAGGCTTGTCTCAAAGCTGTTGGAATCACAGGGGTGGGCAGCAGGACAGGGGGTAAGGCAGAGGCAGCTCCAATGGCAATGGTGTCTTCACCTGATGTCGTCTCCAGACAGCAGGGATGCCTCTCTCCTAGCTTCACAGAGTCACAGGAGGGCTTGGCTTGGAAGGGGCCTTAAACATCATCCAGGGACAGACACCAGGCTGCTGCAGGCCTCGCCAGCCTGGCCTGCAACACCTCCAGGCAGGAGGCAGCCACAGCCTCCCTGGGCAGCCTCTGCCAGAGTCTCCCCAGCCTCACTGCCAACAATTTCTTCCTCCTCTCCACTCTCCATCTCTCCTCTCCTAGCTCAAAGCCATTGTCCCTGGGCCTGGCACTCCCAGCCCTTGGCCAAAGTCCCTCTCCAGCTCTCCTGGAGCCCTTCAGCTCCTGCAAGGCTGCTCTGAGGTCTGCCTGGAGCCTTCTCTTCTCCAGGCTGAACAGCCCCAGCTCTCCCAGCCTGGCCCCACAGGGGAGGTTCTGCAGCCTCTGCTCATCTCTGTGGCCTCCTCTGGAGCCTCTCCAGCAGCTCCAGGTCCTTCTTGTGCTGGGGGCCCCAGAGCTGGAGGCAGTGCTGCAGGTGGGCTCTGAGCAGAGCAGGGCAGAGGGGCAGAATCCCCTCCCTGTGCTGCTGCTCTCCCTGCTCTGGCTGCAGCTCAGCACTCAGCTGGCTCTGGGCTGCCAGGGACCACTGCTGGCTCCTGGGGACTTTGTCACCACCTGACAGCCCTCCAGCAGTGCTGGGGGTACCAGAGCTGGATGTAGTGCTGCCTGGTGGGGCTCATTCCTCCTCCCATTCTTGTCAGTCCTTGTTGCACATCTTCAAGGAGATCTTCCTCCCTTTTCAGGAGAAAGGAGAAAGGTTGAAATCTGGCTACCCACAAGCACCCAGAGCCCCACATTTCAGGAGCTCTGTCTGAGACACTTTTTTCTCCAGCAATTAGCTCAGCAGCTATCTCTTTGGATGGAGAGTAGAGAGCATTTTGTGTCTCAGAAGCAAGCTGAGTGCTAGAGAGTCCTTCCAAATAATCAACTTAAATTCTGCCTCGACTGCAGATTTCTCCCCACCCCAAAAAGAAACCCAAAAAAGATGTTCTGTGTGGCTTTCCCCTGTTCTTTCTGATCTCTATCACCCTTAATTGTGCTAAAATCCAGAAGAAACTTGGAGATACCTGTGCCAGTGGAGGGAGAATGGGAATCCTGAGGAGCATTCTTGAAGAGACCTAACAAATGGCATCAAATGGGTTCATGGCCAAGGGGAGGCCAGGGACAAGTGGAGTCCCTCAGGGCTCAGCACTGGGACCAGTCCTGTTGAACATCTCTGTTGGTGCCAGGGACAGTGGCACTGAGGCTCCCTCAGCACCAAGCAGAGGGACCTGCACAGGCTGCAGAGCTGGGCCCAGGACAACATCAGGAGGTTTAACAGGTCCTACAGCTGGCTCAGGGCAATTCCAGGCACCAGCACAGGCTGGGCAGGGACTGGCTGGAGAGCAGCCCTGGAGGAAAGGCCTTGGGGGTGCTGGGGGAGGAGAAGCTCAGCAGGAGCCAGCAGGGAGCACTTGCAGCCCAGAGAGCCAAGCAGAGCCTGGGCTGCAGCCAGAGAAGTGTGGCCAGCAGGGCCAGGGAGGGGATTCTGCCCCTCTGCTCCACTCTGCTGAGCCCACAGCTGCAGCTCTGGCTCCAGTGCTGGAGCCCCCAGCACAGGAAGGCTCTGGAGGGGCTGGAAGGGGTCCAGAGCAGGGCCAGGAGGAGGAGCAGAGGGTGGAGCTGCCTGCTCTGGAGACAGCCTGAGAGAGTTGGGCTTGTGCAGGCTGGAGAGGAGAAGGCTCCCAGGAGACCTTCTGCTGGCCTTGCAGGATCTGCAGGGGGCTGCAAGCAAGCTGGGGAGGGACTTTGGAGGGGGTGAGGGAGGGCTAGGACTGGGGGGGATGGAGCAAAAGTAGAAGTGGGGAGCTTGAGATTGGCTGTGAGGAAGAAGTTGTTGCCCAGGAGGGTGGTGAGAGCCTGGCCCAGGCTGCCCAGGGAGGTGGTGGCAGCCTCCTGCCTGGAGGTGTTTGCAGCCAGGCTGGAGGTGGCTGTGAGCAAGCTGCTGCAGTGTGAGGTGTCCCTGCCCATGGCAGGGGGTGGGGCTGGCTGAGCCTTGGGTCCCTTCCAGCCCTGCCAGCTCTGTGAGTCTGTGATTCTATGATTCTGGGATTATTTCCTCTGTTTGCCAGGACGATGGCAGCTCAGGGATGGCCCTGTGGCACTTCATCTCATCAGGCTGCCATCAGCAGCCATCTCTCTCTTTCTGGTGACTAACAAACAGAGCTAGGTGGGGAAGTGCTGCCCACCTTCAACCTGCAAATCCCAGCTCATTCATGAGTCTTCCTAGCATGCAGTAGCTGACTTTCCCTTCAGAGAAACACCAGATCACAGTCACAGAATGGAAAGGTTTGGAAGGGATCTCTGGAGATCAGCCAGTCCAAACCCCCTGCCAGAGCAGGGTCACCCAGGGCAGGGCACACAGAACACATCCAGGGGGGGTTGGAAGCTCTCCACACCAGCAGACTCCACAACCTCTCTGGGCAGCCTGCTCCAGGCCTCCAGCAGCCTCACCCCAAACAACTTTCTCCCCTGCTCAGCTCAACCTCCTGCCTGACACTCTGTGCCCCTTGCCCCTTGGCCTGGCCCTGGGCACCACTCAGCAGAGCCTGGCCCCAGCCTCCTGCCCCCCACAGCTCCTTCGGCTCTTGCTGAGCATTGCTCAGCTGCCCTCTGGGGCTGCTCTTCTGCAGGCTCTCAGCCCCAGGGCTCTCAGCCTTTGCTGCTCCCAGAGCTGC
>CM026886.1:45389580-45418580 GCA_015227895.2 Colaptes auratus | reverse complement strand
TCTCGTCTGTGACACATCTGAAAAGCTTCCTGCTCCTTCCAGCCCTGTTCTGGGGCCAAAATAACAGCAGCCTGCCTAGCCTGACAACTGGGGGTTATCTTGGGCAGATGACTCCAGGCTTGACCACAAAAGGCTGCTCTTGCTGAGCACCCTCCCTGTGTTTGTCTTTGATTGGCTCCAAACCCATGGCTGGGGGGATTTGGGGACGCCTGCTTTGAGCTGGAATCCATCTTTTCCTTCTTGAGCTCTGCCACGTCTCTCCTGCCTTTGAACATAGCACCAGAGATGACAACTCAAAGGTGAACAGCAAGAAGAAACTCTCTGGAGGCGTGAGGAGTGGCTCTTTAAACCTAGGAGGAAACAGAGGGGCTGGGAAGTGGCCACTGCCTGGGTTGCTATAAAGGGAATGCTCAGCAGCAGCAGTGCAGAATGTGAGCTGGTGCTGTGCCAGCAGTGGCTCTATGGGATGTGTATATAAATGTCCATCCCTGACCTCCAGAGCCCAGCCTGGGACTCCACAGCTATTTTCCCACAAATGACTCCTGTGCTGTGCTATCCTGAGGGCAAAACGCCTCCGGAGCTGCCTCCTTCAGGCGCCCACAGCTGCAGGCACTCACGGAGCCCCAGCGTGGGGAGGGCTGGAGGGGACCTCTGGGCATCCCCCAGCCCACCCCCTGCTCCAGCAGGGCACCCACACCCACTGCCCTGCTCCACTTCCAAACCACTGCCCCTGGTCCCCTCCCCACAGCCCCTTCTGAGCAGTCCCTCCCCAGCCTGCCTGGGGGTGCCCTGCAGATACTGAACTGCAGCTCTGAGGCCTCCTGGAGCCTTCTCTTCTCCAGGCTGAACAGCCCCAGCTCTGGCCCCACAGCAGAGGTTCTCCAGCCCTTTGGCCATCTTTGTGGCCTCCTCTGTACCTGCTCCTCAGCTCCATCTCTCAATGATCTTAAAGGTCCTTTCCAACCAAAATGATTCTCTAAGTTTTCATCAACTCTCCCTTTACAAATGGACTTTTCCCCCCTTTTTTCTTTTGTTGTTTTGATTCAATCCTTTCTGCCTGAGAAATATCACCAGGCCCTGCTCATCACACACACAATCACAGAGCTGGCAGGGCTGGAAGGACCTCAAGGCTCAGCCAGCCCCAACCCCCTGCCATGGGCAGGGACACCTCACACTGCAGCAGCTTGCTCACAGCCACCTCCAGCCTGGCTGCAAACACCTCCAGGCAGGAGGCTGCCACCACCTCCCTGGGCAGCCTGGGCCAGGCTCTCACCACCTCCTGGGCAACAACTTCTTCCTCACAGCCAATCTCCAGCTCCCCACTTCTGCTTTTGCTCCCTCCCCCCCAGTCCTATCCCTCCCTCACCCCCTCCAAAGTCCCTCCCCAGCTTGCTTGCAGCCCCCTGCAGCTCCTGCAAGGCCAGCAGAAGGTCTCCGGGAGCCTTCTCCTCTCCAGCCTGCACAAGCCCAACTCCTCAGGCTGTCTCCAGAGCAGAGCCTCCAGCCCTCTGCTCCTCCTCCTGGCCCTTCTCTGGACCCCTTCCAGCCCCTCCAGAGCCTTCCTGTGCTGGGCTCCAGCACTGGAGCCAGAGCTGCAGCTGTGGGCTCAGCAGAGTGGAGCAGAGGGGCAGAATCCCCTCCCTGGCCCTGCTGGCCACACTTCTCTTGCTGCAGCCCAGGCTCTGTGCAGTGAGCAAAGCCAACCAGCCCTGAGGCCTTTTCTTTTGAAGTGCAAATGAATATTTATTTCCCCCCCCCCCTCTGGCCAATTTGTTCTTCATTCAAGCATTTTATGTGTGTCACCTGCTCCCCATGCCAGAGCCTGGAAAGAGGCAGCTCAGCACTCTGCTCCCAGGAACCTCTCCTTACCCTGCACTGTGAAAGGACAGAGCAGAGCTGCTGCTCTTCACCATCCAGATGAAGCTGTGTGGAGGCAGAGGGTAAATTAATAACAGAGGTTATGGAACCACAGAATCATGGAGCTGTTTGGGTTGGAAAAGCCACCAGATCATCAGGAATCTTTGGGTAAGTCCTCTTGGGGCTTCCCCAGGAGCTGGCCATGAGGCAGCTGCAGGCTGTCAAACTGCTGTGGCTTCTTTGGAGACTTGCTGTGGCTGGCAGTAAGCTCAGGCACTCAGCTCCATGGCTGCTCTTGCTGCCATCTCCATACATCATTAGCTCTCTTTAGCCCTTCAGCTACAGCCACGTGTGATGCCCTTGGTGCTTCCTCTCCCAGGCACCCAAACCTAGATGGGATTTCAGTGACCATCATCTGCTGGGCTGCTCAGGTAGAATCATAGAAGAGTTTCAGCTGGAAGAGACCTCTAAGACCATGGAGTCCACTCTGGAGCCTCCAGGCTCCTCCAGTCCAGCACCAGCCCAGCCCCACCATGGCCACCCAACCATGGCCCCAGGTGCCATGGCCACAGCTTGCTGCAGCACCTCCAGGCATGGGGACTCCACCTCCTCCCTGGGCAGCCTCTGCCAGGCCCTGACCACTCTGGCAGCAGAGAAATTGTTCCTCAGCTCCAACCTAAGCCTCCCCTGGCACAACTTCAGGCCAGTTCCTCTCCTTCTCTCACCTGAGCCTAGGGAGCAGAGCCCAACCCCCCCCAGCTGAGGACAAAAGGACACAGTCTCAAGCTGCTCCAGGGGAGGTTTGGGCTGGATGTGAGGGAGAAATTCTTCCCAGACAGAGTAATTGGCCCTTGGGATGTGCTGCCCAGGGAGGTGGTGGAGTCCCTACCCCTGGAGGTGTTCAAAAAAGGCCTGGATGTGGCACTTGGAGTCGTGAGGAGGTGTCAGGTCATAGGTTGGACTTGTTGATCCCTGAGGTCTTTTCCAACCTGGTTGATTCTGTGATTCTCTGTCGATTTCCTGGGCTCTCTGCCATACACACACTTTGTATTCCACAGCATCAAACCTTGCTCTGATACAAGCTGAAGGACCTGCTGCCACAGCTAACACACGAGCCACCCTGTTTCTGGAGTGCAAGCACTTGGTGAGGCCAGAAAAGCTAAGGGCAGGAGAAAAGGATGAGCAAGAGGAATGGAGAGGCAGACTCCAAGGGAAATAAATCCCCTTTGCAAAGTGCCCAGAGGGTGTGGAAAAACCCCAGAGGGGTGAGCTGTGGTGGTGATGAGCCCTGGGAAATGGAGAGCTTGTCAGGCACTGCAAGCGGCCACATCACAGGCACCCCACAACCTTCCCACAGCACTGGCACTGCAGCCTCTGAGCATCTTGGTGGCCTCCTCTGGAGCCTCTCCAGCAGCTCCAGCAGAGCAGAGGGGCAGGATCCCTCTCTCCAGCTCTGGCCACACTGCCTTGGATGCAGCCCAGGCTGCCCTTGGCCTCCTGTGCTGCCAGTGCCCATTGCTGGCTCCTGCCCAGCTCCTCCCCCCAGCACTCCCAAGGCCTACTCTGCAGGGCTGCTCTCAGTCTCATCCCCCCCAGCCTCTATTGACAGAGAGGATTGCCCTGGCTCAGCACTTGCTCTTGTTGAGCCTCATGGGCTTCACTTCATGAGCAGTAACATTTCTCCTCTTGTACTCAGCTCTGCTGAGGCCACAGCTCCAGTGCTGTGCCCAGACTTGGGCTCCTCAAGACAAGAGAGAGGTGGAGGTGCTGGAGCCAGGGCAGAGGAGGGCAAGGAAGCTGGGAAGGGCCTGCAGAGGAAATCTGAGGAGGAGAGGCTGAAGGAGCTGGGGATGGTTAGTGTGGAGAAGAGGAGGCTGAGGGCAGAGCTCCCTGCTCTCTGCAGCTCCCTGAGAGGAGCTTGTGCAGAGGTTGCTGCTGCTCTCTTCTCACAGCTGATGAACAAGAGGCCATGGCCTCAGGCTGCAGCAGGGCAGGCTCAGGCTGGACACCAGGCAAAGGTTTTTCCCAGCAAGGGTGGTCAGAGCTTGGCAGAGGCTGCCCAGGGAGGTGGTGGAGTCCCCAAGCCTGGAGGTGTTGCAAGGTGCTTTGGCTGTGGTGCTTGGGGCTCTGTGGGTTAGGGGTGAGCCTTGTAGGGTAGGGCCAGGGGTTGGGGTTGGTGATGCTGAGGGGCTTTGCCTCCCTGGATGTCTCTGGGGTTCTGTGATCAAAGGGTCAGGGGTCAGAAATGCAGTTTCTTCCCCTTTCAAAGCCCTCAGTCAGTTTTGCAGCTTCACACCCAGAGCTGTCCCATGCAAGACAACCAGCCCACCACACGAAGCCAGGAAGATCTTTTTTTGATGAGGAAAAAGGGGAAGAAATGAAGAGAGAAACCCAGAATCATTCAGCACTGCCTGCAGCTGCTTAACCCTTTAGCAGAAAGCTGTTCTTGAGCATCCTGGGAGAGTGCCAAGAGCTGAGCTAAGCCCGGAGCAAGTCCCAGGTTTCTTCATTCCCCGAGAGGAGGCAAAAGATGAGAAGCCAACCAAACCACACACACAAATACTGCAGCTGGCCACAAAAAGCCACTTTAGTTTGGTGGTTGGTTGGCTGGCTGGTTTGCAAGCCAAGTTTTGCAGCAGGCTGGTCCCCCAGGGGAAGGCTTTGCAAGTGGAAGGGAGCTGAATTCTTTGGCTGATGAGGAAAGCAGGAGAGTGGCTGCCCTGCTCTGCTGGCCGGCCTGGCGCCCTGCTCACAGCCTGTGGAAGCCTCAGCCACAGCAGCAGCAGCAAAGCACAGCCTGCTGCAGGCTGAGATCACTGCAGCTGCCTCCAGCCATGCTCTCAACGCAGGCTGCTGCTGCTGGTTGCAGCCAAGGGCTGCAGCACAAGGGATCGAGGCTCCGTGTCACTGTCTGGAGAAGAGAAGGAGCCTGGAAGGGGCCCTGATCAATGCCTATCAATATCTGAGGGGTGGGGGTTAGGATGAAGGGGCCAGGCTCTTGACAGTGGTGCCCTGTGATGGGACAAGGGGCAATGGGTACAATCTGAAACCCAGGAGGTTCCAGCTCAGCCTGAGGAGGAACTTCTTGCCTGGGAGGCTCCCAGAGGCCTGGAGCAGGCTGCCCAGAGAGGTTGTGGAGACAATCCAGCCCTGTCTGGATGTGTTCCTGTGTGACCTGTGCTGGGTGACCTACTCTGGCAGCAGGGTTGGACTGGGTAATCTCTGGTGGTCCTTTCCAGCCCCTAATATTCTGTGTAGAGAGCAAACTGTCATCCTTCTGCAGGGTGACAGCAGTGCAGCTAGCTCCAGCCACACTCTCAACGCAGGCTGCTGCTGGTTGCAGCCAAGGGCTGCAGCACAAGGGACCGAGGCTCTGCCTTGGAATCACAGAATCATAGAATCAAGCAGCTTGGAAAAGACCTCAGAGATCATCAAGTTTGTGGTGGTGTGAGTTGTTCAGTTCCCTCCCCCCCCCCCCCCCCCCCCCCCCCCCCAACACAGAAACCACAGCTAACTCAGTCGGAGAAGCAACCTATGACCTAATCCCCAACACCTCCTGACAGCTCAACCATGGCTCCAAGTGCCACAGCCAAGCCCCTCTGGAACACCTCCAGGGATGGGGACTCCACCACCTCCCTGGGCAGCACATCCCAAGGGCAAATCTCTCTTGCTGGGAAGAACTTCTTGCTAAGATCAAACCTAAACCTCCCCTGGCACAGCTTGAGACTGTGTCCTCTTGTTCTGCTGCTGGCTGCCTGGAGAAGAGACCAACCCCCACCTGGCTCCAGCCTCCCTGCTGGGAGTTGCAGGGAGCAAGAAGGTCTCCCCTGAGCCTCCTCTTCTGCAGGCTAAGCAACCCCAGCTCCCTCAGCCTCTCCTCACAGGGCTGTGCCCCAGACCCCTCCCCAGCTTTGTTGCCCTTCTCTGGACACCTTCCAGCAGCTCAACAGCTTTCCTGACCTGAGGAGCCCAGAGCTGGACACAGGACTCCAGGGGTGGCCTCAGCAGTGCTGAGCACAGGGCACAAGGACTTCCCTGCTGCTGCTGGCCACACTCTTCCTGCTGCAGGCCAGGCTGCCCTTGGCCTTCTTGGCCCCCTGGGCACACTGCTGGCTCCTCTTCAGCTGCTGTCCCCCAGCACCCCCAGGTCCCCCTCTGCCTTGCCTGGCTGCTCTCAGCCCCTCTGCCCCCAGCCTGTAGCACTGCCTGGGGTTGCTGTGGCCAAAGTGCAGCCCCTGGCACTTGGGCTTGTTCAGTGCCATCCTGTTGGTCTTACAGTTTAGAACTAGATTCTAGGTGTAAACAGAATTTTCCAAGACCCCAGAGCAGCCTCCACCTCCCTTGGTGTCCCCTGCAGCCCCACTGCTGGCACAATCTGTGGCTTCATCAAGGCCATCCATGAAGATGTGAAGCAGAGGTGGTCCCAGCACTGAGCCCTGAGGTACACCACTTGTGCCCAGCCCCCAGCTGCAGTCCCCTCCACTGAGCACCACTCTTTGTGCCCTTTTGCTCAGCCAGTGCTGTACCCAGCAGAGCATGGCTCAGCCAAGCCACAGTGACAATCAGCCTCAGAGCGACCTGGAAACTTCAGGGGAGGCCAGGACAGTGTCTCTGCTCCAAACAAGAGATGGCAGAGGTAAAGTAGCCATAAAGCCTGTAAGGGTTGGGTCATTTTTCTGCAGAGAAGAATAGAATAGAATTGAAGAGGTTGGAAGAGACCTTCGAGATCATCACCCAACCATCACCCAACACCAGCAGCTCCTTCAGCAGCACCACATCTACCCTGGGCTCAGATCCACAGACTGCACTGGGCTGGAAGGGAGCCTCAGAGGGCATCTTGGCCACCCCCCTGCAGGCACAGGGACAGCTCCAGCCAGAGCAGGGACACAGCCAGGCTGAGCCTGAATGGCTCCAGGCAGGGGAGCCTCCAGCACCTCCCTGGGCAGCCTGTGCCAGTGTCTCCCCAGCCTCCCTCTGCACAACTTCCTCCTGAGCTCCAGCCTGACTCTGCCCTGCTCCACTTCCAAACCATTGCCCCTGGTCCCCTCCCCACAGCCCCTTCTGAGCAGTCCCTCCCCAGCCTGCCTGGAGGTGCCCTGCAGGTATTGAAATGCAAACTATTGCCCCTCGTCCTCAAGCCTGAACCTGCACCATCCCCTTCACCACAGCAAGCTCAGATGTTGGCAGGTGTTGCAGGGGAGCAAAGAGCCTCCATCACCCAAAACCACTGCAAAAAGGAGAGGTCTCCAGCACTGTCTCCAGCAGAGCCTCTCCCTGCTCTCCCTCTGCATCACTCCAGCCTCTCACTCCGGCTGGGTGCTCCTGCCCGTGGGGCCATCCAGGGCAGAAGCAGCCAGGCCCAGAGAAGGGGCTGCAAACCTATGGGGTGTGAAAAACCAGTGGTGAGAAGGGGCTTCCTGCTAAGGGTTCAGACCTACACATTAGACAATATCATAGAATCACAGAAGCATTTGGGTTGGAAGAGACCTCTAAGAGCATCAGATCATTACCCCAGCACTGCCAGGTCACAACCAAACCATGGCCCTCAGCACCACAGCTCCATGGCTTTGAAACCCCTCCAGGGATGGGGACTCCACCAGCCCTCTTTGGCAGCCTCTTCCAGGCCCTGACAACCCATCTGGGGAAGAAGCTCTTCCTCATCTCCAACCTCAAGCTCCCTGGACACAACTTCAGGCCAGTTCCTCTCCTATCACCTGAGAACCCCAGCTGGCTGCAGCCTCCTCTCAGGAGCTGCAGAGAGCAAGGAGGTCTCCCTCAGCCTCCTCTGCTCCACCCTCCACACCCCCAGCTCCCTCAGCTGCTCCTCCCCAGCCCTCTTCTCCACACCCTTCCCCAGCTCTCTTGCCCTTCTCTGGCCCTGCTCCAGCCCTCCAGCTCCTGCTGGCAGGGAGGGCCCAGAGCTGAAGGCAGCACTCAAGCTGATGGTCACTTGCTGTCCTAGTCCTGCTGGCTGCACAAGCTGAGCTCTGTTGTACATCTCGATGCTCTGAAGTCCCTTTCCTCAGCCACCCTAAGTGCTTTGCAGAGGGGACCTGTATCCCTCCTACTGCACAGATGCACAGAACCACAGAACTAACCAGGTTGGAAAAGACCTTCAAGATCATCCAGTCCAACCTATGCCCCAGCACCATCCAATCAACCAAACCATGGCTCCAAGGGCCTCATCCAGGCTCATCCTAAACACCTCCAGGGATGGGGACTCCACCACCTCCCTAGGCAGCACATCCCAAGGGCCAATCTCACTTGCTGGGAAGAATTTCTTCCTCACCTCCAGCCTGAACCTCCGCTGGCACAGCTTGAGACTGTGTCCTCTTGTTCTGGTGCTGGCTGCCTGGGAGAAGAGACCAACCCCCACCTGGCTACAATGTCCTTTCATGTAGCTGTAGAGTGTGATAAGGTCCCCCCTCAGTCTCCTCTTCTCCAGGCATGACTCTATGATTCTGAAGAATGATGCTGCAGGAAAGAAAGACAGAAGGAGCGCTAAGCATGGACCTTAACTTCCCATGGACCTGATCAACCCATGGAGGAGAATGCTTATCCAGACCTTCAAGGGGAATTGCAGCCCCAGCCTTGCACTGCTCTTACAGCCTGATGGATCAGCAGGAGAGCTGCTACCTGCCCCCTGCAGCAGGGTCTGTATTCATGCTGTGACCAGGCGGCAAGGGGAGCATCCCTGCTTCCCTAGGCTCCCCAAGGGATAAATTCACTCTTGGAGAACACTTGTTATTTTCACCTGAAAAGCACAGGTTGTCCTGCCAAGCACAATGATGGCCATGGAAAGATTTCGTTGTAGGAGCCACCACTTGCATCAAGTGTGGATGGCTTTGCTCTCGTGGCATGGAGGCAAAGCCAACCAGGAGCTGCAGCTGTGCATTAGGAAAGGTTTATGGAAAAGGAAGTTATTTTAAACCCCCTCCTTTCACCACCACCACCTCTCCTGTCCCACCGTCTCCGCCCCTTTCCCCCTACCTGCCCCTTTCCCCTGTCTCTGCCCTTTCCCCCCTACCTGCCCCTTTCCCCTGTCTCTGCCCCTTTTCCCCCCTACCTGCCCCTTCCCCTTCTCTGCCCCTTTCCCCCTACCTGCCCCTTCCCCCATCTCTGCCCCTTTCCCCCCTATCTGCCCCTTTCCCCCCTATCTGCCCCTTTCCCCCCCCTACCTGCCCCTTTCCCCCGTCTCACAGTATCACAGTATCACAGTATCACAGTATCACAGTATAACCAAGGTTGGAAGAGACCCCAAGGATCATCAAGTCCAACCTGTCCCAACAGACCTCACAACTAGACCATGGCACCAAGCGCCACGTCCAATCTCCCCTTGAACACCTCCAGGGACGGCGACTCCACCACCTCCCTGGGCAGCCCATTCCAATGGCGAATGACTCGCTCAGTGAAGAACTTCCTCCTCACCTCGAGTCTAAACTCCCCTGGCACAGCTTGAGACTGTGTCCCCTTGTTCTGGTGCTGGTTGCCTGGGAGAAGAGACCAACCCCCTCCTGTCTACAACCACCTTTCAGGTAGTTGTAGAGGGCAATGAGGTCACCTCTGATCCTTCTCTTCTCCAGGCTAAGCAACCCCAGCTCCCTCAGCCTCTCCTCACAGGGCTGTGCTCAAGGCCTCTCCCCAGCCTTGTTGCCCTTCTCTGGACACGTTCAAGTGTCTCGATGTTCTTCTTAAACTGAGGAGCCCAGAACTGGACACAGGACTCAAGGTGTGGCCTAACCAATGCAGAGTACAGGGGCAGAATGACCTCCCTGCTCCTGCTGGCCACACTATTCCCAATACAGGCCAGGATGCCATTGGCCTTCTTGGCCACCTGGGCACACTGTTGGCTCATGTTTAGGTGGGTGTCAATCAGCACCCCCAGGTCCCTCTCTGTTTGGCAGCTCTCCAGCCACTCTGACCCTCTGACACTCTGACTCTCTGCCCTTTCCCCCTACCTGCCCCTTTCCCCCTACCTGCCCCTTTCCCACCAAATCCCAGAGCACCTGGGCTCTGGTGGAGTCTCCTCCCACCCCAGCTGTGGCCACTTGCCCCCCCCCCCCCCCCCCCTATACTGTGTTTCCCCTCCAGGAACCAGAGAGGCCCTAAGCTGAGCCGGTCTGGGCTGGAAGATCCTCCTCTCCTCACTGGCGAGTGCCCATGGTGCACACTGGATGGGGGTGGTGGTGACAACAAAGGCTGTGGGGCCTGGTGTTCCCCCCCCAGCTAGGTAGGAAGAGGGTTGATATCCAATATCATCTCTGGGTGCTGGCTGGGCCTCCTTGCTGGGGGGAGCAGGAGCTGTGTTGGGGAGATGAAAGCAGGAGGCAGGGAGGTTGAACTAGAAGACCCTTAGAGGCCACTTCCAACCCTGGTGAGTCTATGAGCTAGTTGCAACCCCCCTGCCATGGGCAGCAGGGACACCTGCCCCTAGACCAAGTCAGCATCTTTAAGGGCAGGTTTTCTGACTCTACACAGAAACCACAGCATGTGGTAGCTCTGAGGGACTAGAGCCCTTCTGTGGAAAATAGTCTTCTGTGTATTGACAGAAGAAGCATTTTAGATCCCCCTGCAGTTGGGGAGGGGGCCTGGATATTGCAATAGTGTTGCTCAGCATAATGTAGGCTTTGTCTGAACTGGGGGAAACACTGAAGTGAATTCATAGAACTGGCAGGGCTGGAAGGGACCTCAAAGGCTCAGCCAGCCCCAGCCCCCTGCCCTGGGCAGGGACACCTCACACTGCAGCAGCTTGCTCACAGCCACCTCCAGCCTGGCTGCAAACACCTCCAGGCAGGAGGCTGCCACCACCTCCCTGGGCAGCCTGGGCCAGGCTCTCACCACCCTCCTGGCCAACAACTTCTTCCTCACAGCCAATCTCCAGCTCCCCACTTCTACTTTTGCTCCATCCCCCCCAGTCCTAGCCCTCCCTCACAGCCTCCAAAGTCCCTCCCCAGCTTGCTTGCAGCCCCCTGCAGATCCTGCAAGGCCACCAGAAGGTCTCCTGGGAGCCTTCTCCTCTCCAGCCTGCACAAGCCCAACTCTCTCAGGCTGTCTCCAGAGCAGAGCAGCTCCAGCCCTCTGCTCCTCCTCCTGGCCCTGCTCTGGACCCCTTCCAGCCCCTCCAGAGCCTTCCTGTGATGGGGGGCTCCAGCACTGGAGCCAGAGCTGCAGCTGTGGGCTCAGCAGAGTGGAGCAGAGGGGCAGAATCCCCTCCCTGGCCCTGCTGGCCACACTTCTCTGGCTGCAGCCCAGGCTCTGCTTGGCTCTCTGGGCTGCAAGTGCTCCCTGCTGGCTCCTGCTGAGCTTCTCCTCCCCCAGCACCCCCAAGGCCTTTCCTCCAGGGCTGCTCTCCAGCCAGTCCCTGCCCAGCCTGTGTTGGTGCCTGGGATTGGCCTGAGCCAGCTGCAGGACCTTGCCCTTGGTCTGGTTGAGCCTCCTGAGGTTGTCCTGGGCCCAGCTCTGCAGCCTGCCCAGGTGCCTCTGGATGGATCCTTCCCTCCAGCTGTCAGCAGCAGCACACAGCTTGGTGTCCGGGCTCTCAGCCCCAGGGCTCTCAGCCTTTGCTCCTCACAGGGATTCTCCAGGCTGCTCAGCATCCTCAGAGCCTCCACTGGACTCTGTCCTGTAGTTCCCTGTCCCTCAAGCTGGACCCAGTCCTCCGGTCGCAGCCTCGGCAGAGCAGCGGGGGAGGAGGACCTGCTGGCCGCACTCTTCTCCGTGCCCCCCGGAGCCTGTTGCCCTTCTCGGCCGCAGGAGCCCCCCGGCCGCTCGTGGTGACCCTGCTGGCCACCAGCGCTCCCGCGAAGGCCAGCAGGGGCTCAGCAGCTCCCGGGCCGTACGGCCGCCCAGCCCCGGCGCTCCCCGCGTCCCGTGGCGGAGCAGGGCCGGTCCCGGCCCCCGCATCGCGCCCGGCAGCTGCGGGGCGCCCGGCGCGGTCCCACGCCGGCAGCAGGGCTGCGGAACGCGGAGCCTTGACGCCGGGGCGGCCGCAGCGCCCGACTGCGGCTCGGGGTGCGGGATCCCGGGGAGGGGATGTGCGGCTTCGAACAGGGACTGCAGCGGAGAAGCCTGAGGACTCCTCAGCCTCGTCAGGATTTCTTGGGTGCATTGTGGTAATCCTGGGAGAAGGATATCCAGAGCTGCCACCTGAGGTGCTGCATCTTAGATCGTGGAACCACAGCGTCACAGAGTGGGTTGGGTTGGAAGGGACTCATCCAGCTCCAGCCCCCTGCCATGGGCAGGGACACCTCACACCAGCCCAGGCTGCCCCAGGCCTCAGCCAGCCCGGCCCTCAACACCTCCAGGCAGGAGGCAGCCACAGCCTCCCTGGGCAGCCTGTGCCAGAGTCTCCCCAGCCTCACTGCCAACAATTTCTTCCTCCTCTCCACTCTCCATCTCTCCTCTCCCCAGCTCAAAGCCATTGTCCCTGGGCCTGTGTGGTGGTTTGAGCCTTAACTGGGAGTTAAGAGCTCAGGTGGGGGGCAAGGCTGAGAATCTCTCCCCCACTCCCCCCCTCCTCCCTCCCAACAGAGAGGGGAGAAAAGGAAGGAGCAGATCCACCAAACAATAATTTGGAGTCAGCTTGGAAGTAGAGAGGTAGAGTTGTCTTTAAGCAATATATATATATATATAACAATAACAGGAAAAAGGTTCACAAGGGCAAGGAACAAGGATGGATGGGAGGGGGACAAAAACAAGAGAATAATACAAAACCAGCCTGTCTCTGAGGAAGCCTGGAGGCAGCAGGGAGAAGGATCAGGTCCGACCACGTGGCAGAGGAGCAGGAGGGCAGCTGCAGTAGCTCTCATCCAGCAGAGGCAGGAGCCAGAAAAGCCGGGGCCCACAGCTACGATGTCCTGCTTTGTATACCCTAGCTGGGCAGGGAGGGGGGGAGTGGAGCAGACTCAGCTTCCCAGGTGAAAAATGCCCTGCAGGGAGTGAAAAGTACCTGCAAGCCCTCCCCCCTGCTTTGTTCTTTTGTTCCCAGAAAAGGGTGTTAGCCCACCACAGCCTGGCACTCCCAGCCCTTGCCCAAAGTCCCTCCCCAGCTCTCCTGGAGCCCTTCAGCTCCTGCAAGGCTGCTCTGAGGTCTGCCTGGAGCCTTCTCTTCTCCAGGCTGCACAGCCCCAGCTCTCCCAGCCTGGCCCCACAGGGGAGGTTCTGCAGCCTCTGCTCATCTTGGTGGCCTCCTCTGGAGCCTCTCCAGCAGCTCCAGGTCCTTCTTGTGCTGGGGGCCCAGAGCTGGAGGCAGTGCTGCAGGTGGGCTCTGAGCAGAGCAGGGCAGAGGGGCAGAATCCCCTCCCCGTGCTGCTGCTCACACTCGGAGCTTGAAGCAGACCTAAGCTGAATCCTTGCTTCTCGGTCACAGCTCAGGCAAGCCTTCAGGAATTGCCTCTGGAGCAGTGTGGTCACTTATTTGTCTCAGAGCAGCACCATTTCTCCTCTGGGCTGGGAAATGTTTGAAGGCTTCAGGCCTGGCCACAGCTGGAAGGGTCTGTTTCAAAACAAAGCAACTTCCCATGGATCAGTCGGAAGAGCGGCGCTGGGGAGGCTGCTGGCAGGGCACCAGCTCGTGGAGCTCCTTGGCAACAGCAACACCCCAAAGGGGTCCCTGAGTCAGGGGGGAAAAAATGCTGAATGCTTCACAGGACCAAAAAACCCAAACCTGCTCCTTGCAGCTGTGCTGAGGGGACACAGCCCTGCTTCAGCTGAGGCTGCTTTTCCCTTCTGCTCCATCAAATATTGACTCTGTCAGTGGTTTGTAGTCACACATCCCAAAATAAACAGCACCACCTTGCATCACAGCCCCTGCTCTGTTAGGCTTTGGCCTAAGGCAGACAGGCAGCCCAGCCACCCACCTGAACCTGGGGACAGCTCGGCGGCTCCGCTCCACGGCACCGCCGCAGGGCTCTGGCCGCAGCCAAAGCCAGGCCCCCAGGGGAGTTCACTTTTAGACCGAGCCTCATGTTTTGGACCTGAACCACCTTTTGGAACCTCCCAAAGAAGAAAACAGATCTTCCTACTTGGAATCTGGGCTCCAGCAAGGTCTCATGCTCAACAAGCCAGGGTTAGGGGCGTGGGGCTCTGAGCAAGCTGATCTAGTGGAAGAATCCCTGCTGACTGCAACGGTGTTGGACTGGATGACCTTTGGAGGACTCTTTGAAAGGTCTGGGAGAAGGGGGAAAAAGGAGAGATGAGAGAGAATATGAGAACAGAGAAAATGGGAGTGAGGAAAAAAGGGGAGAAGGGGAAAAAGGGAGAGAAGATGCCCAGATGTTTAATGGCAAACCAGGCTGAGAGCAGCACTTCACAGGAGTTTGGCATCTCCTCAGCTGGTGCAGGGAAGTGATTTTTCCTCTCCCTACAAGAGCCTGGGGGGGTCCAGCTCTGGGCTCTCCTTTCCCAGCAGGACTCAACACCTTCTTCTTCTTCCTCCTGTCCTGCAGGTCACAGGAACTGGTTTGAGCTTCCATTCTCAGCTCTTCCCATGTCCTTTCTTTCCTCTTCTACAGGCAGGATCGTTTAGTCCAAGCACAGGGCAAGGGACAGATCACACAGGGCACAGCTGCTCCCTGGCACAGCTGCCTGAGCAAGAGCAGCCAAAGCTAACCCTGGGGGGATTTATTCTGCTGCAGGAAAACCTGGGGCAGAAGCAGCTCAGGGTGGCAGCAGCCTCTGTGTGCAAGGAGGAACATCCTACCTGTCCCGTGGGAGCCTGACCAGGAGCATGCTGCAGGGATGATGATGATAATGCTACTAAGGATGGTGAGGTTAATAATGGTAATAAAGAGAATGGTGAAGATGATAATGACAACAACAGCAGCAGCAGCAACAAAGCCTACCATGAATAACAAATCCTCCTCCTCATCTTACTTGTTGGTTTAGTCAAACCCCAACAGGACCAAATGTGCAGCTTCTCCTGCTGGGTGTTTCTTGCTCTGCACCAGAGAGCGATTCAGGAAGTGTCACAGAGCAAAGCAAAAGGAGAAGCATGACCTCGGCTGCTGCAGAAATGCAAAGCACCAACAATGCACAGAATCAAACCACCCCAGCATGGCAGGGGTTGGAAGGGACCTCTGGGCATCCCCAGCCCCTGCTCCAGCAGGGCACCCCCAGCAGCTTGCCCAGCAGCACAGTGCCCAGGGGGGGCTGGAAGCTCTCCACACCAGCAGACTCCACAACCTCTCTGGGCAGCCTGCTCCAGGCCTCCAGCAGCCTCACCCCAAACAACTTTCTCCTCCTGCTCAGATCCAACCTCCTGCCTGACACTCTGTGCCCCTTGCCCCTTGACCTGGCCCTGGGCACCACTCAGCAGAGCCTGGCCCCAGCCTCCTGCCCCCCCACAGCTCCTTCAGCTCTTGCTGAGCATTGCTCAGCTGCCCTCTGGGGCTGCTCTCCTGCAGGCTCTCAGCCCCAGGGCTCTCAGCCTTTGCTGCTCCCAGAGCTGCTCCAGGCCCCTCAGCAGCTCTGCAGCCTGCCCTGGGCTCCCTCCAGCACTTCCCTGCCTCTGGAACTGGGGAGCCAGATGTGGTCTGACCAGGGCAGAGTGGAGAAGGAGGAGAACCTCCCTTGTTCTGCTGCCCACACTTGATGCACCCTAGATCAGAATCACTTTTCCTTCCCTCCTGTATTGTGTGCGCATAACTTTATTTCCTCAAATAAAAAGCCCTCCCCAAAACCCAGAACATCGCCACTGACTTAATCTTCTTAACACTTGCCCCCAGCCCTGATGAGGTTTTCCTTTCCCCATCAGCTTTCCCTTTTCAGGGAGGATTGTGGGTTACAGCATTTCCATGTCCCATCTCTTGCCCCTAACTGAACCATAACATGCTTTCAGGGACAGAATATTTGTCCCCATGAATGGTTTTTCCTCAGGGAGCTTTGCAAACACAAGGATAAATTTATGCTTCCCTTTCTCCTTCCGTGGAGACACCAACAAACCACATCTCTTTGCTTTGGTTTGGAACATCTGGCAGTGACCATTTCGAGCTGTGTTGTGCTGCTTGGGTGGTTTGCCCTCATTTGAACCTTTGTCCTAAAGGCAAACCTTGAGGAAGCCACCAGGAGCCTGAGGTCACACCTCCAGCAGAGCCTGAGCACTGAGGTCCCCAGGCTCACGGCAGGAGGGTTGCACTACAAGACTTTTAATCATGGCATGGTTTGGGTTGGAAGGGACATTAAAGCTCATCCAGTTCCACCCCCTGCCATGGGCAGGGACCCTCCCACCAGCCCAGGCTGCTCCAGGCCTCATCCAGCCTGGCCCTCAGCACCTCCAGGCAGGAGGCAGCCACAGCCTCCCTGGGCAGCCTGTGCCAGAGTCTCCCCAGCCTCACTGCCAACAATTTCTTCCTCCTCTCCACTCTCCATCTCTCCTCTCCCAGCTCAAAGCCATTGTCCCTGGGCCTGGCACTCCCAGCCCTTGGCCAAAGTCCCTCCCCAGCTCTCCTGGAGCCCTTCAGGTCCTGCAAGGCTGCTCTGAGGTCTTGCTGGAGCCTTCTCTTCTCCAGGCTGAACGGCCCCATCCTACCAGCCTGTCTCCATAGTGGGCTTGGGCCACCTGGTTTAGTGGAAGGAGACAACTTCTGAAGGAGCTTTCTGGACCTGTGCTTTAATTTGCAATGGAGTTGGAAATCTGCTCCAGGCTCTCCCACCCACACTCTCAACACTTTCTTCCTCCTCTCCACTCTCCATCTCTCCTCTCCCAGCTCAAAGCCATTGTCCCTGGGCCTGGCACTCCCAGCCCTTGTCCAAAGTCTCTCCCCAGCTTTCTTGTGGAAACTTTAAAGCTCCTTCCCAACTCAACTCATTCTATGGTTCTTTATAAAGCTCCTTTCCAACTCAATCCATGCCATGGTTCTATAAAGCTCCTTGCCAGCTCAAGCCATTCTCTGCTTCTGTAGAGCTCCTTTCCAACTCTACCCTTGCCATGGTTCAGGGAGCCATTGAGCAGCTTTATCTCAAGCACTGCACCTCCAGGGTCTCTCCAGAACTGCACAAGTTCCTCCCTCCTGCATAAGCCCCAGGTTATGTCTGTAGAAACCCTTGCAGGGTGCAGCACATTGAGGTCATGCAACCCCCTGCAGGGTGTCCTTCCAAACCAAGCAGAGAGATGTCCCTGCAAGCCCTGTCCTTTCCTCTGCCCCTGCAAGCCCTGTCCTTTCCTCTGCCCCTGCAAGCCCTGTCCTTTCCTCTGCCCCTGCAAGCCCTGTCCTTTCCTCTGCCTGGAAAAGGCAACTTTTCTCCTGCAGGTACAGCACCACAAAAAAGGTGCTGCAAAAGAACCACATCCTGCTCCCTGACTCATTGTTGGTTTGGGAGTTTGGGCACCAGTTGGCAGAGAGCTATAAGTGCATGATCTAGAGAAGTGAATGGACAGAGTCTGGTTGCAGGCCTGTGTCCAGTGGAGTCCCTCAGGCCTCAGCCCTGGGGCCAGAGCTCTGCAATCTGTTCCTCAGTGACCTGGCTGAGGGCACAGAGGGCACTGGCAGCAGGTTTGCTGCTGGCACCAACCTGGGAGCAGTGGTGAGAGCCCTCAGGCTGTGCTGCCAGCCAGAGCTGGGCAGGCTGAGAGCTGGGCAGGGAGCAAGGGAATGAAAGCCAGCAAGGGCAAGGGCAGAGGCTGGCAGCTGGGGAAGAGCAAGCCCAGGCAGCAGGAGAGGTTGGGCACTGAGCTGCTGGAGAGCCCTGAAGGGGACAAGGAGCTGGGGGGGCTGGGGGAGGGGAGGCTGAGCAGGAGCCAGCAAGGAGCTCTGGTGGCAAGAAGGCCAAGGGCATCCTGGGCTGCATTCGAAGGGCTGTGGGGAGGAGGTCAGAGAGGTTCTGCTGCCCCTCTGCTCTGCCCTGCTGAGGCCACAGCTGGGATCTGGTGTCCAGCTCTGGGCCCCTCAGCTCAGGAAGGAGCTGAGGGAAGTGCTTGAGAGAGTCCATCCCAGAGGCACAGAGCTGCTGCAGGCAGGGGAAGATCTTCCTCAGGAGCAGAGCCTGAGGGAGCTGAGGGCTCTGGAGCTTGCAGAGGAGGAGCCTGAGAGGTGAGCTCCTTTGCTGGGGACAAAGCTGTGCAGGGGGAGTGCCCAGAGGCTGGAGCCAGGCTCTGCTGGGTGCTGCCCAGTGCCAGCACAAGGGGCAGTGGGGGAAGCTGAGGCAGAGGAAGTTGCCTGGAAAGAGGAGGGAAAAGTTTCCCTGGGAGGTGCCAGAGGCCTGGAGCAGGCTGCCCAGGGGGGCTGTGGAGTCTCCCTCTGTGGAGCTATTCTAACCCCCCCTGGATGTGTTCTGTGTGAGCTGCCCTGGGTGCCCCTGCCAGAGCTGGAGGACTGGCTGAGCTCTGGAAGTCCCTTCCAGCCCCTCCCATGCTGTGGTTCTGTGAAGACCTAGCAGCATCAGATTCCTTACTGCCACTGATTTATACACCAAACCCAATTACTACTTGCCCCTTCTTCTCACATAAACCAGCACTTCTATTACATTTGGGCTGAGGCCAATGGGATGAGGTTCAACAAAGCCAAGTGCTGGGTGCTGCACCTGGGGCACAACAACCCCCAGGAAGGCTCCAGGCTGGGGCAGAGGGGCTGGAAAGGGCCCAGCAGGAAAGGCCCTGGGGGTGCTGGGTGGCAGCAGCTGGAGAGGAGGCAGCAGTGCCCAGGGGGGCAAGAAGGGCAGCAGCAGCCTGGCCTGCAGCAGCACTGGGGTGGGCAGCAGCAGCAGGGCAGGGCTTGTGCCCTGGGCTGGGCACTGGGGAGGCCACAGCTTGAGTGCTGGCTTCAGCTCTGGGCCCTCCCTGCCAGCAGGAGCTGGAGGGCTGGAGCAGGGCCAGAGAAGGGCAAGAGAGCTGGGGAAGGGTGTGGAGAAGAGGGCTGGGGAGGAGCAGCTGAGGGAGCTGGGGGTGTGGAGGGTGGAGCAGAGGAGGCTGAGGGAGACCTCCTTGCTCTCTGCAGCTCCTGAGAGGAGGCTGCAGCCAGCTGGGGCTTGGGCTCTGCTCCCTAGTGAGGAGAGACAAGGCAAGAGGAAAGAGCCTCAAGTTGCAGCAGAGCAGGTTTAGTCTGGGCATGAGGAACAATATCTTCCCTGCAAGGGTTGTTAATCCTGGAACAGGCTGCCCAGGGAAGCAGTGGAGTCCCCATGCCTGGATGTAGGTTTGGTGCTTAGAGACATGGTTTTGGGGTGCACTTGGCAGTGTTAACAGCTGGGCTCATCTGGGATGTCTTCTCCAACCATAGTGATTCTATGACCCTGTTAATTTAGAGCATAACTCGAGGTGAAATAAGAGGTAGTGGAGAAGTCAAAGCTTAGGGAAAGCCATTTCCACAGGAAATATTTTGAATATCAGCTTACAAGCAGGCAGTAACCCCAGACCTGACCTGTGCTTACACCCATGGGGTGAAGTTATTCACCCAGATCTCTGTTATCATGGTCACAGCCCCTTCTACTTTGCCTGTCAAGCATGGAAGCAGAAGTTCTCTTTCCAAGTAACTGCAGTTTCCTTCCACATTGTGAGAGCCCTGCCCATTGAGAAGGATGAATTGGCCACCTTCAACAAGGCAAGTGTAGGGTCCTGCACCTGGGGAGGAGCACCCTCCTGCACCAGGAGAGGAGAAGGGGGGAAGTGCTCTGCAGAGAAGGAGAAGCTCCCAGATCCAGAGAGAAAGGGAACTACTGTAGTGGAGGATACAGAGCTGCTGAGGGGCCTGGAGCAGCTCTGGGAGCAGCAAAGGCTGAGAGCCCTGGGGCTGAGAGCCTGCAGAAGAGCAGCCCCAGAGGGCAGCTGGGCAATGCTCAGCAAGAGCTGAAGGAGCTGTGGGGGGCAGGAGGCTGGGGCCAGGCTCTGCTGAGTGGTGCCCAGGGCCAGGCCAAGGGGCAAGGGGCACAGAGTGTCAGGCAGGAGGTTGGATCTGAGCAGGAGGAGAAAGTTGTTTGGGGTGAGGCTGCTGGAGGCCTGGAGCAGGCTGCCCAGAGAGGTTGTGGAGTCTGCTGGTGTGGAGAGCTTCCAACCCCCCCTGGGCACTGTGCTGCTGGGCAAGCTGCTGGGGGTGCCCTGCTGGAGCAGGGCTGGGGCTGGGTGACCTCCAGAGCTCCCTTCCCACCCCCTCCCCCCCCTCCCGGGGGTTGTGTGACTTTTTTTTCCTGTAGAATCATTACTCTCTCTTCCTTGCTCCTTAAGCCCAGGGCATTTTTAGGCTCTGGATAAATCTGGTACTTTCCAAGACCCAAGGGGAGGTCATTCTATTAGTAGCAAGAAGCAGCATGAACGCGGGGGGGGGCTGGGGGGGGACGACTTGGGAAGCCAGGAAGCAGGTTGGGAAATTTTTGTTCCAATTTAAAGTAGCTCAGTAGAGCTTGCAACTAACTTCCAACCATTTGGGTCTAGTGACACCTCCTGAAGGAGTCCTCTGCCACAGGGAGCGGCACCGGATCCCGGCAGCCCTCTCCCTGCAAGGCGGCAGCAGCGCTGTCAGCAGCTGCCAGCAGCTCCTCCCGGAAATCACTTCGGCTTTTTTTGCCCTTGCAACGACTTCTGGGCAGGGATTTTAGGCACCAGGGTCAGGCAGGAGCCGGCACCTCTCCTGCGCCGTGCGGCACAGCCACCGGCCCTCCCCTGCAGCCTCCCCTGCGGCCTCCCCTGCGGCCCTCAGCTTCCCTCTCCTGGCTGCTCAGGGAACGAGGAGGGAATTGCCACAACCATGACTGATCCTTTCCAGCTCCTGAGCCCCTCCAGCAGGCTGATCCTTGTCACCCTGATCCCTCCAGCACACTGATCCTTTCCACCTCCTAAGCCCCTCCAGCACATTGATCCTTGTCACCCTGAGCCCCACCAGCACATTGATCCTTTCCATCTCCTGAGCCCCTCCAGCACATTGATCCTTGTCACCCTGAGCCCCACCAGCACATTGATCCTTTCCATCTCCTGAGCCCCTCCAGCACATTGATCCTTTCCACCTCCTGATCCCCACCAGCACATTGATCCTTTCCACCTCCTGAGCCCCACCAGCACATTGATCCTTGTCACCTGATCCCCACCAGCACACTGATCCTTTCCACCTCCTGATCCCCACCAGCACATTGATCCTTGTCACCCTGATCCCCACCAGCACATTGATCCTTTCCACCTCCTGATCCCCACCAGCACATTGATCCTTGTCACCTGATCCCCACCAGCACATTGATCCTTTCCACCTCCTGATCCCCACCAGCAGCACTTGAAGAGCACCCAGGGGGCTGCAGGAGGCTCAGCATCACCTTACAGAAGCCATCAGGCTGGCAGGCAGGGGAACAGAAGAGGCATGGACCAGTGCAGAATCAATATGTGATCAATACCCAAACGTTAGCCACAGGCAAACACATCTCCCATCAAGCTGCCATCAATCAAAGCAGAACTTATGGCCACAGATTGCTCCTGAAGCTGCAGGCAGACAAAACTTTGATCATTTAGTCTCTGTATTTTCCACTGGCAGCAGCAGCACAATCTGCCAGCCTCCAGCACAAGGTTGTGCTGCTGGCAAACTTCTGCCTCTCCTTGTGGCACCACCAAACCCACAGTGTCTGCTCTGCTGAGAGCCAGGGCAGGGCGGCCTGTGCCCAGGGCTGTGCCTCCCAGCCCAGGCTCTGCTCACTCAGGCACTCTCTGCAGCTCAGGGCAGCTTGGCACAGCCAGGGGCTGCTGCTGGCAGGCACAGGCTGCTGGCACAGGCACTGCCAAGGGCTGGGCTGCACACCAAGGGCTCTGCCACAGCTTGGGCCCCACCCTGGGGGGCAGGAGGGCAGAGCTGGCAGCTGTGGGGAGGAGCAGACAGCACAGGGGACCCTCCAGTGCCCCCCAAGGGGTTGCAGCCCACGGAGGGCCTCTTCAGGAGCAAGCTGAGGGGTGCCCAGGGCCAAGCACCAGCAGGACTCTGTCCCTGCTGCCTTCCATCCCCATCCCTGTGCTCCTGAGCCCAGCTCCTGAGCCTGCTTCCCCTCTGCTGCTGAGGCCAGGCTGGGCCTTGCCCAGTGCCTGCCCCCAGCAGCAGTGGTGCCAGTGGTGCCCTCAGTGCCACCAGGGCTTGGGTCCATGTTGCTTTGTGTCTCTGTGTCTCTGTCCCCTGGCACTGTTCTTCCCTCCAGCCCAGCTGGGGGAGTTTCTCCCCCCCCATCAGTCTCTCTCCCTTCTGCCCTTTCTCTCCCCTGTGGGCAGCAGAGGGCTTCCTGCAGAGCCTCTGGCACTCAGCTGGTGGCTGGCCAGCCCTGAGTGTTTCACCCCTAAGGGAAAAGCAGCAGTGCAAGGAGCTGGAGACTTTCCAGCCCTAGGGTGGAGATGCAGGATTCCCTCCCTGGCAGTTTATGAAGAGTGTGGTTTTCAGCTGCTGTCAGTGCTGGCACTGGGGATCAGCTGGGGGTTGTGACTACTTGAGGATATCAATAGTTGCATGGCAGAGATCTGCTCCAAGGTAAAGTCCTTTGCATCCTAGAAGCGATTCCTTAGCTGAGTATGCAGCAGGCTGCTGGAACACAGGATTGAGGTTGGAAGCATCAAGGCTGACAGTGAATTGATTATCTATCCATCTAATCACAATTAATTGTACATAATTGTAACCCCCCTGGGCACTGTGCTGCTGGGCAAGCTGCTGGGGGTGCCCTGCTGGAGCAGGGCTGGGGGATGCCCAGAGGTCCCTGCCAACAGCTGCCATGCTGGGACTCTGTGACAGACCACAGCAGAACTGTAGTCTGCAGAAGCATTCTGAGGCAAGGGACACTGAATTGGGTGGCAGTGTTGATCTGCTGGAGCAGGGGCAGGGAGGCTCTGCAGGGGGACCTGGCCAGGCTGCATCCATGGGATGCCATCAGTGGTATGAACACGGCCAACCTTGTTGCTGGGTCATGCACTTGGGGCACAACAACCCCAGGAAGGCTCCAGGCTGGGGGCAGAGGGGCTGGAAATTTCCAGCTGGAATAGGTCCCTGGGGGTTTTGGTCAGGAGTTGGCCAGAGAGGAGGCAGCAGTGCCCAGGGGGGCAAGAAGGGCAGCAGCAGCCTGGCCTGCAGCAGCACTGGGGTGGGCAGCAGCAGCAGGGCAGGGCTTGTGCCCTGGGCTGGGCACTGGGGAGGCCACAGCTTGAGTGCTGGCTTCAGCTCTGGGCCCTCCCTGCCAGCAGGAGCTGGAGGGCTGGAGCAGGGCCAGAGAAGGGCAAGAGAGCTGGGGAAGGGTGTGGAGAAGAGGGCTGGGGAGGAGCAGCTGAGGGCCATGGGGGTGTGGAGTGTGGAGCAGAGGAGGCTGAGGGAGACCTCCTTGCTCTCTGCAGCTCCTGAGAGGAGGCTGCAGCCAGCTGGGGGCTGGGCTCGCTCCCTAGTCTCAGGTGACAGAAGGGGCAGTGGCCTCAAATTGTGCCAGGGGAGGCTTAGGTTGGGGCTGAGGAACAATTTCTCTGCTGCCAGAGTGGTCAGGGACTGGCAGAGGCTGCCCAGGGCGGAGGTGGAGTCCCCATGCCTGGAGGTGCTGCAGCAAGCTGTGGCCATGGCACCTGGGGCCATGGGTGGGTGGCCATGGTGGGGCTGGGCTGGTGCTGGACTGGAGGAGCTTGGAGGCCTCTCCCAACCCAAACAGTTCTCTGGTTCTGTGATTCTGTGACTCTACAGCCATGAGGAGCAGCAGAGGTGTTACATACAGCCTGAGCCATGCCTCCCACACCACCCTCCCATCAGGTGGCTGTGCCCTCCTGAGCCAGCAGGCCAGGCGGGAACACTCCAGGTGTTTCTCATCATATCCCACTGCTGCTTCCATTTCCAGCAGATCATTGCCCTCTCATGGGCATGGCCCCACTGCACTCAGGGGCCCACACCCCTGGGGCACAGCATGGGCAGCCTAAGCCAGGTGTTCCCCACACCAAACAAAGCACAGAGAGGGCTTGGGAGGTGCTTTCAACACTCACAACTAGCAGAGGGGTGTTGGTGTCACAGCCACATCCACAGCTGCTACCACTCAGCTTCAGCACCACTTCAATGGCTCTGCAAGGCTTCAGAAGGTTTCTTGTAAGATCCATCACAGCTCCACACAAAAAAAGCTAAGAAGACTGGCTGGAGGGCAGCCCTGGAGGAAAGGCCTTGGGGGTGCTGGGGGAGGAGAAGCTCAGCAGGAGCCAGCAGGGAGCACTTGCAGCCCAGAGAGCCAAGCAGAGCCTGGGCTGCAGCCAGAGAAGGGTGGCCAGCAGGGCCAGGGAGGGGATTCTGCCCCTCTGCTCCACTCTGCTGAGCCCACAGCTGCAGCTCTGGCTCCAGTGCTGGAGCCCCCAGCACAGGAAGGCTCTGGAGGGGCTGGAAGGGGTCCAGAGCAGGGCCAGGAGGAGGAGCAGAGGGCTGGAGCTGCTCTGCTCTGGAGACAGCCTGAGAGAGTTGGGCTTGTGCAGGCTGGAGAGGAGAAGGCTCCCAGGAGACCTTCTGGAGGCCTTGCAGGATCTGCAGGGGGCTGCAAGCAAGCTGGGGAGGGACTTTGGAGGGGGTGAGGGAGGGCTAGGATGGGGGGGGATGGAGCAAAAGTAGAAGTGGGGAGCTGGAGATTGGCTGTGAGGAAGAAGTTGTTGGCCAGGAGGGTGGTGAGAGCCTGGCCCAGGCTGCCCAGGGAGGTGGTGGCAGCCTCCTGCCTGGAGGTGTTTGCAGCCAGGCTGGAGGTGGCTGTGAGCAAGCTGCTGCAGTGTGAGGTGTCCCTGCCCAGGGCAGGGGGCTGGCAGTGGATGGTCCTTGAGGTCCCTTCCAGCCCTGGCAGTTCCATGAGTGCTGTTGTTTCTAAAGCCCAGCCTGCAGGCAGAGGTCTGGACAGGGCTCTCTGGGTTCTGTGTGAAGGGGGCTCTGGGAACAAGGTCTCACAGGGAGCCTCCAGCATCGGCCCCCACACAGGGATGCACTGAGGCTCCAGAAGCTTCCAGCATCACAGCTCCAGGCACAGGGGTACAGAGCCTCCTGCTCCAGGCTCCTTCACCACCCCAGCACCCAAAGCCAGGTTTCTATCCATAACTCTCCACTCTCTCAGTCACCAGAGCAGCCTGCTCATCACTTCTCACCTCTCCACAGAGCTCCTTCCATCCACAATAAAGCAGCTGTGTCCTCTGCCTGGCTCCAGACCTTTATCTCCTCACCCTTGGCAGCCAGTTCTCCCCAGTGTGCTGCAGCTGGCTCTCCAGTGAAGCCCTGCAGCTCGGCTCCGTGGGCTCCAGGGTCTCTTGCAGAGCCAGCCTTGGTTAAAACACCTCAGAAAACGCTCAGGGAGAGTCCCACAGGAGTATGTGGTTGAGATGGAGCCAGGCTCAGAGGGCAAAGCTCCAGTACAGAAAGCTAAGGGGACAATCAGGGCGCTGGAAACTTCCCTGAGGTTCCTTTCCCAGGTGTGATGGAGGTGAACCTTCCCCAGCTGGCTCTCCTTGGGTGTCCACCTGAGGGTGGTGAACTCCTGACTGCCTGGCAAGAGGCTCATAGTTTCATAGTTTCAGTCAGGGTTGGAAGGGACCACAAGGATCAGCTAGTTCCAACCCCCCTGCCATGGGCAGGGACACCCCACACTAGAGCAGGGCTGCCCAGAGCCTCATCAGCTGGGCTTAAAAACCTCCAGGGATGGGGCCTCAACCACCTCCCTGGACAACCATCCCAGGGCTTCACCACTCTCATGGGGAAGAACTTCCCCCTCACCTCCCAGCCTGATCTCCCCACCTCCAGCTTCATTCCATTCCCCTAGCCTATCACTACCGAGAGCCTGAGCAGTCCCTACCACAGACCTCTTGTAGCCCCTGCAGATCTGGAAGGCCACAATGAGGTCACCTGGGAGCCTTCTCTTCTCCAGCCTGAACAGCCCCACTCCTTCAGTCTGTCCTCACAGGAGAGGTGCTCCAGCCTCGATCATATCCTGGCCCTGCTCTGGAAACCTTCCAGCACCTCCAGATCCTCTTGCAATAGGGGCTCCAGAATGGAGGCAGTACTCCAGGGGGTCTCAGCAGAGTGAGCAGAGGGGGAGAATCCCTCCTTGCCCTGATGGCCACACTTCTCCTGCTGCAGCCCAGGCTCTGATTGGCTTTCCGGGCTGCAAGTGCACACTGAGAGCTCCTGGGGAGCTTCTCCTCCCCCAGCACCCCCAAGGTCTCTCCTCAGGGCTGCTCCCCAGCCAGTCCCTGCCCAAGTCTCAGCAGATGCATTCATAGCTGCTGCATACTCTTTAAGCTGCATCTGTCCTTCTGGCAAGGTCTCTCTGTGTGCTGTAGAAACTGCCCAAGCTAAGACCCCCCCCTGCAATCCCTGTGGCTGTGGGGCAGCATGGAGCCTAGGGAGCATCAACACAGGAAGGACATGGACCTGATGGAGCAGCTCAAGAGGAGGGCCACAAGAATACTCAGGGGGTTGGAGCAGCTCTGCTATGAGGACAGGCTGAGGGAGCTGGGGCTGTGCAGCCTGGAGAGGAGAAGGCTCCAGGCAGACCTCAGAGCAGCCTGCCAGGACCTGAAGGGGCTACAGGAAGGCTGCAGAGCGGACTGTTCCAAAGGCTGCAGGACAGGCCCAGGGGCATGGCTTCAAAACAGAGCAGAGCAGATGAGATTGGATGTGAGGAACAAGTCTGCCCCAGGAGGCTGCTGGAACACTGCAGCAGGCTGCCCAGGGAGGTGGCTGAGGCTCCATGGCTGGAGCTATTCCAGGGGAGGCTGGAGAGGGCTCTGGGCAGCCTGATCCAGTGGAGGATGTCCCTGCTGAGTGCAGGGGGCTGGGCTGGCTGAGCTTTGGAGCTCCCTCCCAGCCCAGGGCACTCTGATTCTATGATGAGTCAGCAGGGGTTTGTGAAGAGCAGGTCCTGCCTGACCAACCTGAGCTCTCCTTCTGTGCCCAGATGACCAACTGCTGGCTGAGGGAAAGGCTGTTGGCTCCCTAGACTTTGGAAAAGCCTTTGGCACTGTTCCCCCAGAGTCCTCCTGGAGCAAGAGGCTGCTCAGGGCTTGGCTGAGCAATGCTCTGCTGGGTACAGCACTGCACAGGCTCAGAGGGGGGTGCTCAGGGGAGGCAACTCCAGCTGGGGGCTGGGCACAAGTGCTGCTCCTCAGGCTCACTGCTGGCACCACCTCTGTGTCACATCTTCATGGATGGCCTGGATGAAGCCACAGATTGTGCCAGCAGTGGGGCTGCAGGGGACACCAAGGGGGGTGGAGGCTGCTCTGCAGCAGGGCAGGGAGGCTCTGCAGAGGCACTGGGATGCACTGGGTCCATGGGGCAGTGTTCAAGGGATGAGCTCCAACAGGGCCAAGGGCCAGGTCCTGCACTGGGTCACAGCAACCCCCTGGGGAGCTGCAGGCTTGGGGCAGTGTGGCTGGGAAGCTGCTGGCAGAAGGGGCCTGGGGGTGCTGATCAACAGGAGCCAGCAGTGTGCCAGCTGGCCAAGAAAGCCACTGGCATCCTGGTGGCAGCAGCAATGCTGTGCCCAGCAGGAGCAGGCAGGGGACTGTCCCCCTGTGCTGAGGCCACAGCTCCAGTGCTGTGCCCAGACTTGGGCTCCTCAAGACAAGAGAGAGGTGGAGGTGCTGGAGCCAGGGCAGAGGAGGGCAAGGAAGCTGGGAAGGGCCTGCAGAGGAAATCTGAGGAGGAGAGGCTGAAGGAGCTGGGGATGGTTAGTGTGGAGAAGAGGAGGCTGAGGGCAGAGCTCCCTGCTCTCTGCAGCTCCCTGAGAGGAGCTTGTGCAGAGGTTGCTGCTGCTCTCTTCTCACAGCTGATGAACAAGAGGCCATGGCCTCAGGCTGCAGCAGGCACGGCTCAGGCTGGACACCAGGCAAAGGTTTTTCCCAGCAAGGGTGGTCAGAGCTTGGCAGAGGGCTGCCCAGGGAGGGTGGTGGAGTCCCCAAGCCTGGAGGTGTTTCAAGGTGCTTTGGCTGTGGTGCTTGGGCTCTATGGGTTAGGGGTGAGCCTTGCAGGGTAGGGTCAGGGGTTGGGGTGATGATCCTGAGGGGCTTTGCCAGCCTGGATGTCTCTGGGGTTCTGTGACCTACCCCTGTGCCATGTCAGCCATTCCTAACAGAGGTAGACCATGTCTCCAGCATTGGTGGTTTCCAAACCCACATCCTCCTGAGTTTCCACTGCCTTCTCCCCTGAGTCTCCTCACCAGTGCTCAAGGAAAGCCCCAGTGCTAAATTAAAATCATCCCTGCTTGAAAACCTGAGTGAGCAGAGATCATGAAGTGAGCTCTCCAGAGGTGCTTGGCAGGGCACCTGCTCCTCCTGAAATCAAAGATGTTGTTAATGGCTTCATTCCTCTGCCAAGGGACTTCTGCTTGGCTGCAGCCACAGCCTGCAGGACCTGTCACAGCTGAGAGGGAGATTTGCCACTGATGCCTTCCTGAGCATCCCAGGACATTTCTTCCAGCACTTCCAGGGTGAGCTGGAGGATTGGGCCCAGCTCAGGGTTTTGTGGTGGTCAGCAGTGACATCTACTCAGATACCATTTTTCTGGAGCTCAAGGGGAAAGCTAAGGGAAACTCTGCAACAAGCAGCACACTGCTAGTGTGGTTATGGAGAAGGAAACAATTGTGTCTTGGCACCTCCTGATGATGGCTTTCAAAAGAGAAGTCTCCCTCTCTGGAGATATGCAAGCCCCACCTGGATGCGTGCCTGTGTGAGCTGCCCTGGGTGCCCCTGCTCTGGCAGGGGCTTGGACTGGATGAGCTCTGGAGGTCTCTTCCAACCCCTAACCTGCTGTGGTTCTGTGCGAAGCACAGATCACATCTTCCCTTTCATCACTTTTCCTCTGAAGAGCAAAAAGTCTGACAGGCAGTGGCTGGAAAGTGCAGGCCAGGAGGTTCCAGCTCAGCATGAGGAGGAACTTCTTGCCTGGGAGGCTCCCAGAGGCCGGAGAAGGCTGCCAGAGAGGTTGTGGAGTCTCCTTCTCTGGAGCCTTTGCAGCCCGTTGGCTGTGTTCCCGTGTGTGCCCTGGGCTGGTCCTCTGCTCCTGCTCTGGCAGGGCTTTGGCCTGGCAGCTCTCCAGAGGTCCCTCCCAGCCCCTCACATCCCCTGAGCCCGTGGTCCTGTGGCTGGCTCTGCTGGCCACACTCTGCTGAACGCAGCCCAGGACCCCAGTGGCCTACTTGGCCACAACCAAACCTCCTTGCAGCACAAGGTGGCCCAAGGCTGTGTCCTGTGTCCTTCTCCAGCGCCTCTGCGGGGG